>LS488309.1:115685-132480 GCA_900490705.1 Pristionchus arcanus | reverse complement strand
GGGTTACTGTAGGTCACTATGGATACGGTACCAATTATCGATCGAACAAAAAATATTTCTCACCCATGTATAGGGATACATGGTGGGGCACTGACGCACGTGCGTCAGTGCCCCGCCACGTATCCCTATACATGGTTATAAAAAAGTCGCCGGCGGCGTGGACACCTATGGCTTGGAAATACCTTAGCCGCTACGGGCTCCCGGCTATTGATTAGTTTCTCGATGTGCTTAACCGTCTCCTTTTGCTGACGATCGTGGCGTTTATTCTGAAATTTCTCAATTCAAAATCAGGAAATCCTCCGGATTTTCATCAAAATTCCAGAAAGTTCGACCACCTTCACGTAGAAGAAGACGAAGATGAGCGAGATAATGACGAGTAGAGCAACGATGAGAACGATTACTATCGTGCCCTGGAAATATATTTATGAATTATAATTGTATTAATATTATTGCAATATTTTTTTCAAAATTTGCGTATAATTTTCAATACATTGAAGAGAAACCTCACCACGACCGAACTGCTTTCTTCAGGTTGTTCCGCCCCATCTTCAGTCCTTCCGTCCGTGTCACTGTCGCTGTCTCTGACCTTCGCTAAAGTGAAAGTATGCGAAATGCGTAATAACGTCAGAAGCCACAAACTCGGCCTTTTCCGGGCATTCGGAGTGGATGCTGTAGAAGTAGTAGAAGCCTTCATCGTTACAGGCTTTGCATCCTAGAAAAATCAATTCAGATTTCCCCGATATTTCAAAAATTTTACCGTTGCTGCCGTGGTACTTGAGCTGTTAGGCATCCGCGAAGGGCGAATGATTGAAGTGGTGTGTACTGAAAAAATCTTCTCAAAAAAATTCTCAAAAAAATTGCAGCATGTAAGAGTGATGTGAATAGTTTTGAATTTAACTGACTAGTTGTAGTAGTCGTAGGAATAACGCTAGCGCACTCTTCACTCGTCTCGCCGGGCACTAAAATGGGGAAAAGTTAACATAAAATAATATTGCCAAATCTCAGAATCTCCATATATGGACTACCTTCACGGAACTCCACCACTGTTCTAATGTGGAATATTTTCGGTCGTACAACGGTGAAATCGTCGAGACTGATTATTTCGCAATAGGTGCAGTTAACTGAATCGAATTGTAGCAAAGCTGAGCAGAACCAACTGACAGGTACCTGTCAAAATCCCGTCTCTCACTTTCATTTCGAAATCATGCTCGCAAAACGTGAAATTCGCCTCCTCAGCGTTAACGTAGCCAACGCGCGCACTGGCCACAGAATAATCATTTTGAAAATTGATTTGGTAGCTGCCAGGGTGGCTGGAGTCCGGTCTGTAAAGGATTTTGTTATTTCGATTTTTCAAAAAGATTTCTAAAACCTCCCGAGTTTCTTACTCACATGATCTTCACGCCCACATTACATTGCGGAGCTCTTATTATTGCCGGGTCGGGAAGTCGTTGAAGCGCAACTTTATCGATTTTGCGCGTTTTCTCCGGCGTATCGACGCCGATGATGCAAGAGGGCGTGACAAAGCAGATAACCTGAATTTTCAGTGATGATCACTTCCCCTAATAGATTCTAAATATTTGCTTATCTCGGATCACACTCTATAAATTGACAGGGAACGAATATTTCAATTTTCACTACGAGAATCAGACATAAATGCGTACTTTGTCTGCCGAGCGATCAGAGATGTTCGCCGACACCTTGTCACAATCATCGAATGGCAGAAACGGGAACGGGTAAGGGAATGCTGCGTGGCCTGGAGAAAACTTATCAGACACGCAACATGAAATCGAACCATCGTTTGTGTCTTTCATCTCGCAATAACCTCGAATTCTATCTCATCACCTAGATAACTTGGTGAATGAAAAGACGAGAACAGGTTTACCGACGCCAATAAAGATCGAAACCAAAAAGGCGTACCAATCCAGAACAGCGCTGCAAAGCAGAGAAGAGTCCTCATTTGTGAGACAACGACCGCTTCGTATGGTTGATTGGGGCAGAAATTGAAATGAAAAAAAATCCTTCACTGTCCGATTATTGTCTTATTGTTAGTTTTTGTGTGAGAACAAAGCAATGCGAGAACAAAAAAAAACAAATGAAAACAATTTTCTTTATTAAAATTCAGATGTATTATCTTCTTAGTTACTGCGTTCCCCTGGTCCCGCGGTGGCTCCTTAAAAATAGTTTTGTGAATGGGTTTATGACATTTTCGAAATTCCGTTCTCTTACCAATCTTGTTGAAGGCGACGTCAGCCTTGCCATAGGCGATTCCGGCATTGTCCGCTGCGGCGAGCGACTCGCCCGGAGTGACCTCGCACGTGGAGCACGAAACTGCAGTTTCTTCATGGAGTTATTCTATATTTTTTGGTATGCAATATGGATACTAAAACTCTCTACTTTACGATGACTTGTACTCTCTTTGGTTGAAGTGCGTTCTAGTGCACCCATGAAGATATAGTGGTCCCACTCAAAAATAATGGTCCCTGAAGAAATAATGGTCCCACTTGAGGGCCATTATAATATAATGGTCCCTCACTTTAATATAATGGTCCCAAAATCTCAAAAATAATGGTCCCAATTTCGCAAGATAAAAATGATGGTCCCAAAAAATAAAAATAATGGTCCCATCTTTGACTCAAAGATTTTGTAATATATTGGCCCCTATCTTCATTACTCAGGTTTTAGCGTAGGTTTATGCTATTTTGAATGTTCCGATCCTAGTTCGTCTTTGCGCACAGCGACACGCGATCCTTGTGCATTTATCTCTATAGCATATATGGCACAATTTCCAAGCGTTGGACGACATAATGTGTCTATAGAAAAAAATGCTTAGGCTTAGGCTTAGGAAATACGCATGCTTAGGCCGGCGTTACGCACATTTCCCCTTACCACATGCAGCTTGCCTCGTCCCTCGCAGCTTAGACCGGCGTTTCGCACGTTTTTCCGTAAATACTGAAATGAAAGATCGCAAGCTACTAGCTCTATTTGCGGAAATGTGCGAAACGCCGGCCTAAGCATGCGCGTTTCCTAAGCCTAAGCCTGAGCATTTTTTCTTTCTATAGACATCTATTACTCAACATAAAGTCGAAAAATCAGAGCAGAAAAATTGGGACCATTATATTTCTGGAAATCTATTGGGACCACTACTTTTGACATTTTGGGACCATTATATTAAAGTGAGGGACCATTATTTTTATCACCTCGATTTGGGACCATTACATATTCATGGGACCATTATATTCCGGACCATTATATTTTCGGGACCATTATTTCTATTTGGGACCATTATTTTTGAGTGGGACCACTATATCTTCATGGGTGCACTAGAACGCACTTCAACCCTCTCTTTAATACGTAGAAGATAATAAAGTCTTGAGAGACACAGTAGTCTACTATCATAGGTAATTTGAAGCACTGACGGAACACGGCTCCTCCGGTTTTCTTGATGGATACATTGTGGCCGAAGATTGTAAGCGTGGCCTCGTCAGTCGGCTCGGCAACCATCATCTCGTACTCGAACCGGTGTCTGCCCTGCCCGTTCGCGTTGATTCTGAAGGCAATTCTCGCATTTATTCTGGCTTTCAAAATATGCTCATGCACAAATTTCCTTAGTGACAAAATAATAAATTTTTGAATGTAATGATTAAAGTCAGTTATCGATCAGCTCGTATAGGTATGGTAGGAGAGTACGGTAAGAAACAAAATCCCTCACTCAATCTTCACGGCGATGAAGCAAGCGCCCGCGGCCAGCACGTCGTCCTCCGATCTGTGGAATTATAAAATAGAGTTTTTTTTAGTATGTATTGTATATTTTAACTATCTAAATACAAATGAGATAAAATACAATTAAAATATGCCGTTTGATAATCACAATTGTCGCTATTTACCTCATCATCTCGCCCAATTCAATCGTTGTCGATCGGCCGAAGTATTCGCTGAGGTCGGAGAGGACGCCGCTCTTCAGACAGCCCGGATCCACGTAGCACGCCGTCTGGAATTTGATCTTTGATCTTTGATCTTTCTTTTGATTCACGTTGGTCAAAAGAAAATTAAAGATCAATCTTAAATCTATCGAGATGCGTCAGAGCTGTTGTTGCATCGATAGCATTTTTCATTAGTTATTTCTTCAGCTATCCCACTTGTAATATTTTATTGTACGATCCTAACTATAGCCTCTCGAATTGGATAAATGATGGAGGGCGTCAGCGCACCTGATTAGCTGAGCCATCGGCGGCTGCAGCGGTCAGATTGCTGCACGAATCGAACGAGATCTGCTTAGAAGGCGGTCTGAAGGTTGTTGTTGTTGTTGTTGTTGTTGTTGTTGTTGTTTTGGCTATGAAAAGTCACCTGAGCGAATTGATGACGTCATCCACCAGCGATGCTGAGGCGAGGCTGGCTGAAAGAATTGACAATGACGCATACGAAAACAATAGCAAAGAGGTTCTACGGCCGGTTTCTAGAAATCGACAAAGCTGAAATAATGCACCAACCTTGATCAGGAAAGATCAGACTGCCGAGTACGAGGAGTGGAAGGAGCATCACGGGCATTGAGGAAGGGAAGAGGGCACTGACCACTCAGAGTGGAGGAAAGAGGAGAGAATGAGTGAAGAAAAGGAGAATTCGATTCGCTGTTCTTTGTCAACACCAAATTCATTTTTATACAAAATATTTTATTCATCATCAACAAGTAATACGTATCTAGAAGATACTGTTCGCTGTAATCGTTCGACTTCTGATCGATACATCCAGAATCGAATCAGTAAGATCTTTAGGAATCAGTAATGTCGTCTCATCAGCATGATTATGCTCATCTTTGTCCTTCTCCTCGGCTCTTTCGCAATCTCCGGGGTAGTAAACGATGAGAAGGACATGGCAAACTACTCCGAGTATCATGAAGATCGATGTACTCAGGAGAACCTGAAGGAGAAAATAAGGAATTGTTTGACTTATTTCTACGCACCAATTGATAAGAGTGAAACCGATCGTCGGGTTGCATTGAATCGCCGCGGATGGAGTCGGAAATCTGAATTATTGATGAATTTACAGACTATATATAGTTATAATATATTCTCATTAATGAATTTCATATTGTCTCGCATCACTCCGTGGTAGGGATGGCGAATGAAGAGAAAAATGAGAAATGAAGAGGCCATTTTCTCTCCCTCTCATTTTGCTCTTCATGAAGAATGACCCGGCTGTGCTACCTCTTCATGAAGAGCTTTTAGTGAATGACGCATAAATAGCCTACCAATAGAGATATCGGTCTGATTTTTTGGCATGAACATGCCAGCCCCTTTACCTTTAGCTTGCGCTAAAATTTGCATACCATAATTTGTCCCAATCAGGTTTCGTTGACAACTGGTTCATCTTCTGAGACTTTGTAGGTTTTAAAAATGGTCGAAATATTGCTTAGACTTCACCGATTGTGGTAATGCATTATATAAACTCTTTCGAAGGCCAAAAAAGCATGATTCAGCTTCATAGCTGACTGTTTTATTGTTACATTTCTCGATCCACAGGCGCCCCGAAACTCTACTCCAAACCTTATTTTGGGTTATTAAAAGACTGTACGTGAGTGAGCCACCCGTTATTCCTGCAATAGCGAAAGAAAAACGACTGAAAACGATGCACTTTGACCAAGCTCTTCATGAAGAGGTGACCGATTCGCCCCCCTCTTCATGAAGAATGACGCCGCGCCGCCATCCTTTGTGAGGGAGAATGAAGAGTGCAATTTTTTTCTTCATTCGCCATCCCTACTCCGTGGCTCACCACAGCATTCTGACCCCCATTGTTCTCTCCAGAAAAGGGTGAACAATGGGATTGAGATTTGAATTTTCCCGCCACACCGTAATCGAACTGCAAAGCGACATCTGAATATAAAATGTTTCTGAAACTTATCCGGATATCAACCGTTCAGAATGAGAGTCGGGATAAGTTTCAGAAATATTTCATATTTCAAGTTTGCAGTTCGACTACAACCTTTTCTGTCATTGAAGAATGCTGTGTCACACTTAGTTCAGATCTCAACCCGCTGTTTGCGGTCTCGGTAATATTTTTCATAAAACTGCACAATTCTATGGGTTACTTACAATTCCGACAATCTGCGCGGACGGTATCCCCACAACTCCGGATATCAACTGCTTTAGAGCAACTGCCGCGGCGCGAGATGAAGAGGGGATTACTGCCTGAAGTAACGTAATTTAATAGTATCTTCATTATGATTGCAACTTACGAATAAAATCTGCTGTCCGATAGCAAGTCCGTTCGATTTCACGAAACCAATGGCGAAGTTGTTTACCTGAAAATGGCTAGTGAATATGAATCATATCGTTTAAATCTCGAAAGCCCTGAAAAATTGAGGTGTCCTTACCAGCGTAGCTATGAAGCTCTTGTTCATTATCATTATACTCGTGACGAATACTATAATGTTGAGCACAGCTCCGATACAAGTAACGATCGGATAGGCCCGAGGAGAAGCCCTGGTGGAGCAAGAGCCCGTTCCGTAGCGCCAACTCTGGAAAATGGACAACGTGATACAGATAAAGATGGTATTTTTTTAGTTATTCAGTGATTATTTTCACGTTTTCAAAAGAAAATATCTTGCCTGCGCAATCCAGAGAACAACAGGCACACCAATCAGCGTACCGGCAAGCATCACTCCCGAATTTAGAGCAGTGATTCTGAAATTAATATGTTACATCCACCACTGCATTTGCCTCTGCCTACGTCGGGTAGGAAAGTCCGAGGAAGATTTCGGGCGTATTGGTGAAAGCGAGCAGGTAGACGGAGGGAAACCAGAAGTTTTCAGCGTCTCTCTGAAGCGATGACAGTGAAGCTTCGGCAGTGATGAAGAGGTAGGATTTACTGGGAAAAATGCGCTTTTTTGAAATATTTTGGGCGAAAGCACGAGATGATTACGTGAAAAAAACACATAATTTAAGTAACATACACTGAAAGCATGCCGAATGCACTCGAGAAAATTCTTCCCACGCCCTGTTTCTGATCGTCTTTTTGAACGTTCCGAATATTCTTTCTCGAGCAGAATAGAACCACGAGTGGAATAACAGTCAATACAGTAGCTGCGAGCATTCCCATTTGCCATGGAATAGTGCTGGTTACGATCCATGAACTGACGATGCCGGTTAGCATACTTAAATTAATTATGATATTTAATAATTATTAATTAAAAAATAGTTTTAAATAATAGATACATTTACATGGATGCAATGTCTGATACGGATAGGCACATAAGTGCGATGCCTAGTTCACGATCTGTAAATAATAAGAAGTTGTTTGTATTATTCATGAATAAAAGTAAATAACAAAATATAATCAAACCATGAAGCAAGTCAGCCAGAATCACCGGTGCGAGAATGACAAAGATAGATGAAGCAGCGGCTCCAAGTGCACGGAATAGGACAAAAATCTATGGAAATATAGAGCCTCATTTCACCTCATAATTGCAGATCTTTTACCATAAATGAAGTCGATCCCAAAATGATTGAAATTAGATTGAAAACGATCCAGCAAGATGCGGATAGTAGAAATAATGTTCTGCAATTAAAATATTTAATTTTTCTTAATAATTTGAAACACATACCTTCTTTTGAATATATTTCCAAAAATCCAAACAAATGCGAGAGAAATTGTGTGCATTATTGAGGATGCAGTCTGAAATTTACAATATTGTATCAAACAAGAATTATTCCCACCATAATAGTCGCAGTTTCGGAATCCTTGATTGCGTAATGCTTCTGAATGAGTGGGATTACACCTACAAACAAGAGTTCATCGAAAATCACAATTCCCTAGCTTACCCTCAATTCCCATCTCTTGGAATGAGTTGAGAAAATTGATCAGGATCAAACATGTTGGCACGAGCACTTTCATTATTAGAGATGACATTACGAATCAATATTAAGAAGTTAAATCAGCGAAATCGAGGAATAGAAAAGTGCCATTCGTAAGTCCTTGAGATCAAATTCGTAGGAGTGAGTTGCCATCGATAGGTGAGAAAGATAAGAATTGGGAGTGATAAGAGATTGCTTGTTGCCAGACGTCGCTCATGCGGTGAGAAAGTAATGGTCTAGTGCGCAACGCGAATGAGTTTTTAATGCAATACACTTTAATCCGAATTTTTCAAATAGTTTCGATATTGTTCATATTTTTCTTAGATCGTTCTAAGTGTTCTTGTGTGTTTTTTTCTCATGATATTATTTCTCAATTTATTATTCACAATAAATTAACAATGAAGACCATGAAGCCGTTCAGAAATAGCTGTTCAGAGTAGTCGTCCTACTTCTGACAAATGTTTCCATTATCGATTCTGATCGATCTTTTCCGGTTAGAGAAGTTTTCTCATCTATTGCTCGATCCTCCATCGCTATCTGTTCAGCCCTTTCACAGTCCCCAGGGAAGACCACGATCATGATCAAATGACAGAGCACTCCGAGTACCATGAACCCAGACGTGCTCAGTAATACCTGTAACGATATGAAATTGATGAGTGAATATCGGTGATCTTTAACCTGCTGGTATGCATGAAATCGTTCCTCGGGCAGCATTGATTCGCCACGGAACGAGTCAGATATCTGAAAAATGAAACATTACCAGGAGTCAACTAGACGGTTACTGACAAATCCGAAAATCTGCGCAGATGGAATGCTGACGAAACCAGAAATGAGTCTCTCCAGTGCAACAGCTGCGGCGCGAGAGGAGCAGGGCACAATTGCCTAGAAAAGCAAAAGAATTATGTTGTGATAGTTTAGTATTAACTATAATTACAATGAATATTTACTCACAAACACAATCTGCTGGCCCACAGCGCGGCCGGCTGCTTGCCAGAAGCCAACGAAGAAGTTATTGACCTTACAAATTTTATCAAATTGAAAATAATTTCGGAATTGGCATACCAACGCGGCAGAATAGCTCTTGTCCATTAGGATAATGCTCAAAATGAAAGTCAACGTGTTGAATGCAGCTCCAATGCCGGTAATTATCGGATATGATCGAATGTAGCCATTGCGATGGGAGAAAGGACCCTTTCCATGGCGCCAACTCTGAAACAGCAAAGAAGTAATTCACACCAAGTCAAAAGGGGGAAGAAAGCTCATTTGCGTGGCACAGACATTTTCGACTCTAATCCACCCTTTCACTTTGGCGACTCTTGAGACACCGAGTCGGTCGGCGGAGAATGTCTTGAATTTTCCGTCATTCTTCTCTATTTCTCTTATTCTAATGGTGAAACATATTGTGAAACCTATTCCATTCGAATGACAAATGGGGCAGACCAAGGAGTAACTTCTATACTGAGTGATTCATAGATGAATTCAGTTGAATTTGTCCCAAAACGACTGTTTTCAGTTCAGTACGGCTATCTCATCATTTGCGAGTTGAGATATCAACATCAAATTTATGATGCACGAAAAAAGTGAACAAATACAGCGAGAAACGACCCCTATTGCTACTTTCGAGCTATCTCCTCATTCGGGAAAACTCCAATCCTCATGAAAATGTGAGAGGCCATGCCCATATTCCTTCCCGAGGGTTTGATAACGGAATATTCTAAAAATTTCGATCTCATTCATTAGTTGCATGCAATTAAGCATAAAAAAGTGCACTAAAACAGCGAGAAACGACCGGTTTCTCTACTTTCGAGCTATCTCCTCATTCGGGAAAACTCCAATCCTCATGAAAATTTGGGAGGCTATGCCCATACCCCTTCCCGAGGGTTCGATAACGGAATATTCTCAATTTTCGACCTCATTCATTAGTGGCAAGGTCTAATGCCCACTCAGTCTGCCGAAAACCCTCATTTCGCACCGATCTATCCTCTCGCGCGGCGCAGAATGACTCGGCGGCGCTGTGCCACGCAAATGAGCTTTTTCCCCCCTTTTGACTTGGTGTGTAATTCAATATTTCCAGAATTTGCGAATTTCTCAAATTAGAGAAAAAAACACACCTGTGCAAACCAAAGTATCACTGGCATGCCAATAACCGTGCCAGCTAACGAGACGGCCGAATTTAAAGCGGTAATGCTTAATTTTGATTCATGTTACTTTAAAAATACGATCAGTATACGTTGTGTAAGACAGGCCAAGGAAGACTTCAGGCACATTGGTCCATGCAAGGAGATAGACCGACGGAAACCAGAAAACGTAAGCCTTTCCTTGCAGCAGGTTGAATGAAGCCTCCGCGACCACGAGTAGATAGGATTTACTGAAGAAATAATTTTTATTTTCACTGATATTTTCAAAATGCGGTGTGCCAAGTACGCGCTAAATTTGAATCCCACATGCCCAAAATTGCAGCAAAATAAATACAACACCCGGACAGAAAAGGCAAACGTACACTTTGAGCATGCTTGTTGCACTTCCTAAAATTCGTCTGATGCCCTGCCGTTCATCAGATCTTTTTCCATTCGGAATAATTCTGCTCAAGCATAATAGAACGAGAAGAGGAACAATTGACAATATGGTAGCTATGAGCATGCCGTACTGCCATGGAATAGAGCTAGTGACGATCCAGGAGCTCACGATGTCAGATAACATGCTGAATGGTTATTTAAAAATATCAATATTTATGCACAAAAGTATGAGTGTTTGTCACTGTTCATTTTTTCACATATATTAATGTAGGTTTTGAAGCTGAGAGCAAGTTTTGAGCGTAATAACTAATTTATAAAAGTTAAATTAAATAATTAATAACCATACGTTGTTGCAATATCCAGCACGGATGATACCATAAGTGCAATGCCAAGATCGCGATCTGTAATTAATTAATTTGGCGGCTTCGTAATAAAAATATCGAACCATTCAACAGATCAGCCAGAATCACCGGGACGAGTATGTGAAAGACAGATGAGGCCGCACCGGCTAGCGCACGCAAAATAACGAATGTCTGTGAAAAAACAATAAAACGCAATTTGAAGGAATCGTGAACAATACCAAAAACGAGCTTGATCCTATAATGAAAGAAAGAAGAGTAAGAACTATCCAGCAAGATGTTGATAGTAGAAACAGCTTTCTGAAATCAAACGCGGAATTGCGAAACCCTGTGATTCTGCCGTACCGCTTGCTGAAAATGTCTCCAAATATCCAAATCAGTGCTAGTGAGATGGTATTCGTGATAGAGGAAGCAGTCTGTAAGGCCAGTTCAACATAAGCTTTGAATCCAAAGAGTCTCAACACTTTTTTCTTGTAGTCTAAATTTAAGACTCGTGCAACCTGTATTGTCGCAGTCTGAGCATCCTTGATGGAGTAATGCTTTTGGATCAGAGGAATTACTCCTGAAGAACAACACGTAAATTGAATACGAAATATACCTAACCATCTATTCCCCATCCCACGAATGAAGCTAGCACAGAAACAGTTATTAGACATGCTGAGACGAGTACTTTGCTGGTCTAAACGTGACTTTGATAGTAACAATGCGAAAACTGTGAAAAATATTCTTGGAAACCTTTGAGTCGGCGCGAGTGAATGTCATAGTGAGCCAGCGCTGATATGGATAGATGGTTTCAAGATAAGGATTGAGCTGTAACCTGCAATGAAAGCACACAGAACGAAGGGGCCAGATTTATTGAAATGGTCATTGATGGTTAGACAATACTATCATTTGATTCACTCAAACACTTTTTTGCTATGTTTCATTGTGATTTGTACTGTTTCTTGCATCGCAATGCGGTACCATGTAGAGAATATTCGTATCTTACATTGAAATAAAAAAGAGAGATGCGTAGTGCAAATGGTTAGTGCAAATGGTCAAATGGTTAGTGCAAATGGTCAAATGGTTCAAATGGCGCCCCGAGGATACGAATCTTTCCGCATTCGTCTCTTTTCTCTTCATTGAGAGGAGGCGTTGCACTTGATTCGAATATTTTTGGAGATTGACCTTGATCAAGAAGAAACTTCCAAGAAGCAGCGTTCATTGATATTTCAGGAGAATACAAGAAGAATGAATATGTCTTTTCCAAATGAATATGTCAAAAAAGGAGATAAAGAGAAGAGAAGCTCAGAGAAATTTTCGGAGTTATTACAGGCTAGGGATGGCAAATCGGAACACGGCCTCAAGTCGGCTAATTGGTCGATTTGCATACGAAGCCGGCTTGGCGAGTCTCTCAAGCCGGCCACAGACGCCTCTCCCCCTCTCAAGCCGGCTTCGCATGCAAATCGATCAATTAGTGACGGATCGCCGGCGATTTGAGGCGATTTCCATAGGAATTGATCTCGTTGATTGAGTTCAAGTGCGAGAATCGTGGCCGGCTTGAAGCCGGCTTCAACCCGGCATACAAAGGGAGAGAGGCAGCGAAGCCGGCTTGGCTCAATTTGCATGTCTGGCCAAGCCGGCTTCAATCAATTAGCGCGTCTTTCAAGGCAATTCGCCGTGTTCCGAGGCCGATTTGCCATCCCTATTACAGGCGAATACAAGAAGAACGTCTTTCTGACAACATTTATATTTTTCCTAGAAGCTTGTACTTATACCTATTGACTATACTTGTACCTTTTTTTTGTGTACACAAACAGCAACACAAAAGCACAATTCCTTTATTGTTCAAGGGTTGTACTCGATGGGGAGGTTCTTTCTGCGGACCATGCCGTCTCCCTGGAACCACTCGCGGCGGAACTGCTTTGCGGCTCCATCGGGGGTGTTGGTCCACTCGATGGTCACACGATCGTTGTTGGTGTCCTGAAGAGATAATATTACTAACTTGAACATGCCACATCAGGGATGGGTTACGGTAGGATTGTTGACACGGTTTGGCAAGAACAGGACAGAGAAGTCAGGATACGGTACAACACACTAGGATCGTAAAGTCAAGATACGGTAAGCTACAGTAGTTCAGGCAGAGGGCGTCATAGATGGACCTGAGGACAGACTACTGTAGGATGAGTTGGGGTGCGAAGATACGGTAGGTAGTGGGCCGGGGCTAAACCGTACCTCCTGTCCGTAAGCGAAGGCATCGCACGAGACGGCAATGAGGGCATTCTCCTTGGGGTCGAGGACTCCGGCAGCGGGGTCCACTCCAAGTCTCTTCATGTTGGTGGTCTTGAAAGCCCATCCAATGCGGCGAGCCGAGGAGTTGGTCACCTGAAGTGAGATTGGTTACGGTAGGCATACACAAATATTCAGAGATATCGAGAGCTTGTGATAGGAGTACGGTACCTTGATGTGGTAGGTGTGCTTGTCGTCGTAGGGGGCATTGAAGACGATCTTGGTGCCGGGCTGGGTGGCGATATCTCCGGGAGGAACGGACTGGGCCATGTCGACGACTTGGTGTGAGGAAGAGACCGATGCGAGGGGGTTTTACAGGATGAAATGGGAGGGAAATGAGCCATTTTCCATTGAGCTCAACATTGAAATGAGGGAGATTAATGAGAAAAGTGCGAGCGAGGGAAAGGACAATGAAGATTAGCAATTTTCATAATCTCATCTTTATTCGTTCGAACTTCGAAGTGAAGAACGATGGCTCACTGTCATTTCGCGTGATCTTTCACTTTCACCTGTAAGAAATGAAGAGGTTATCAATATTCCAGCCCTCCTTCTCTCGTAAGTCGTGGGGAGAAGTGGACAATTGGACAAGGAAGAGATGAAGATGATCGCCCGCCGCTTCCAATGAACCAGTGCTGCTTTTGAAAATCACATTTGCGTTCTTGATCTCGATACAAAATCTTAATTTTTAAAATTATTTTAGAGGCTTTTTCATTTTTGATTATTTTTCATTTTTGAAATTTCATAATTCGCTATTGTTCATTTGTGTACTGCAATGAATTTGCGAAATTTTTAAATTTAAAAATGCTTTATTCAGAAACAAATGGAGGGAAGTCATCTGTTCAGGCTTTTTTCGTTAGGGGCACGCAGTTACGTTGCGTAAAATGCAACATGGCGCAAATACCGAAGTGAGTCTCTCTGCTCCAATATAACGCATTCTTTCTAGCCCTAGAGAAGAATCCATCTAATGTATTATATAATCCCGAAATCCGGTCAGATTCTTTCTCATCATTTCCCATATCATTTATACACTTGCCATTCCTCTCACTCCATGATCTATCACCCACAATCCGCCTTCACATACCCCCGTGGCACTGTATCCTGATGAATGCTATTGGATGGTACAAAAGAGAATGAAGTGATGCCAGGGGGGTAGAATAGACGGATTTCTCACTTTATTTCCGCTGACAGATTCTCTAAAGGGAGAGTGACTATAGATGTGAAGTAGACCAGTATCAAACCATTCCTAGCTCATGTTAGCTGGTCGCCGTTTCTGTTTCTTAATCTCATCATCCTATCGTGATTGCGCAATTATCTATCCACTCCAAGTGTGTAGGAGACTTGTGTAAGGTGTTGAGTAATCTCTGGTGATTCATTGACCAGCCGAATAACGAATCTTTTCTCTCCTCTTTGTTCACAGTTTACCAGAAATTGGGCGCGAAAATACGTCCGTTGTAAGGGCGGAAAGGGCAAACTGTATCTTTCTCACTCTCTCTACTTCTTTCTCTTATTTTCTCTCAGATTCTCCTATTCTTTGTCTGTCATCAACAAAAGAATCGCACCGCCTATTGGATTTCTTTGATCTGTTATAAACAAATGGCTTTCTTCTTCTAAGTGAAAGACCCATATTACTATCGGATTGCATGCCCATATTGCCAATTTTATATACTTCCCACTTATTGTTAGTCTTTTCGGCCAGTTTGTTCTCTCATGGCAGCACTGTATGATCAGATATTATCAAACTTGGTCATCACTGTTATCGCCAGAGAGAAGAGAAACTGCAGGTTCGAGAAATGATTTGGCGCTTGGAAACTGGCATAGTTGCGAAATCGCTTCACATTTGTTCCTCGTTGTTCATCTTCCACATTGAATATATTATAATACGTATCCTATCTGGATGCCTAAACTCCTCTACCGAATTTTGTTTTATTTTATTTTTGTAAACACATTGTCGACCGCACAACGAACGTTTATTCTGTATATTCTACCATTTTATTATGTGGTTCTAAAAACTGCATACAGTTCTCGTCCAATAAATCATTTTAGACTAGCAAGATGACACATGTCAGCGACTCTACCTCTTCGCTCCATAATCTTGAAGGAATCCATGAGAAAGTACGTTAAAATTGATGGAAAAAAAGAAGGAACTAGGGTTGTCGTTTCAATAGCGATGTCATAGCAATTTTGCGATGGCATTTCAAGATTATCTAACATTATTTCGTACCTTGTTTATGAAGCGAAAAAACATCGAACAATTAGTGAACAATGTGTAAGCAAATTACCAATTATATATCATTACTCCTTAATAAAGGAGAGAGGCCTCCCGATGTATGTTTGTATGTTTGTCCACCTAGGCGAGAGCGCCAGAGAAACTGTGTGGGCAGAGACGCAGAGGAAACAAGTGTAAACAAGTCGTGCGCCCCCCCCAAGTACCGTAACCCTGACTACTGTATACTTACCGTAACCCTGACTACCGTACACCTACCGTAACCCCGGCTACCGTACTCCTACAGTAACCAAACTGCCGGGAGACTACCAGACCCTTCTAGAATGTTCGAAAATGAAGAAAAAGTTCCAGAACCTTCTAGAATGTTCGAAACTGAGTGGAATCTTCCAGAACCTACTAAAAAAAAAGGTAAAGGTTCACCCCGTACTCAAGGCACTTTCGTCCTGCGGGAGCCCACTGCTAGGCCAGTGACTATTTTAAAGGCCAATTCAGTCCGATTCAGTTCTAGAATGTTCGAAATGACGGGGACAGGTCCAGCGGCATCTAGAATGTTCGAAATGACGGGGACAGGCCCAGTGGCTTCTAGAATGTTCGAAATGACTGGGACAGGTCCAGCGGCTTCTAGAATGTTCGAAATGACGGGGACAGGTCTAGAAGGCCCCGGCTGGTAATATAATATTATAATATATAACATAACGTATATAACATATAACATATATAACAAAATAACATATATAACAAAATTCTGTTCAGGACTCAATCGTTCTCCGCGACGGTATATCACGCCTCTCACGTAAGAATCGACTCGAATGCACTGAATCTTGTCAGCGAGTAATTTTTCGAAGTTGGGTTTTCAACGGTTTTGGGCCCTACCAGACCCCCCTAGCATCCCTATGAAAGGAATAGTGTCAAAGTTCATTCCCCACCGAGCTGCAGCTCCGGTCGGCTGCAGCCTGCCAACTTCAAGGCTATTTCTCTACCCTTGAACGCAGTCCCAGAAAAAACTTTTCTGAAAGAGCTAGAGCTATTTTTCGATGCTCTATCGATCTGTGCAGGTCGTTTGTCGATATCTTCATGAATAACGCTGCTATACGCGACCGACTTTATCAGAGAAACCACTCGAAAAACTGTGATTTTTCTTGCTCTCGTTTGTAGGGTTCGACGAGAGCTTCCGAATGATATATTTGCGCTCGCATATCGAGGGGGGTGGCTATGGTTATGTCCAAAATCAGTCTGGCGAAGGTTTGAACAATTTTTTCAACAGTCATTCACCGCTTCATTCCGCCCTCTCGCGAGCAATGACCCGGTCTCGTTCTTTCAATTTTCGATATGTTTCACTTTTCATTCGCACGGTTCAAAATTTCTGTTTTTCTTGTTATTTCTTGTCTCTGTTTAATTAAAATAATTTCAGTTCAAACACGTACATCTGAACGTGTTCGATTTCGATTAGAACGTGTTCGAACCAAGAACAATCTTACGGGTATAAAAGCTCGAGTTTCGTTTCCTTCTATTCTATTCGCTATGAGTCTACCCGAATGTTACTTCAAAAATAATCGTCCGTCCGCTGATGAAACGAAGCCA
>LS488309.1:0-115339 GCA_900490705.1 Pristionchus arcanus | reverse complement strand
TCGGCTGCAGCCTTCCAACTTCAAGGCTATTTTTCTACCCTTGAACGCAGTCCCAGAAAAAACTTTTCTGAAAGAGCTAGAGCTATTTTTCGATGCTCTATCGACCTGTGCAGGTCGTTTGTCGATATCTTCATGAATAACACTGCTATACGCGACCGACTTTATCAGAGAAATCACTCGAAAAACTGTGATTTTTTTTGCTCTCGTTTGTAGGGTTCGACGAGAGCTTCCGAATGATATATTTGCGCTCGCATATCGAGGGGGGTGGCTATGGTTATGTCCAAAATCAGTCTGGCGAAGGTTTGAACAATTTTTTCAACAGTCATTCACCGCTTCATTCCGCCCTCTCGCGAGCAATGACCCGGTCTCGTTCTTTCAATTCTCGATATGTTTCACTTTGCATTCGCACGGTTCAAAATTTCTGTTTTTTCTTGTTATTTCTTGTCTCGGTTTAATTAAAATAATTTCAATTCAAACACGTACATTTGAACGTGTTCGATTTCGATTAGAACGTGTTCGAACCAAGAACAATCTTACGGGTATAAAAGCTCGAGTTTCGTTTCCTTCTATTCTATTCGCTATGAGTCTACCCGAATGTTACTTCAAAAATAATCGTCCGTCCGCTGATGAAACGAAGCCACGAGGAGTATCTACGAATCTCAATTCAGTCGACTGCAAAGGAGAAAGGTATCCTTCCCTTCCCTGCCCCCACTTCCGGGATCCTACCGTACCCCACCTTGGGTACAGAGCCCTTCCCTGCCCCCACTTCCGGGATCCTACCGTACCCTACCTTGGGCCCAGAGTCCCTCCCTGCCCCCCTCCCGGTATCCTACCGTACCCCACCTTGGGTACAGAGTCCTTCCCTGCCCCCACTTCCGGGACCCTACCGTACCCTACCTTGGGCCCAGAGTCCCTCCCGGTCCCGCTACCCCCACCATGGGCTCGGAATACCAGATCCGGAATATCACCATTTTGCAGCTTGCGCGTAGTTGATGCAGTGAAGGAAATAAAGAAGAAAATTAATTTACATGGATTCTCATCTGTATCCGAATTGCTTTTCTTCCGGGCGAATGCCGAAGTTCCGACGGATGTAGGTTTCCTTTCAAAATGTCGTGACCAACCTCGAAAGAACTGAACGAAACGAAACGAAACGAAACGAAACGAAGAACGAAAGAACGAAAGAAAGAACAAACTATCAGTCTCTCCTCTCGGTGGTTGCGAGTGACGACTCTGATAATGAATCGAACGTGGAGGAAAATGGAGAGAAGGATGAAGGAGAAGAGGAAGAAGATGAGCTCGAATTTCTAAAAATGATGGTCATGGAGGAGAAAGATGAATTATTTATTCCTTGAAGTAAAATATATAGATAAATATTGTTACAAAGCAACTTGAGTATTTTGTTACACGAACATGGTCGTAATACAGTTCAAGCTGAGGTGAAACATATCGAGAATTGAAAGAACGAGACCGGGTCATTGCTCGCGAGAGGGCGGAATGAAGCGGTGAATGACTGTTGAAAAAATTGTTCAAACCTTCGCCAGACTGATTTTGGACATAACCATAGCCACCCCCCTCGATATGCGAGCGCAAATATATCATTCGGAAGCTCTCGTCGAACCCTACAAACGAGAGCAAGAAAAATCACAGTTTTTCGAGTGATTTCTCTGATAAAGTCGGTCGCGTATAGCAGTGTTATTCATGAAGATATCGACAAACGACCTGCACAGGTCGATAGAGCATCGAAAAATAGCTCTAGCTCTTTCAGAAAAGTTTTTTCTGGGACTGCGTTCAAGGGTAGAAAAATAGCCTTGAAGTTGGAAGGCTGCAGCCGACCGGAGCTGCAGCTCGGTGGGGAATGAACTTTGACACTATTCCTTTCATAGGGATGCTAGGGGGGTCTGGTAGGGCCCAAAACCGTTGAAAACCCAACTTCGAAAAATTACTCGCTGACAGATTTAGATCGAGGTTTAGGTGAGAGGCGTGATATCCCCGCTGGGCGGAGACGACCACCGTCGAGCGGCCGCAGCTGATGGCCGGATCATCTTCACTGTTGGAATTTGGTAAAACACGGTATTCTATTTGGTTCCACCGCTTGACAAAGCAGACTTGTGATCAGAGAATCACATGATTACAAAAAAAAAGGAAAACTCGATACGCAACGAAAAAAATCTCTGAGATTGGTACTCCGGAAAGTGTGATATTCCCCCAGTTGCTGTCGCAGCGTTTTCGGTATATCTTTCGATCTGACCACATGATTGTGAATTCTTGCGACTAATTAGTATCGATTTGATCATGATCATAGAGTTTTTATTACGGTTACGGTGATTGGAAAACAAAAAATGGCCAAATTTCAGGTAACAGTGAACGGGAATCTGAGCTGCACAAAGTACGAATTGGATGTTGTCGACACATTGCAGTCAAGGTACGCGACCATACCAGTGTTATATTTATAAGTATTTTATCGGTTGTGTAGTAGCGTAAAATGAATGTTCTAGACGTTAGTTGAATTTATTTTCGAGACGCCGCGTATAAAAATTCGGTCTGCTTAGATACCGTTATCAGCGTGAAAAAAATTTGAATATCAAGACACTGTTTTCAGGAGAACACGTATTACACGCACCGATCCTCTGCCCGAGATCGGAAGAGTGATCGGTTTTTACGCTCTTAGCGTAGAATTGGTGGTTCTTGTCGACGAAATAGAGGTATTTCGAAGTTGTCAAAATCATAATATTCATCGTTTTACCAGACGGATGTTCGGCAAATTCTGATCAGAATCGATCATGAGCAAGGAACGGTTAGTTGTACTCCATCATTCCAATGGACATATGTCAACATTTCATTTATGTTTCTTCACTAATTAGAGTAATTGTTTGATATCGGCAGATGAGGAATTTTTCAGTACTTTTTAGAACTGTCTACTGCCATGAAAAAAGTGATCATGAAAACTGCTATGATTTAACATTTCATCACAATATTGGGGAAATAAAATACATGATATTTCTTGCAGGCTCAAACAATCGTCGATCGTTCTTATCGGCTTAACGTTGCCAAAACGATGCTCGTATCGGTGGGAGAGGTATATATTTCCAAGTAATACTGAGCTGTCTGCTCGGAACTAATGTAAAATGTAATAATATAGTGAACATTTTAAATTACTCATCTTTTCTTAATCGTCATCCTAGAGTCGCTCATTCATTTGAAAAATGTGAAATGAATTTAATCTGTTAACTTTCCAGGAAATCGTGGTTGTCACAGATTACAAATCAGGTAAAATGCCGGTTATGTTATAATTATTGTACTGCGTAGAACAAAATACTCATTCTTAGAAAAATTCATCCATTATTGCATATTTTATCGCCATTTCTGGCTCACCACTTATTCAACGCAGTGCTTTCAGTTTTCGTTCTGCCCAAGGATCCTCAATCTTCCATGCCTCACAACGACGTATCACCGCTGCTCAAAAAAGTGAGATCAGGGGCGTGTGGTTGGGGAGGAGATATCTCTAAAAATTTGATACGAATGCGCTTCGTCGTGCAGTTCTCAGTGGAAAAATATAGCAGATTATATATTCATATGACTTTTCATTAAAGGGGGGGGGGGCACGAATGTCTGTCTAAGTGAGTTCTCTATAAGATGATGTGGCACGAGCACCCTATAACACTTTCGAAACTCCCATGTTTTCAATATTCGTTTAAACTAAGATATGGCCGGTTGGCTGGGTGCCAAGCGCCCCTGATGGTGCAGGCAACGAGCGCTAGAGAAAAGAGCAATGAAGAGACGGCGCATGCCGCTCGCCTATGATAATTGAGCCAGCATTCGTGCCTCTCCTTCTTTAATGTGGATTGGTTTTCGCAATAACGAAAATAATGTGCCCTCCTTTAGGCGCAAGAAATCGTGATGGCGCGCCTTGGCAATAACGCAGAAATCTCTGAGCGGCCGTTCATCCTCAGTCCATCGGTAAGTGACGCCTTGTAGTATTCTCTAAAATCCAATAATGGAAAATGAACGGTTCTGACTGTGAGAAAGCAGGCAATTTTCAGGCGATCGGATTCTTCATCGAGCTACTCCACGAAGAGGATGGTGTATACTACCCTAAAGAAATCGTCGTCATTGACATGAAGTGAGAATTAAGGTCAACATTCTAAAGGAAAAAGGGCTAGAAAGGCACAGTCGTATTTCATAAATCCTTGTTTTAGCTGATTGCAAATTAATTCTCAAAATAGATATATTTAGGAACGGAATCACTATTCGACCAATCAAGGGAAATCCGCGTTGCCTAGAAAGCTACGAGCAAAGCGCGGGAGAACTTTGCCCTGATTTTTATCAGGCAAATAATAACGAGGTAATTGCATACCATATCATTGATCACGTCAGCCTTCATGGACAAATATTTCTTAGTTACGAAGAATTTACAATTTAAAAAAAAAACAAAGTTCACGTATTGTAATATATGCACGATCCATTTTTTCAGATCGTCTTGTCAGTCGGTGAAGGAGACAACATGTTCACTGGAGTACTCAAGACCAGCACATTGGAACTCGTCCAATTACAGGTTGGTTGGCATTTTCTGATTCTTCAGTTTTCCGTGTGATTGCCACAAAATATAGCGAGTGCAAATTATATTTTCTCTGTAAACTCTCTCATCATAAAATTGTGTATCTTTAGCGAGTGAACAGGCTGATTGAAAACATTCTCTATCTGGCAGCCATAACTTCATCTCATTAAGGTTAGCGTATTGAGCGACCTGCACCATATCTTGCCATCGCCGGACGGATCCCTCCTCGTCATTGTTGATATGGTAATTTTAGTTAGCGTTTCTGCACTTTTATGGGTGACAATGACTGGGTCGAGGAAACGGGCTACAGAAACATCTTTCTTTCTTGTCCACGAAGTTCTCCATGAAGCTTTATGGTTTCAGATCCCGCTTGCGAACAATCTTGATCTTGCATCAAATGAAGACCTCGCCGAGAGTTATCGCATCGTCAGCAGCCCCTTCAGGTTTGTAATTGAACCTTGATGAAAAAATCAGAGCTTAGAGATTTGTGAAATCGTTTCATAACCTCCGCTGTTGGCATATCCAACAAAATAAGCCACATCTCTTTTGCTCATCTCTCTCGACATACTCTATCAAATTCCAAAAAAAGTTGAGACGGAGCGAACATCAAAGCATGTAAATACGAAACTTGTTTTTGGTTCAGTGCGCCCCCACTCGTTCGTCTCGCGGCTAAAGCACTGAAGAGAAGCAGAGTAGTCAGCTGCTCAGAAATGGAACAGCTCGCCAAGCGCATTCAGTGAACGATTCTCCAAGAAATGCCAAGGAACAGTAAAATGTCTGCTCTATATATTTAGCAACCAAACATCTTATCGAATTCTAGTATGACATACTGCTGACCTTTTAAACATTTTATGATGCTTCGTTTTACATTTTTATCGGTCGCTATTGTTCTTTATCGTTGTACTGCAATGAATGATTTTTTTAAAAATAAATACAGTACATATATACATGCAATATGTTATTTCAAAAAAAAAATTAAAATGCTTTATTCAGAAACAAATGGGCAAATGGAACACGATGGGAAGTGAAGTATCACACACAATTCAGTAGGTTTTGAGTAAAATATTTGTTCCAAGAAATCTTTGAGCACTAGGTCTAATAACGGCATCCAATCTAGCGTCCAATTTCGAAATGAGGAATACACAATGAACATCTGAGATAGAGTGTGAGGAGCTGGGTATCGAGAATTGGAAGTCACCGGTTTTCACGGGGGTTAAAATGCGTTTGATCGGTCAATAATCTGCTCTTATGCACCCTAGTATACTGTAATTGATGAGTTCTAGATAACAAGCCAGGTATGGTGTAAGCTACCTCGTGGTGTAAAGGTCAGGGGTACGGTATGCGGGAGTATTACTGTAAGAAGAAAATCGCACCGAGTCGAGTAGGCGTTGATATGCCGGAAATAAGTCTAGTCTAGAGGGAAGAATACTACGAAACAATCATCTTTCTGCAGAAGTCGAAAGTTTCTACGTGTCAGTAGTGCCAATGAGGTCTACCAGCGAGCCGGGCAGTCTGAAAGACGGGTTGTTTAGATTAGTAAGATCAAAGATTAAAGATCAAAGATCAAAGATCACCTACATCATCCTCAGCCCGGTCATGGACCCGTTCCTCCTCATGATATTCTTTTCGTCCGAGTGCAAATCGGGCACGGAATCCTCAGAGATCCGAGAGGTTGATGAAATCTGAAAATTGTATTTATTTAATTCTTCAAAAATTGAAAAAATGAAAGAAAAGAGCGGATAGGACAGACAGAAAGCGGAGTTAGAACTAGAAGCACACGGACACGATTGGTACGCAATTATTGGTTTGGTGATTGAAGAACATAGTATTACTACTCTACGTTACACTCTGATTATTTGTCCTTCGGTTTTGAAAAATTGAGTTGAATGCAAAATGCAAACTAGCTCTTCAGGTTTGTTTGTCTTTTAGTAAGAACACGCTGAAACTGCTTCTAAGGAAACTGAGGAAAGTCTAAGGACTAGGGACAGCCTAACAGATGTTAAACTTGGTATATATTAGTACGCACGCTGCCACGGCGGCCTCCTCTGCCTCTGGCTACCTTCGGCAGCAATCGCTGAGCGGAATCTGAGGGCGGGATGGCCCCGACGACGGTGACACCCGGTTTGAGGTCGGGTACAGCGTCGAAGATCACGCAACAGAGCCACGTTGATTTGACTGAAATGGATCATTTTGTATATCGCCAGAAGCCTTTCTTCTATCTACTTTCTATAATTTTAAGCGCAACGTTGATTTGACTGAAATGGATCGGGATTTTTTTTTAGGACCTGGAACTTTTTTAGTGCAAAAGTCCATTTGACTGAAATCGAATCATTTTGTATATCGCCAGAAACCTTTCTTCTATCTACTTTCTATAATTTTAAGCGCAACGTTGATTTGACTGAAATGTATCGGGATTTTGCTTGATCTTGGATCAGAAACACTCAAAATGTACTGTTTGAGAGTGTAATTCATGGATCGCCATGGATAGAGGGAAAAAATAAGAATTGATCAGCAAAAATGTAGCCTCGTAGGGGGCTCGAACCCCTGACATTCAGATTAAAAGTCTGACGCTCTACCAACTGAGCTAACGAGGCGCTGAACACGATCCTATTCTTATCAAACTAGTGGTCGAAAGTCGACGTCATAACAGTTCACCCGAATTTCAGGAGTATGTATTTGGCGTAAAAGAGGTATTTTTAAAATAATTTTTTAAAAATTAAACACACGATTCCATCGGTAGAGGCAGCTCGGAAGGTGCTCCGGATAGATGAAGATGAAGTAGAAGATGAAACCGACCGAGCAGATGGCAATACCTAAGTATTTATCTATTGATTTCGTTCTGATAGTGGTTCAATTGTAATTTCAAGTTGCAGGTCTCAGTCCAAGTCGAGGTCGGGAGAAGCAAATTGGGAATTGGTAAGAAGTGAAAACCAACCGAGCGCTGTCACGGAGAACTCCTGGAAGATGGGGATGATCACTAGGGCGACAGTGATCGCGAGGAAGAGGTAGATGCTGAATAATTTCAATTAGGGGAAAATAATTGAAATGCGTTTCACTGACAGCTTTTCACGCATTGTTAGCGCTTTCAACGATAATGTTCACTGATTTTACTGGTCCAAAACTAACAATCAAATCATTTGTTGCCGTCTCTATACTCAGACTAGCTTCCTGATTTTTGTTTAGCACTTATTGAAATGCTTCCAGATGTATGGGCGACATGCATCTGTATTACTCACAACTAGGGTTGTCAGGATGAAGAATTCGTCTCTGCATTCCACGTACTCTCTCACCAGTCAGTGGCGAAAGAGCACGCGAAATGAAGAGACGCATTCTTCACCCCGACAGTCCTATTTGTGAATGATGCCCAAATTTATCTCATGACCATATATCTGCATGCATTTCAATAGGGGTTAATCATCAGGAAGCTAGTCAGAGTAAAGATACAACCGTAAATTCTCAACATACAACGCCAACGGCATCCTGATCGCTTCCGGATGGACGGGAATCTGATTGTGTCTGATGATGATGAGAGCGACGAGAGTGAAGATGCGCTGCGCCCAGAACCCGAACATGACGTAGCCTGCAATTAGGGGAGGGTTACGGAAGCTTCCGAAAATAGGTCCGATGAAGTGAATAGGGTGCGAAATGGCCTTGAAATTTAGTGGAAATGTCTTGATTAACGGAATAATTTTAGCTGAGATTCTTGTGGTATTTTTAATTGACTACTGCAGTGATAATTTCAGTTTTCAATTGATCAGGCGGTGTTTGAGATGCACAACAAACTCTTACCGATCAGTGCATCCAGATCGCCAACGAAGGAGATGGCGAAGGCGAGGAAGGTCTGGAATTGGAAATTTGAATTATAATTTTTATTATAACTTCTCTATTCAACGTTTATTCAGCATCTTCCCTATTCAACGTGAGCGCTAGCGAGGCCTCGATTCTCTGTTCGGGAGGGGGATATCCAGGTATGAAAACGAAATAAATCACGACTCTTAGGTCAGTGCTTACCTGTGCGAAGACGGACACCCTCGGGCTCTCATTCTCCTTGTTCACGCACGAGAAGCAAGCGGGGAGGTGACCCTGACGAGCGGCAGCGTACATGTACCTGCAATTGTGCTAATTAGTTGATTACTTTAATTTACATTTTGTTAATTTTTATAACTCTGGGGCGTGTTCCCATTAGCGAATAATTCTAAATTCCGAGAGCCTTATGATCTGTGTGAAACGTATTCGAATGAAGAAAATAAATGATCAAGATTTTCCGAAAGGTAAAAAGTTTCCCAAGTGTCATAAGAAAGAATGCTCAATATAAACCCTTACCGACTGCCGCAGAAGAGGTTGCTGTTGAGGGAGCCGATGAGAAGGATTCCGACGAGGAAGGGAATGGCCGAGGCGAAGGATCCGAGGGCCGCTTGCGAGAACAACTGGAATAAGGTATTTTGAAAATAGGAAGTGTGGAATAAGCCACATCAGTCCCTGACTACATCCTTCGCTGTCGAAAATTCACGAAATAAGTGGCTAAGTCGCTACTATTCCTGTCTTGTTCCCATTTCATAAGCAGTGAGTTAACAATAAAAAAATCTCACAGCAGCTAACTTGATCCTAGCTGCCTGTTATGCTTCCATTGCATATGAGATTTCTACTAAAACTCACAGCAGCAACAGCATTGCTCGACTTGACCGTCTCCACGTCCAGGACGACAAAGTAGGCGACGTTGATGGACACGTAGACGGCAGTGACGATGAGAATGCCGGAGAGGAGGGCCAGCGGCATGTTTCTGAATGTTTTTTTTTATTTAACTAATATTTTATTCAAAAGGAGGTACTGATGAATTGGATGCTAAGAAAGAATTAATGAATTGGCTCGGATTAGATATGTTTCCCGCATTTCACAAATACTGTTGCGTCGAGAACTAATTGATCGTCCAATAAGATCTATGAAATAGATGCAAAAATATAAAATAATAAATTATTGTACTCACCTTCTCGGCCTTTGAATCTCGCCAGCGCCCATGTTGAGCACATCCCAGCCGGAGTACGCCCAGAGACCTGAGAATCGGAGTTAGAGATCAAAGATCAAAAACCAAAGATCAAAGACCAAAGACAACAGCTCCAGGCATTCGAATATATCCCAGTTGTTTCAACACATTCTCGCCTATGTTTCAACACTTGTTGAAAGTTGCGAATGATTGCTGAGCATAATTTAGCCAAATCTTTCGAGTCAGAAAAAAAAACTAATAAAAGTGATACATAAAATTAAACTATAATTACTATATCATTCGACATGTATACCTCCATAAGTGCCAATGATCAGATCTCCCAGTCGGTAGTTGGATCCCTTCATGGGTGCGGCGAGGTTCGCGTACCAACCTGCAATGAGCGTGTTCGAATTCCAATTTTGAGGACAGTGCTCCTCTGAAGATTGCTCCACTTTGATACTGTAGCAAACAAGCTAAGCCTATCTTACTCGGCGTTGACAAGCAATAAATGAAAAGAACGTTCATAGCAGCTATCAAGCTTGTAAATTTGCAAGTGACTGAAAAAAATGCTACTGACCCTTGACGAACAGATAGTAGAATCCAGTGAAGATGATCACCATGCATGAGATGAGCTGAAAGTTATCATATTTTGAGAGAAGATCCAAAATCTGCATTGCTGTTCCACTCGTTGATACACCGTTTATAGATATATTTCAACGTGGATTTATCGGATAGAAATACTATTTCCCTTTGAAGATTCAAACCTTGGCAGCAGTAGCAACAATCTGGAATCGAGCAGCGAACTTGTTCAGAGAGAAGAAGTTCATCCACGTTACCATCACTGCAAATATTATTTATTTTTTATAGTTCACCTTGAGAAAAAATTGAAACTAGCAAGATGTATTTAATTTCATTACCACTTGAAACATATCTAGAACAATTAACGCATTTCGACTTATTTTTTTCAGAGAGAAGAAGTTCATCCACGTTACCATCACTGCAAACATCGTTTATACGTGTAGAAAAGTCAATCAAGGCCTTCCAAGTCTAGTGTGGACAGGGATGATGATTTTTATTTAGAAATCGAAGAAAATAAGCAACTGGAGCGGCAAGAATTTATTTAGTTTTTTTTAAAGTTGTGAATCAAGGCATTCCAAGTCTATTGCGGACAGCAACTATTATTTTTATAAACTGAGGCATGAAAACAACTGGAGCTGCAAGAATTTGATTAGTTTCAATACCCTCTGAAACATAACCTAATGCATTTCGTCGCGATTTTTTTTATTCACAACATTGTAGGATTGTCTCGTAGCGGTTAATGCTGAAATCAGAATACAAAGTGCTCACACAGCAGCGAGAATCCGAAGAGTTTCTGTGCCGTTGGGGCGATTTCGTCACTGATCTCGTAGTACTGAAATGATATGATGATAATTGATGATAATGATGATAAATGAGATGATAACAATATGAATGATAAGATTGCGATTGAGTAGGGTTGTACGTGGTGGACACGCCTTCATTACTCATGGTTTCTCAACGGTCAGAGTGCCCAGATAGCATGCGAAATTAAGGGGCGAGTCAAATTTTGATAGCATGTATCTTACTTGTCGCAGTCCCTCGATGAGATACTGCCCGAACGTCTCGGCAATTATGGCGATCGTTGCCGGGTACGTCATTAGGACGGACACCCACATGAAGGAGAAGGCTGCAAATATTCATTTTTAGGGTTTTTAGGGTTTAGGGCATTTTTATGTTTTTAGGGTTTTAGGGTTATTTTTAGGGTTAGGGTTAAAGATGATAGTAGGGCTACGAACTACTATGTCTAGGATCAAGTGTTACGATTTTGCTTTCAAGATAGCAGTCAGTGGAAGACTATGCAAGGAAATAACACAATGTTGCTTCTGGGGTTCATACTCCTTGGCATGCTCTCTAAGGGAAATTATTTGAAGAAAAAATAATAAAAAATAATTCTCACCGATGGAGTACCATTTCACATAGCAGATGTAGGCGAAGTCACAACCAGGATCCCGAATGGACGTACCCAATTCGATGTAGCACAGGGCGCCTGAACCATGCTGTTGTTGTTGTTGCTATTGTTTTGCGCCTTTGATCTCACCGAGAATAGCGACCAGTGCGCAGCCGACCCACACGATCAACGAGAGACCGACCGAGTCTGTGCATCTGAAAAATGTGAGAGTGAAAAGGTTCCATCTATGTTTCATCGTTTGCATTTGCGTTGAATGGAACTCGAAGTTTCAATATCTCTATCGATCGTCGTTTCAAACCCAGTACGAAATAGAAATAGCGCAAACAGCTTAGAATTGACGCGGGTATGATATCAATGAAAAAATCCGGGAATGCCCATGACAATATTTCACTGTGGTCCCGTCCTAAGGAGCGTTCTTCAAGGGGACACGAAAATGAACCTCAGAATTGACGCGGGTGTGATGAAGATTCCGGATCCGATGATGTTGCCGACGACGTAGGACGTCGCGCCCAGATAGCCCATCTTGTGTGACTCCCCGTCCATGGTTTACTGGAAATGTAAGCTATCTTTTTGAAGAAATCGATTCAATGATCATGAAGAGCAAAAACTAAGAAAAGGGAACAAAGACGCGAGAGATTTTATGTGGATGGTTTACTGAAATAACTCAAATGACTACCTAATCAAGGAGTGGTCTGTGCGCGAAACGCGAGTATAGATACAACTATTTATGAACGGAAAGAAACGATAAGCGGCAAGTAAAAATATGGCTCTTTTTGTGCGACTCCCCGTCCATGGTTTACTGGAAATGTAATTTATTTTCGAAAATACTGCTTGTTAGGCAGTGATTCGGTCGACGTGAGGAAAATAGCAGAGAAAAAAACATTCAGTTGGAACTTTGAAGGGGTGAAAGAGATTGTGAGACACGATATTTGCGAGCGATTTCTAATGTTCGATGCTCGGAATTTGCGAAAATAGATCTTGAAACTCGAGCCTTTGTCAGGAAAGAAAAACAAATTCGCGAATTATGACGCACTCGAATATCAGGCAATGTGGGTGGTTGACATTAAACTGCGACGGTAAACATTCGGTCTTACCGGCGGGTCCCACCTAGCGTTGTCGCATGACGTAAAATTGCTACTTTCTAGCCCTAGAGAGTTCGCGTGGGCAATGAGGAAACGGCCTTGTGTAATTCGAGTTGCATGCATGAGTGTGTCTAAAATGAGGACCTGACAGATACTGAGAAGCACTGAAGAAGAACGTGAGACATGGAATGCCGTGTGCATTGACAGATTGAATTCGCAGGGTTTTCTTCAATAACGGAAGAGCCTGATATTGCTCAACGAATAGGCCAAATAATGTCACACCTGGTAAGCAAGAAGTTACACCTAATATAGTAATAAGCTAGATGAGCTTTTAGGAGAGTTATTTGTTGACCTATTAAGTGAAAGAAATATAGAAAAAAAAGCTCGAGCCATAGCGATCAAAGGCCGTCTTGCCTACTGTCTAGGCAGCAAACATTGGCCAAGAAGTGCTTGCAAAAACAATGAGAAGCGGAGGTGTGTGAAAGGATGGCAGTGAGAAGAGCGGCTAAGGAGGGCAAATATTGCGGGAAGTGAGAGGTAAGTGAACCTTTCCGCTACCATTGAGAAACTAAGGAAATTTCCTGTGAAAGCGCTATGAATTTTCTAATTTTGTTTTAAAAACTTCAAAAACGAAATCATTGATCGAGCGCAAACGTTATTCCTTCGAAACTAAAACACCAAATTTCCAGAATTTGGAATGAAGTGCATACTCAGGAGAGGGATATTCCGAATTTCAAGGAAACGTCAAGGAAAGAACGCTGCCCGGGAAGAATGCATGCATTGAATAAGGAGAAGGAGAGATTCGGAATTTGAAATACATGATTCGGTCTCTCCATTTCTCATGCTCTCTCTTTTCTCTGACCAGCGAGAGATCAGGCGAAATGAAGAGAGTCTAGAAGAAAAGGAGCATTTGAGTGATGGATTTAATCCGGAAACGTGCGGATGAAAAATTGTGCTGGAAAATGACTGGAAATTTCCTGGCATCTATATTGATGTAATGAGGAATGCGAGCGATTTATCATTGAATGAATAATATAAACATTAAATTAGATTATAAAATCATTGAGTGACGCGGGTAAATTCCGATGGAATGAGGTGCGTCAGTGAATACCAACTGTCGACGAGAGCAAAAAGCACCGAAAGTTTCCGAGGCAAAGCGATAAATCAAGCGAAAATTGGATTTATAACGGAAAATGTAGAGTCTTCACAGTTTCTACTGAATTTGGATAATCTACTAATTGTGAGCTTTAGAAGTTCCCAGACCGATAGCTAACCGAAAGAATGTTGATCAACAACTGTCTTCGAGGTCAGAAAGCTATAGAGTTTCCCAGTACCAGGCATAAATCAAGCGGGCCGGATAGGATCCGCTCCCTGTCTCTGTGCTGTCGAGATTAGAGCTCGAGAAATGATATAGCCGTCTCTTCATTTCGCACACTCTCTCGCCTCTCTGACCGGTGAGAGAGTGTGAGGAATGAAGAGACGGCGGCTCATTTCTCGAGGTCTAGTTCCAGTGTCACAGTTGTCTCTTTGAGCGAGAGCAGCGACTCTCTCAATCTTGAATGCTCTCTCGCCGATCAAAGAAAGCGAGAGAGTGCGTGATATGAGGAGAGCGGCAGACTCTCTCGCTTCAGCACACTCTCTCGTCGGTCAGAGAAGGCGAGAGAGCAGGCGATATGAGGAGAGCAGATCTCTCTGTCTAGTGTGGAAGAAGAGCGACTGACTTCCGGAACCCGAGAGTACCTGATACCGAGGAGAAGAATCTGTCTGACTCTGACTCTCTCCTTATCACGTGCTCTCTCGCTCTCTCTGACCGGCGATAGAGTGTGGAGAATGGAGAGAGACAGGCAAAATCGAGGAAAAGAAGAGAGAAGGGGATTGGTGAGAAATAGGGATGAAGGATCAGCAAGTGATGAATGGACGAAAGGAGGAAAGTAGAGAATATTGATATAGTTCCTTGCAAATTGAGGTTCTGGCCTGATAACAATGTTACTCCTTCAAATCATATAAAATAAAATAAATTTAAAGTGAATGCTCAACAAGTGATGAATGGACGGAAGGAGAGAGGTGGAGAATATTGGATTGTTCGTTGAATATGTTTCATTGGTTCCTTGTTAATTGAGGTATAGAGGCCGGGCCCAATATGTCTCTATTCTCTGACTCAAAATGAAATAATTTGATAAATGAGGTAGTTAAAGAACAGCAATTGATGAATGGACGGACGGGAACGAGATGGGAAATTGGGAAATTATGCTTTAAAAATTTCGTTTATTCGCTGAAATGAATAACTCAAGATTTTTCAAGAAACTAGATATGTTTCAGAGACGATTCAAATGCTACGCGAGCTTTATTTTTCAATTGGTCTTTAGTGAGCGTGCTTAAAAAAATAAAAATAAAAGTTTTGAAACGCAACATCTCCGATTGCTAGTTCCTAAAGTTAGAAAAATGACGAGAAGCAGAGAGATAGAATGACAGCTCCTGACATGAACTGAGATCTTAGATCTCGGAAAGAAGAAAAGATGGGTAGCAGGGGCCCGCACTCCTCATTTCGCATGCTCTCTCACTCTTTCTGATCGGTGATAGAACATTATGAAATGAGGAGCGCGGGACATTTTCACCCAGCCCTGAGGAGTAGCTTCATCTCCAGACCAAGATGATGAGTGAAGAAGATATCGAGAAGAGTTATTGGGTCTGACGACTCAGAGAAATGATGAAGTCATTTCTTCTTGAACAATAAAATAGTGTTGCGAATGAACTAATTAGTTGCGAAAATTGATCGCTTCAAAGAAAATGGGAAGAAGAGAAGAATCTAGAGGCAACATATTTGCTTGAGGATTCACGAGCGTGTAAACATTTTTCGATTCGCGGGAATGGGCCAAGATAATGGGTAGTCTCACTGATGTAATTTGATTGTCTGGAACAATCGGATAGTAATTGGAAATACTAGAAAATAATATAGCAAAGGCTTCAATCATTCAAGTCTTCGTCCCATCGTTGTAATTCGATTGCCTACAACAATTGAATACGCATTATTGGAGGAAAGACTAGAAAATACTATAGCAAAGGCTTCAATCAATCATTCAAGCGAATTGGAAAGAAATTAGAAAGACTAGAAATTCCATAGTACTCGTTTCAATCAATCATTCAAGCATTGGGAAGCAAAGGGCCTTCTCATTTTTATTCGATTGTCTGGTGGTTTCATGACGAATGAACATTGGAATTGAGCTCCGGAACAAACAATGCCTCTGTTTCTCGAGGAAGAGAGGGAAAAATGGTGTTTCGTAACCCCGATCACAAGACCCATTAATACACGACTAAATATCAGACAGTAGAGTAGAGGCGAAGTGGTTGAGAAAACGCGTTGACATCAGAATTTTGAAGCTATTAAATCCGTGACAAATGCCTTTTCCGCGCAGGAAACACAGAACAAATGAGGAAATGCACTAGAAGTAGCGAAGAGTAATTGCATTGGGCGGAAAAGGGGGTTCCCAGCTAGCGTTGTTAGACTGACCAATCAGACGCTTCAAAAGTGTCCTCATTTCACACACTCCCCCGCACTCTGACTGCAGAGAGAACACTTGAAATGAATAGACGGTGACCCGTATTTCACTCATTAGTCTCTTCATTTTGTAAGCTCTTTCTGAGCTCAAACTAATCAGAAAGACAGCAAGGGTTCAAAAGACGAAAAGAGAGGGATGCCCTCGCAATTTTTCTCTGTCTCTCATGCTCAATTGAGCCCGCCGATTGTGAAAGTCCCGGGGCCGCTTTGAAATGATGTGTGGTAGGCCAACCAACTCTCGAAAATGGGTTGGGAAAGAAGGGATCTATGGACAACAGGGATCTTGGAGTTCTCTGTCGGTGAGTCTCTAACCGCAGAAAATGCTCGGGGCTACAGGTAGGTCTATCCTCACGGTTGCCCCGAAAGCGTTTATTTTCCCTAAATGTCCGGCACGCAACGCTACTAGGACGGGACTGAAGACTAATGGCCCAATGCAAAGTGGCAACGTCGTTTGAGTGCGCAGCGAATTTCAAGGGTGGAAATTCGAGATCGCTTCGTTTGCCTTTTGGTTTTCGTCAGAGGCAGAAGGCACATGAGAGGGGAACAGGGCACGTAGCACGTAACTGGCAAGAAACGACTCTCCTCATTTAGCGTACTCTCTCGGCGGTCAGAGAGGCGAGAGTGTGTGCGAAAAGCGGAGGTTGCATTTCTCGAGAGCTCTACACGTAGCAGGGGAATGGCACGCAGTTCAGCTTGCAGAGGGGGCTCAGAGAAGAGTCAACAACGGTGTGCTCAAGGAGTTGCGAGAAAGTGATCTTCTCCTAGATCACGTATGAAAAATAAACAAAAGATCAAAGATTAAAAGTGATAGCTCTCTAAGGGAGCAAAATATGCTGTTATCGAAATGGGCTATAATTCTATTCCAAGTTTCGAATATAGAAAGGAGATGGAAAATAGACATGGAGTTGGGAGTGGGAATTGACGGGAGCAAAACAGTCTTGTTTTTCCGGCGTCCCGATGGGCGCTTTGGGTACATTGAGTTCACGACGAAAACAATGAGAGCGTAAAGAAGCATCGGAACTTCTCTGTTTTTTGGCCCGGACTACGACCGCTCTGAATGTGAAGGGGTAGGGAATGAGAACGATAGGGAGAGAATACTCTGCCAGAAAAGGCTGGTCCAAATAACAGAGAAGCGCCGAAGCATCGGGGTGATACTTCATTTACACTGTTTCAAGTTGTGCTAAAGGCAATAATTGTAAGAGAATTGCAAAAAAATGCTACAATCGGTCGGAAAATCATGCATACATGCTTTACGCCAAAATTTGCCTCAGTTAGAGAAAAAATGAGAGAAATTGAGCGAAAACAGCCTGATTTTGGCCCGATATGATTACTAGCCGTTAGTACAATGATGACGAGGCTTGCGAAATGAGAGTACAAAGTGGTGGTTTCGATGACGTAATGTTGGATTTAGTGTAGAGATTCGTCTAGTTATGTTTCAAGTGCAACTGATAAATGTAGATATAACAGAAAATTCGATTTTCGAAGATTCCATTGTAGAAAAAAAGTATGACTACAACGCAAGTCAACTATCGCGAAATATGAGAAGGATATTAGAATGAGAGCCCATCAAAGGTGTGACACGAGCAAGAACATTCGTGAAAAATGTTTCGTTGTACCCGCTAGCACATAGAACAGGAAAGACATTGATGGTACATTGTGGTTGTAGCATGTCGATTGATAAATGTGTAGTCAGCGCATGTAAAAAATCTGCACCTAATGAAAACAAGAAAAATCAAGCATGTTGGAAAAAGTTTAAAAAGAGAACAGGAAAGCACGCTGTGTGGTTGTAGCGAGGCGAGAATAACTGAAAGCGGGTGGGAAAAGCTCTTTTTTGGGTGGGAAAGAAGTTCAGATGACGTTATCCTTTGTAAGCATCGAATAAGGCATGCGAAAACGTTGTTATTGCCTAACAGAAGCTGCTCAGCCGAAAACATAGTCAACAACAATATGTGTTTTGTAAGGGAATGTTTTCTGAAATCTACAACAGGGTGTACGCCTGAGTATCGTACGATTCAAGCTACTACTAAAGGAAGCGCTTACGAGGGGCAAATAGGGAGGGTTAGAAGCCGCTTGTTGTCTCAAAATAGATAATTATACACGCACAGATGGATACAACTGGCCTCAACGAACATTTTCCGGAGAAATGTACGCAAGTAAGCGCGACGCGAGCTTAAAATACGGGCAAGTAAAGAAGGGGTGGGTAAGGAAATATCAGGTAAAAATAGATAGCACGCACAGGGATATCGAAGAACGTCTTTGGTATGAAAGTTTATGCTTAGCGCGACTTGAGCTTAAAGCGACGCGTAAACGCGGGCTAGTAAAAATAGGAGGCGAGTAGGGTGAGGAAATAGGCGCATTCAGCGTCGCAAAGCGGATACCTTCACGCAAAGAGAAACATTTTGGCCGCAACGAAAGCTGTTCTATGGAATTTCTAAAGTAAACGCGACATGGGCTTAAACGAGGGGCGGGCAAGGAAAAAAGAGGAGGCGAATAGGGTGAGGAAATAGAAGCCGTCCGTGTCCGTGGTCGTCTCTCTCTCTTACTGGCATTCGCGCGAGCTCCCTTTCCCCCCTCCCCTCCTCCGTCTCCCAGCCCCCTCCCCCCTCCCTCGCTCGTCTCTCCAGTCGCAATCGTCTCTGGCACTACGCTCCCAGAAGGCGAGGGAGAGGCCCAGAAGAGAGGGTGACCCCAGACGGGCCTGCCTTTCGTTGAAACGCGCTTGATAGGAAGGAAAAGTGCGAGATGGGGGGAGGGAGGGGAGGAGGGGGAGGGAGGGGGAGAAGGGAGTCCCTCCCCCAGCCGGCCAGACGACGTCAAGATGATGACATCGATTCGGAAGCGCGCTAGTAGACGCGGGAGCGGGTGCGGGTGGAGTAGACCAATGTACTAACAATAAGTTCCCTAGTCTAATTGATCAATTAGAGGTTGCACAAAATGGTAAAATGTGAACTCGTGTTTCGAACTCTAGGCACCATTCATGCGATAAGTTCATTTCATAGAAATATTGGAATTGAATAATGATGGCTTTATCAATAGCACAGGTTGGCTGGATAATTCTGCTAGTGCACGTGATGACTTGATTTCTGATTATCAAGCGACTAATTTGGTTACCAAGAAATCTTCGCTTTCTATCCTGCGAGAAAATGTGATAAGCTCGAGATAAATTGTCGTGAGTTTCATTAAAAAGCGACCAAGATTGCTTCTGAGCTATGGAGACAACAGAAGAAAAGCTTGAATTTATTCTTGATCATGAGCAAGAAACTAGATAATATTTCATGAGGGAGAGGGGGTGGGTCTAGACTGAACTCTTCAAACTTTCAGACTCTTTTCGCGGAGAAGAAGAGGAGAAATTCGCATGAGTCTCTAGCTGGAAATAACGTTTGGGGGTTTCTCGGAATACCCTCACTTCATCAAATTTATGGCGTTACTTCAGCATATCTTAGAGACGCATTAGGCGATAACGGGGATTTTGTAGAAATAAAGAGAAGCCACCGTAGTTGTCAAATGAAGCCACTTAGAAATATGCAATAAGCATCCAGAAATTAAAATGAGGAAGTATTTTATGGCTATTCGGATGGTCAAGGTGTCTCTTCATTTCTTTCGACATTGTGAGAAAATGCGAAGAATGAAGAGACTGATTCTTCAACATGACAGACGTAATCTCTAATCTAAGCTGTTTGGCTTGAAACGTCTCGAACCGATGATAAATCGACCTGTCATCAACCCGTCTTCCCCTCTTGTTCATTCTAAGCTACACTAAGAAGAATACAGCTAATCTAAACTCGAACGAACAGCGGTAGACCCATTGAACACTTAAACAACCAGCAACTACATCAGTGGCGCATAAAATCTCGGCTGAGCGAGCAAAAACGAAGCAACAACTAACAGAATGGCGAGCTTCTTGCGACACACCAGCTAGAGTTACTGGGGAGTGAATGAGGGAGGGATGAGGGAGGGGGGGGGTGAGGGGATATCAGAGAGTCAGAAGGAATGGATGAGGGCAGGCAGTGTAAAGAATGAAGGAAGACTGACGCTTCTTTCTTTCTTCTTCTTTTTCTTCTTTTCTCTTCTGCTTTTTCCGCCTTCCTCTTCTCGAGTTAGTGGCGGAGAAATTATGAGAATGGGGAAAGGGCGGATGAGTGGTGTGAAATGGGAGAAGAATGACGTGGAGAAGTGATGCACTTGCATGTGGAGAACGTTGAACTCATTCTGGATGGAGGTCATCGCAGTGCGAATATGCTTCAAAAGTTCTACGAATATGCCAATGCGAGTTCAGTTATGATAGTGATAAAACTGCGAGCTATTCTTTGAAAATTGAGATAGATGATTTCGCCGAGCACACTATGGAGATATTCCGCTGAGAAAGGAGATTTCTTCGAAACATATTCAGTATCCCAAGAGACCCCTAAATAATGGATTGAGTCTGGGCTAACAATGAAGCATGCATGATAGGAGGTCATACTCACATGATACTGGAGAAATTTCTACTAATATTTTTAGTGGATTTCTGAAGCGCTCAGAAAAGTCATTAGAAGTCTATCATCAAAAATTCGCCGAGGAACAGAGCTGAGAGATATGTAGATGACGTTCGGAGTATTTCCTCACCCTGCTTCGAACAATGATCGTTCAATGACACGAGAACTCTTGCACTCCCGCATTCTGAACACCACCGAAGAAAAACAAGGAAGGGTCACGGGAAGAGTTACAACAGGAGAATTACTCAGAAATACGGTAAACATCCTCGACCTGGCGTTCTGAAAATAGGCAAAACATGTTGTTTTGGTGTTTTGAAATGGTGTTTTGGCTTAAAAGTCTATGGGCAAATAGCAACAACAGGGAACGGGGGGAGAAGCGAAACACCTTGCGTGTCTGCAGATTTGTGGGATTGTGGGAGAAAAAGTGGGAGAAGAGGTGCGAGGGAGGGGTTTCCCCGGAGTGAAATTCTGACGCAATCACAAAGTTGTCATAGCTTCAGAACAATATAACAGATGTGGAGTGGTCATAAATGACAGAATGATGCAAACGCCTCAGAATAGGTGAAGTATTTGAACAAAACTTCAAATCCTCGAGCAATATCGCCGAAAATGAGTTATCAACGAAATTCAGAGACCGTAACCGATCAGATTGTCATGATAGGCAGCAAGTGCTCGAGCGCAAACTCCTTCGACTACTCTTTCCTCTAACAGTATTTCAACAGGCAAACGTGCCGATTGGAAGACACAGAACGAATCACTGAACATCCTGAACTTTCTGAACGCTAGAGTCGGAAATTCAGGTCGCCGTCCCTCATTTCGGTCAGATAGTTGAGAGAGCGTGCAAATCGAGGAGAGAAGCATGCCGAACTGTCAATACTTTTGAAGATAGAGGTAATCGTCTCTTCATTCTTCGTACTCTCTCACCGGTCAGAGAGGCGAGATAGCGTGTAAATCGAGGAGATGAACTGTCAATACTTTTGAAGATGCAATGGATAGTGACGCAGGTTCTCGATGAAAACCGTCGGTGAGTGTAGAATTACTGGAGTGAGAGTGTATCGCTTCTAATCGCACGTTGGGCCTCTCCTCGTCTCATCAAATAAATGGAGGAGGATGAGAAAGATAATACCCTCCGTCGAATCGACAATCCGACGGCAGAGATTGACTACTGACTGACCCCGAAATTGATAGGAATGAAGCACTTTGCGAAGCTGATTGGCAAATAGGAGAGGTCGATCGAAGCACTTACTTGTGTAGTGCGCGTGTGAGTTAATGTACAAGGTAAATGGATAGCGGAAGTGCCGGGAATGATCTTGTGTTAATCGAACGGCAAAAAAAGGAATTTGATGATGCTGGGTAATACTCGTTTTGTACAATGGCAAGTGAAGCTCTGCTGGAATGTCAATGATTTCAGATAGTGATTTGGCTATTCGCAACTCTTTTCGTAGGACTGGAAGAAACACCGAACAGATGGTTTGAATTGCGTGGGATGTGCAATTGTTTTGAGCTACTAGGAAAGGGAGAAGCAAATGTGCACATCGTGCAATGCTATAATGAGTGGCTGAAACATATTCATAGGCATAAACAGAGAAATGAATAATTATCAAGTGAAGAGGCTGCACTCCATTCTGGTTGAAAAGGAAGGCGGGGGCTTCTGTATTTATAAACCGTCGAGCAACCAATACTGCGAGGGAACACCGATGCTACATGAGAAACGGAAGGGTTTCCCTGATTACTTCGCTGCACAATGTTTGAGGATGGGTTTAGCGATGAGATCGAGAAGCTTTTTGTGATACCGTGAGACGAAACACGAGTAGGGTACGAAGAGCACTCAAATCAATCAGATGACGAATACGGTAGTAAAGATAATTGTGAAGAATTCGTTTCTTCGTTCGACATGCATCGTCATCCTGATGCCCTGGAAACGAACGAAAAATTATCTGAAAAAATCGATCTGAAATACTTAACTATGATTTCCAATTTTACTTTATTTTGAGCCATCAATCTATGGTCTCAGACAAATTATTTTGATAACGACAGCTGGTCATACTCGCATTAGAATCGTCGACTCATTACCGGACGAAGATGTAAAATAATCAGTCATTGATTCACCATAGTTGTTGGGAGTAAAATCTTGTGACAAATTAAATTCGGATTCATTTTGTCGCACATGTGCATTATATTATGCTAGTTTTCGATAATAATAAAATAAATATAGTATTAAATAAAAAAATAAAAATCACTTTCCGATCGACTGAAAGCTGACGCCAAAATGTTACGGTAAGTAAACTGCGGCATGCCTGCCTAGTTGAAGCCCCAATCCCACTCTTTCGTCGATAATCTCTGTATCCGATTTATAATGGCGTTTTGTTTTTTATTCGCAATTATGGTGAAGAGTAGGACTGGCAATTGAAGAATCGAAATAACGACTTCATTTACCCTCACAATGGCGCGAGCAGGCCAATTCTTCAATAAGGATTTCACCCTCTCATTCTCCTCATTCTCCCCACAAAACGCGGTCCCTCTTATAAAAGAATTTGGGTGACCGCATCATTCTTGAATAAATCCCCTTATTCTCTTCACTTGCCAGCCCTAGTGAAGAGGCGCTTCTCATTTGTTTGCGAGCTACGCGCTCGATTTTACCGCTTTTAACCGTGTATTTCCAGCTCAATACCCAATACTCAGAGCCAATACCAATTAATTGGGTAATTGGTATTGGGTTGACCAATTAATTGACTTGTATTCCTCATTTTCCGAGGGAGTGAGCGGCCGCAAAATCAATTAATTGGGCATTGGAATTTGTTGGACATCCCTGTTTCCAGCCGGCAATCGATGCTCACTCAGTAAGGAGAAGGATGCAACTGCTCGTCTCCCTCTGCTTCGTCGGCCTTCTGTCTCTCTCGTCGTCGACGAACATCCCGACAGCCGTTGTCCAGCTTAGCGATCGCTTCTTGGAAGTGAAAGATGAGGGATACTGGTTCGTCAAGGTGAGAAGCTTTTTTCTTTCTTTCTACTATGAAGGTTTTTGAGCAAGTTTACGACACTGTTCACTCACGGTTAGTCATTTCAGTGCCTTAGAAAGGGTTCATAATCTTAATTTCCCCTTAAAAATCAATACTTCCAGTTGTACGCCCCGTGGTGCGCGCACTGCAAGCGGATGGCGCCCGTGTGGGAGCACGTCGGGCACTCACTCGCTGATAAGGTACAGTACGTGCTAATCGCCTTGGCCATATGCTAGCGCCGTATAACGCCGCGTGCCGCGGCTTGCGCGGCTGTGTTTTTAGAAACGACGAGTAACTTTTTCGCAATGAAACCTCGATTTTCGTCATCTACGTGAAATTCCGCACCGACTATACTTTTCGCCTATAATTTAAAGTTCCCCCATTCGTGAGTTGAAAATATCCAAAGAAATAGGTTGACACAGCGAACTAAATCTGACACAGTTTAACAAGTGGTCTTATATTATCGTTTATCTCCTTTCTGCCTGCTTTACATGTCTACAGCATTTTGAGGTAGAAAAAACATTAAAAAGACGGTTAGTCAACTGTGTCAGATTTAGTTCGCTGTGTCAACCTATTTCTTTGGATATTTTCAACTCACGAATGGGGGAACTTTAAATTATGGGCGAAAAGTGTAGTCGGTGCGGAATTTCACGTAGATTACGAAAATCGAGGTTTCATTGCGAAAAAGTTACTCGTCGTTCTTAAAAACACAGCCGCGCAAGCCGCGGCACGCGGCGTTATGCGGCGCTAGCATATGGCCAAGGCGATTAGCACGTACTGTACGGTATTTATTGATTACGGATACTATTGATTATGGGGCACTTCTCTGTTTTTTGTCCCTTTTCTCACAGAGTCCCTTCCAGAGAGGCTCCGATCATTGTAGGGCAAAGATGCGAAACGATCACAGTATCTATCCTTTTCAATTCTAGGCTGGTTTTCCTCTTTTCCACTGCATTAAATTACACACCACCCCAACACGAGCCGCTAATAACAGCCTTCGTCTTGCTTACGTATCTGAGCGGATATATGCGAATATTTTATTTTATTTTATTATTAAAATTAATTTAAATTTCAGAATCCTCTAATTCGAGTGTCGAGCATGGACTGCACCCTCTACCCGAAGGCGTGTCAGGAGCTGGGAGTGACCGGATATCCGACGCTCATGTTGTGAGTTACGACAGAAATACCAAAAACATGATAGTTATGATGATGCTAAAGTTTTAGGTGTAATGTTGATATTGAAACGCGAAGGGCGCACATGAAGAATTCCGTAGTTTAAAGGGGCTTTAAAAAATAATTTAAATGCTTTCAAAATAATTTAAATTGCAGCTTCCGCAACGGCCAGGTGCTGCAGTACGAGGGCGAGCGCGAGAAGGAGGTGAGATAATTTACTATATATTAAATTTTTAAAGGAGGAGTAACATGTATTTTTGGTGACTAATCTGTAAACGTCACATTGTAGCAATCCATAACCATATCAGAGTTCCGAAACTCACATGTCTCTACGACATTAATGAACCGAGTTATAGCGAGCTGGCGTAGTGCCAGAATTCCCTTCAATCCAGGCAACGGCGGGGATATGAAAAGCTTATTTGGCTGGGGAAGAGAGTGCGCCTTCTTCTACCCCTGTCTCCTCTCTCTCGCGAATCTCTTGGTGAAACAAGAAACTGGCAAAATTAGTGGCTTTAATTTGAACGGTGTAATATAAAAGCGATCGCACACGAATCTGCACTATGGTAAATATATATAACACGGATTTCCTGTAAGAGTGTAGCAAAAAGAGCTCTCTTTTCCACTAGGAAAAAACTTTGGGTCTCCGATTTCCATGAAAGTTGGTTGGTGGGTACCCTTAGGGGTCAGGAGGAGGTCCATCTACTTGGTTTGGTCAATTATCGATTTTATCGATTTTTTGGCGCCAAAACTTCAAATGGCCATAACTAGCTTCATTTTTATCGCACAGCGATCTAAAATATACCATTGCATTGCACTTGGAATTCTCTACATGTAAGTCGAAGTCGCACCATGCGAAAAAACTTGATCTTCCGCCTCAAAAATCGATAAAACCGATTTTTTTACCATAAAACTAAGTTTTTCTCGAAAATGTGCCGAAAAGACAATCGATTTTATTTTTGCAATCGATTCTACGGACCCGTTTTAGGGTGACCCTATATTTCGTTTTTCATATCTCTGGCCCCCTGAATTAGTACAGTGGATCGGGACATAGCCGATTTTTTGCCGAAAACACACTTTGCGTCATAACTCGCTTGAAAGTGATCCAATCAAAAAAATCACTTTAACTAAAAATGTTGCTCTCGCGGAAACAAAAAAGAAAGGTTTAGTGCAAATTTTCGATTGGATCACTTTCAAGCGAGTTATGACGCAAAGTGTGTTTTCGGCAAAAAATCGGCTATGTCCGGATCCACCGTACTAATTCGGGTTCAGGGGGCCAGAGATATGAAAAACGAAATATAGGGCTACCCTAAAACGGGTCCGTAGAATCGATTGCAAAAATAAAATCGATTGTCTTTTCGGCACATTTTCGAGAAAAACTTAGTTTTATGGTAAAAAAATCGGTTTTATCGATTTTTGAGGCGGAAGATCAAGTTTTTTCGCATGGTGCGACTTCGACTTTATTGTAGAGAATTCCAAGTGCAATTCAATGGTATATTTTAGATCGCTGTGCGATAAAAATGAAGCTAGTTATGGCCATTTGAAGTTTTGGCGCCAAAAAATCGATAAAATCGATAATTGACCAAACCAAGTAGATGGACCTCCTCCTGACCCCTAAGGGTACCCACCAACCAACTTTCATGGAAATCGGAGACCCAAAGTTTTTCCTAGTGGATGGCATTGCTACACTTTTACAGGAAACCCGTGATAAATAAATATTTTCACTTCCAGGCCATGGTGGAGTATGCGATCAAGGCCGCGGCTCCGCTCGTCACGCCCATTCAGACGCTGACGCAATACAATGAGGTATTTTATTACTTTCCAATAAATTAATCTGGTCTAAGATTAGCCGAATTGCAGAATTTTCGGTCCCGAAAATAAATTGTTCAATGTAATTGAGTCCAGGTGATTTGAGCATTCTGGGGTATACCAAAAATCCATCATTCTTTATTCTTTTGATAGTTTCATCAAAACCCCTGCGATATAATATGACTCTTCTCCGCTATTGTAGCAAAGTTAAATTTGACATTGAGATAACATAATTGACCGTCGCAGTTGCAATGGATAGTCAATTCCTGACGAGAGCTTCTTATTCGATTTTCTTGAGAGCATGAACAATGAAAACATTATATTATTATTTGCAGATCAAGTCTCATTCCGTTCGCGAGCCGGTCTTCCTTCGCGTGACCCCGCCAGAGGGCGACGAAACGGGCGAGGGCAGCGTAGCCGAGGCTTACAAGGTCAGATTTTAGGGGGGGGGGGGTGGCTCCGACCACTAGAAACCTACATGGTAAGGAACAAACGGAGGTTTCAAGATCAGATCTCACACTGTGAGGTCGTTGGCTCACTAGTACGCTCCGCCCCTAGGCCAATTTTTGGTTGCTATGGGGCTGGAAAAGATAACTGGGAAAGAATGCGGAGTCTTACGAGGCGAAAGAAGCAAAAAGAGCGTGGGAATACTCCCGGGCCAGATGGGAAAGCGCGAATGCATGGTAATGAGTAAGGAAAGCTAGTTGTCGATCGAGTATTTTTACCGTACTCCTATTATAAATAATCAATAAATGTGCGAATTGCAGAACGCAGCGAACGATTTGCTGTCGAAGTCGAGATTCTACTCGATCTCGAGCAAGATTGCGCCTCAGGGATTCAAGGTGAGTATTTTGAACTGGTAATTCTGTGAGCATGATTGACATTTTGAAACGCGATGGAAGTGGAACTGCGCACGAGGCGAGAGAGTGACTAGTAAATTGGAATTGTAGACAGTGTGCTAGAAGAGAAGAGAGATTGAAGTTGGGATTTTTGACACTAATTTTTTTGCGTATAGTTGATTTTAGAAAAGACAATAGATGTTGAACTACGCACGAAACGAGAGAACGACTTGTGAATTTGAGTTGTAGACTGCGTGCGAGAGAATTTTTCGCAGAGATTGAAGTTGGGATTTTTTGGACACTGAATTTTCTGCGAATAATAGATTCATTCGCATTCATTCGCATTCGATTTGTAATCATCGTGCGTAAAAGAATAAATTAATTAAATTCAGGAAGGTGGTGTGTACGTGCTGCGCGACGTGGGCGTCGAGCAGTTCGATGGCGATTCGAGTGGGTTTTATTTTTTAATATTAATTAATTATTTAATTAATTATTATAAATAATAGAGACAATTTTAGAGACAATTAGAGACAATTTCTCTGGTGCTTTCGCCTTGGTGAACAATAGTGCATACATCGGATGGTCTCTCTAATTTATTTATATCTAGTAGAATTTCTACATTGAGCTTTACCTGGCCTTACCTGTGTACGCCACCAAGCGTGGTTGTCTCATCACATCACATCACATCATTTTAACCATATCGATTTGGTTACAATAGGGGTCAATGCGTTAAAAATAAATGCTCGATCTTCTTCATAACGTAATCTTCGAAATCATGGCAACTGTAAAATCACATTGATTGTGGAAGCAACATTACCTTTTTTACTTTTTCTACATTCCAGCCGCCCTGCTCTCCTGGGCGTACGGTGAGCGGCTGCCGCTGCTGCCGAAGGCATCCGGCGCCACCCTCCCGCATCTCGCCCTATCCGAGAAGTTGATCGTCATGGTGGTAGCCAATCAGGTACTGTAGCGGATGATTGTGATGGTTACTGTATAGGTCAAAGGAGTAGCCAATCAGGTATGGAAGCGGATGATTATGAGGGTTACTGTAGGTCAAGGGGATACGGTAGCCAATTAGGCACGGTAGCGAGGGTGCAGAGGGGTACTGTAGGCAAGGGAGCTTTGGTTTTTTGTCCTGGCAACAATCGTTGTGAATCTGGAGGGCTTGTGAATGAGAAGGATATGGAGGGAACACTCTATGAGAAGCGTGAAGATGAGAAAAAGATGAGATGAAAAAAGATGAAAAGGTGAAGATGAGAAGCGAGAAGCGTGAATGAGAAGCTGTGCCAAAAGCGTGGAAGAAGAAGCTATTCTCAGGTGGATCGCTTCACGGCCGGCCATCCAGTGGGCGCACTGTACGCGACCGGACTTGCGGCAGCGAAGGCGTCCAGAGGCGATGAGGAGTTGAGGAAGTAAGTTTACGATGTTATTGAAACACGAAAAGTGCGCGCCCATGAGTGGGTAAGGCTAAATCAGCGAAGAGCAATGAGGAGTTGAGAAAGTGAGAGAGTTTATGATGGAATTGAAACTAAGGCTGTCATGGTGAAGAGCCATTAAGAGTCTCTTCATTATCTCTTTTCATTACGTCTCTGATCGGTGAGAGAACACACGGAATGAAGAGACGGATTCTTCACCCTGACAGCCCTAATTGAAACACGAAAAGAGCTGGGTCTAACGTAAGTTGGATGGGAGGGTGCTCGTGTTTTCTGCAGCGTGCGTGCTGCTACCATAGTACCAATGTTGATTTGATGAAGTTATTGTATTGAGCTAGTTGTTATTGAAGGACAATGGGATTTATGTAAAAAAGTTATTTTTAATGCCTATGGTTGGTTGACTGGTAGAACTTGTGCTTCTACGATAATATAAGTATGACTGGGTTTTTCAAATGCTGCAATACAGGCCTCTCTCTTCTCTCGAGAGAGCGGCACCGGTCTAACAACTAAATGTTTATTCTGAATTATTAATAAATTTCCAGACGAGTACAATTCGCGTGGGTGGATGGCGGCAGTCTGGTGAGCAGCATTGCCATGCAGCCCATCGAACCGCCGTGTCAGTTATTTTTATTTAATTATTGATTAATTTAGTTAATTAAATAAATAAAACTTAGTCCATGGATTCTGAAATGGTGGATGTACGACTTGGTGAATGCGTGCTGCACCGATTTTTAAATTTTAATTAAAATTAATTTGATTTAATTTAATTTAATTAAAATTTGTGCAAGCATCGTGATGGGAAGCAATCATAATTTCAAAGGGATAATTTCAGTCGTGCTCGTCCTAAACTACTCGTCTTACGAATACTATCTGCCCCAGGACGCGCCCGACCAAATCACCGAGGTACAGTAGCCGGGGGATACGGTAGTTTACATTCCTGGCAATGGGCACTATAGGGGATACGGTAGTTTACGTCACCCAGAAAACTCGGAGAGAGTAGTTTAGATGGCTCTGTACGGACAGGGTTGCCTTTTCAGAATAAGGTGGCCCTTTCAGATTAAGGTGGCCCTTTCAGAATAAGGTGGCCCTTTCAGATTAGGGTGGCCCTTTCAGAATAAGTTGGCCCTTTGAATATTCCGATACCAAAAATTCAGTCTTATCATCCTTATACAAGTCAAAATAAAATTGTTTAATAAGTATTACATTTGATGGCGCAATATTGTCCATTAACCATACCCTCGCTCTGTGACTCTCCTCATACGAATCGGAGGAGGCTGGCGGAGCTACCAATCGAGAGCTGATCACTTCGGAAATCATAATTTAACATGGTAGCCGATGGGTCTAAGGAGAGTTGTGGTATTGGAAAGCAATACGTCATCAAATTCAATACTTGAAAAAATATTATTTTGTCTTGTGCAGTGATGTATTGCAAAATGATAATGAAACTGAGCTTATGCCGGGTTATTCAAAGTCTGAGATCTGAAAGGGCCACCTTATTCAGAAAGGGCCACCTTAATCTGAAAGGGCCACCTTATCCGTACAGAGCCGTTTAGATCACCGACGTGCGGTAGATTTTTTTCGTATGGCGAACGGTAGCTGATCTTGCTGTAGATGCAGGGAGTGTGCTGGCTGGCTGAATGCAAATCAATGATGTTCGGAAGCGGAGACGATAGCTAGTGATACGATATCAATTATCTATTTCCAGGCTTCGCTTCTTCTCTGGCTGCGCGAGACGGTGCTCTCTCCGGATACCGTGCCCCTCGGAGGCCGATCACTGCTGCTGAGAGTGAGGAGACTCTTCTATGAGGTCAGTGGGAAGCAGGAAAGGGGCGGGCCGAGGAGAGTGGAGGAGGTGTAATTGTGTCTAGAAGGCTGTCAGTGTGAAGAGTTCATCTCTTCATTCCTAGTACGCTCTCACCGGTCAGAGTGGCGAGAGAGCACAAAGAATGAAGAATCACATTCTTCAATCTGCACTATTGATCTAAGCCTTCCGCTTTAATGAATTTTGCGTGGCACAGAATTGACGGGCGCCTTTTAAGTGCCAATAAATACGTTCAAAATTAATTTTAGGTCTACACCAACGTCGTCCAGATGTTCTCGACGCAGCCGCTGCTATCGTGCTGCCTGTTCGGCGTCCCGATCGCCTTCCTGTCGATGATTACGTGAGTTCTTTGAAACGTAAATTTGATAACTGGGAAACTCGAGATGGCTAACAAGAAATAGGTGAAGGGGTTACTGTTGTTGCCTGTTCGGCGTCCCGATCGCCTTCCTGTCGATGATTACGTGAGTTCTTTGATTCGTAAATTTGATTGGGAAACTAGAGATGGGTAATAAGAAATAGGTGAAGGGATTACTGTTGTTGCCTGTTCGGCGTGCCGATCGCCTTCCTGTCGATGATTACGTGAGTGGAATGAAACAGAAATATAACGGGGAAGGATTGAAGCCTGCTGCTAGGCACTGATTTGTGGAGTGCCCATCGTGGTCCTGACAATGAGAATGATATGATTACATGAGTGGGGGTGCAACACAAGTTGGGTGGGAAGTTTGGGGCTATCTATTTCGTGTTCCGAATTGTGACCCGATTGCCTTCCTGTCGATGATTACGTGAGTGGAGTGAAACGGGAAGATGATTGGGGAATTTGGATAGTGTAGATCGAGCATTCTTCTTCATGCGTACTTAGTGGTCAAAGAAGCAAGAGAACGTTGAAAACGGGAAGAGCCGGGACAAGAGTGCAATTTGCAGGTACTCGCTGTGCATGGCCGATTTCAGCGTGGACCGGGACGAGATATATCCCGATGAGGATGGTTGGTTAATTAATTATAATTAATTACAATTAACTAATTATTTAAAGTGACTAATTTTTTTAAAAAAAGCAATTGTAATGCGAATATTTGTGTATTCGCTTGTTTGTTAGCCAGAAGGAACATATCTTAATTAAATTTATAAATTAGGGTAATTAATAAATAGTGTCCAGTCATTTATCTATATTTAATTAATAAATTAATTAATTTTAATTACTAATTAATTGCCGCCTCTCAGACGATGAAGAGCGCGAGCTTCTGGGCGAATCGGAGGACGAGGAAGAGGACAGCGAGGGAAGAGCAAGGGGATATGATGATGATCATCAGAAGAATGATTGAGTGGGGGGAGTACGGTAGGAGTACGGTGGAGGAGGTATATCGATTGATTGTTTGATTTGTGTGAGCATGGTTACGGTATCCAGCACCTGTTCATCTAGATGAGTACGGTACCTACCGTAAGCATTATCGATCGATTGATTTATCGTGTTTACTGTGCTTCCATCACTGTCCCATGAGAGTACGGTAGATGACATTGATATACCGTCTTTTCGTGTTTCTCCCTTCGCATATTGTAAACAGTATTTTTGTGAATCTGGTCGTCAATGTTCTAGTCAGTGTATGTAACGTTGCCACACAGCTTTAGTAATATTTCTGAACTGTTTCCCTAATTTATGAACTCGTTAATCCTAAAATGCCATTTTTGTACGCACATCAAATAGATCTCGTTAAACTTATTCAACACAGATTGTCCTAAACAGAAATTGCTCAAGACCTTCGATTACTGTAAGATAAGATCCCGAATATTGATTGCTTGATCTGATAAGACTTGTTCACTTTGATAAATGATTTGGTATATTGCTTCTTGAAACTGTGCTAACCAGTGGTTTTCGCGCCACAGTGATGTATCTTGAAAGACCGTAAGGCGTTTAGGCGGTATTCTGGTCTTCGAATTCGAGAAGCTTCGCGAAGCTAGGGAATATTATGACAGCCGTGAAAAAAGCCGGAAAAGTGTAAATCCGGGACCCGCGGTTTAGATTATGGAGTTCAAAGAGGTCACACTCGTGATTTCTACATTCTTTTTCATTTTATTTTGTTGAACGATTTCTATACTTTACCCTGAAAGGCCGCGAGTTTTGTTGTTATGTGTGCTAACTACACCAAATGGACTTCCTCTACGCCAAAAATCCCGCAATTATATAGGCGTCCACGCCCGGTATCGCCGAAATCCGGTTTTGCACGCACTGACCTTGCCATTTATCGATCGATAATTACACTTTAACCTGAAAGGCCGCGCGTTTTGTTGTTATGGGAGCTAAACAAGCCCCGTGAACTATCCCCACGCCAAAAAATCCACAATTCTCTATTCAATTCTGATCGATATCTAATCAATTCTCTCAGGTAGGTCTCAGGCCCGGCGCTGCACGCGAGAAGAAAATCATGGTGAGTAGTTTATTTCGAAATGGTGGAGGGAGTTATGGTTGTCGCAGTGATATTGGTTTACTATGGAGCTTAATTCTTATTAAAGTTAGGCTGTGCATCGGCTTAAATGATTCTGGTACAGCCCGAACGGGCCTGTCATTATTCTTCTTTGGTGGTTTCGGTAGTGAACAAATCGTATAAAATTGCTGCAACAGCGATAAAGTTCAAGCTAATGCTGCACCAAAATAATTTAATCGAGTCCTTGGCCTAACTTTAATAAATGGGACTAATATTTTAAAAAATATATGCCTTTCCAGCGCGCTCCTCTGATCAAGTTCGTGGGCGCCCGCCTGCCTCGGCCCAACTTCGCCGCCGTCGCAGCGCAGCCCGTGCAGCAGCAGCAGCCGGCTGCTGCAAGAGCAGCTGCAGCACCCATGACCACCGGTAAGTGAGGCATTTGGGAGCGGAGTGTGTGCTAGATGCGCCGGGTTAAAATTTATGAAATTCGGTTGGAAAAAGCACCCACCACCACCGGTTAGTGGACCGTTTGAGGAATGTGTTAGTGCTATTTGTGCCGGGGTTTCAAAAAGGGCGCATTAGTCGAATTCATCTACTGACATGTGAATGGGAGGAACGCAAGGAAGTGCGGATCGCAATTGCAATGTCCTTCGTATCCTGAGTGGTTCTGTTTTTCTGCAAGCCAGCGGTGCGTGATTGCCAAATGATACGAGAACGACTGAACGGCAAGTCCTGAGAAAAGAGATAGGTGTAGGCGATATGAAGCAGAAGAGTGGGTTGTTGGTATGGAATTATTTTGTATGACTTAGCGATTACGGTCAAATTGCCGAATGAGACGCAGGGGGTTAAGTATAGGAGATTTGAAACAGTGCTGTGCCAGGTGTTATCGATTATTATTTTTTAGTTTGACAAGGCCGTCTGAATTTGGTTTGATATAGCTGAATAACGCGGACAGGTCTAGGTGTGATGATGAGCAGTGATGGTGTTTATTAGTTTTTATGAGCGTTAAGAGGAGGGAGTATTGTCGCATGAAGTTTGAACAAGGGGTTGTAGAAGTAGTGAAGCAGCAGTTTTGCAGGGGTGTGATTCAGATTGCGATGACATATTGTATAGCGCAGTGTGCGCATGGAGATGTACTAGGTGAGCGTAAGCAGAACAGTGGCTTATTCTTGATGTTGTATTTTGAGCTGATTGAAGTCATCAAATTGCAAACAAGTTGAGAGCGAATAGGTATAGCAGGGATGAAACACAAATCACCTACTTCGTCAAGGGGCCTATTCCACTATATTGCCAATTGAAATTTGTGTTTTTCTAAAAAGAATACAGTAACAGAATTGTGAAGCATTCCGAACTCGAGATAATGTAGGAATTTTGAAGCATAAGTGTTTCTGGCGTTTCATACCTGCATGGCAAATTATTTGATTGAATGACTTAATTGAACGTACTAATCGAACACAATACTCGTGTCAGCAATTGACTACCCACTGCAACCACAAACAACCTGGTTCCGTTTCATATACAAATCAATTGATTGTCAGGTCTGAAGAAGAAGAGCGGCCCCGTCATCGACGAGAGCCAGCTGCCCATGAGGTTAATTGGTTTTTTAATTAATTTAATTATTTTTATTTATTTATTTATTTATATTAATTAAAAATGATTTTAATTAATTAATTTGTAGATTCCGCCGCCCAGTGATCGACGCCTACGAGATCGCCGCTATTAATGTGAGTTTTTAAATATTATTTTTCAACTTTCAAATTGTTAAAATCCATGAAAAAAAAAATAATCGAGATTTGCCACTGTGAGAAATTTGAGTTGCACTGGTGTTACGTAGTGCATTAACGGATGAATTTCTGCTAGATCCGAAGCGTCTCTGTAATCAACATTGTTTGTTTGTCCGAGTAGAGTGAATGAGAAAGTGCTTGAAGAGGCAATTGCATATTATTTTCTTTCGTCAGCTAAAAGTAGTAAAGTATAGGAGTAAGATAGATAGAGCAACGGCGAAGCGAAAGGGTAGGATGTAGCGTCGCCCTAGCAACCAAGTTGTGTGGTAGCGGCACACTGGCCGTAGTTCTTTCGTTGCTTCCTTTTCTCTTCTCTCCCATGTTGCGAGAGCTAGAGAAACGATAGACAACGAAAAACAAAGAGCCCTCGAGCTCTCATGGGGATAGAAAGAGAAGGGAAGTGGTCTCCAAGCCCCACATTCTTCTACTAGCGAGGACTTTCCAACCTCTTCTCCTTCTTTGACTCATTTTGACCGTAGGCTTTTGATCGCTTGACCGCTTGAGCGAACTTCCGGACCTTTTAGGGCGAATTCCGGCTGTTTTTCTGGCTTTTGGTATTTACAGTCCTTTGTAGGAGGTTACGTGAGAGAGGCAAGGTAAAGCAGGGAAAATATTAGGTCGGTACGTCTGGGGTTCATCGGTATGCGCTCATTCTTAACTCTGTACGCTTACGGTGAACCCCATGAATACCGTACCCCTTTGATCTTTGATCTCTCCCCTCCCCCTCACCCTTCCCCTCATTGCAGAACGGAGGCTCGTACGGACTCGTGCTCGAGGAGCCGAAGAAGGCCGGCGCCGGCAAGAAGTAGATGCCCCCGGATTCCGGTCCACTTGCTAATCCCCGGTCCCGGCTCCAACCAGACCAATCTGTTTCCCCGGTCTCTAGATTGCTCTCTCGTTTGTAAACGTGTGCTTTAGTAGACGTCGATTGCTCCCCTCTCCCCCTTGTCCCACCACGCTCATTTCCTACCGTATCCTTCCTTACCGTATCGTATCGATTGTAGAGTTATTGAAAGAGATCGATATCATAGAGTTACCGTATATTGCGTGATAAAATCGATTGACCGCTCATATTGTCGTGTTTTTCGAAGATACAGTGCAGTGTTCGATCGCGAAGTGATTATCTTGTCGCGGGTTACGGTAGTTGCTCGGTGGACGGTCTGATTTCAGCTGGCGCCCGTAGTACGGTAATCGATGTACCGTAGTCTGAGTGAGGACGGCAGCAGATCGGGAGAGGATGCGGGAAGGAGGTACGGTAGGCGAAGAATCCATCTGTTGAAAAACAAGGGCAAAGAATGATTGAAGTATGTGTAGGCAACGGTCTTTTACTAGATTCATGAAACGTAAATTTATCATTTTTTGTGAATTATTCTTCGCATACTTTTTGATTGAGGCGCTCAAACGAGCGAAGGTGGTGTTGTCAAATTTACATCGCCCAATGTTGGCTGCTTATTTATTGGAGAGTGTGATTGGATGCACTACTGATTTTTGATTGGGTAATACGATCTTATCAAATAGGTGAAACTCATTTGTTTATTTTTGGAAATTCGATGATTAAATTACTGACACATGTTTGCACTATAGGCAATTGAGGGATGCGTGAGACACCACTTCACCTTGAATATCATGATATTTTACCTTTTGTTTAATTTTGTAAATAAATAAATACTAATTTAAATATTTGCAGCCTGGACGAGCTGCTGCACGGGCTGGAGGCGGGCGATGCGACTGCAGCCGAGCAACTGGCAGGTACGGTAGGGGGTACGGTAGAGATTACGGAAGGGATATGGAAGGATATGGGCGAGGTACTGTAAGGGAATACGGTAGGTGGGGGGGGGCGGTAATTCCTTTGGGTTACGTATACTGTGCTGAACGAGAGCTGTAGTTTTGTTTTTGGTGTAGAACCCTCTGTACGATTGCACCTTGAATTTCCAAGCTATTATGATGTGTTTGTGAAACGCGCATCATGCCGGCAATAATTTTGATCCAATTGCAATTATATAGGCCATGGTCTCTACTCCCATTGATGTACCTATTAACATCGCTATCTCATAGCACCAGTGAAACATCATTGCACCTGCGCAATTACTTGTGCACTGAAATTGAATGTTTTGACAAATCTCACACAGTGCATCGGAACAAAGTCTATAGGGGATTTGTGTATTTTTCTATTGCGCACACTACGTGGAAAATCAATAAATCAGTATCCTACCGTACTCCATTCAGTTCTCGATCGACGCGAGCGCGAATCGGTGCTCGACTCGGCTGCTGGGCTGCACGCGACCATGAGGGCCGTCGAGGTGGGTGATTACGGTAGTTGTGGGATACTGTAGGATGGAGAGGAGTGATTATCGATTAGTAGATGAAGAAGGTTACGGTAAATAGGAGAGTACTGTAGGGTATTGGACTATTAGTTCCGTCGAGGTGAGCGGTTGCGGTGGCTGGGGTTTGGTGTATGTTGGAATAGAAGGCAATTAAAATAGATGACATATTGGTGAAGCATCTAAAGGAAATTGTCATTGGCCATTGCCTGAAGTTAGTCTTTTGGAGAACGCGTGAAACACAGCTGCAACAGGTGGCCATTCGACATTGAGCGCTATCCTCTTTTGATTCTATCGCAGATTAGAAGTATGTCTCTTAAAGCTGGAGCCGGAACCTGCGATTATCAAGCCGGGTCCGAAAAATCTATTCCTCCTAATTCCAGGCTCTGGCCGGTGACGACGCGGCAACGGGCTCTCTCGCAGCGCTCCTACTGGGATATCTGCAGGATGGAAAAACGAGTGGTAAGTTTTAATTTGGTTTTTGCAATATTTAAATTAGTTGCGAAACCTCTGTAGACGTCAGTTAATTGCGATACGGTAGTGGATAGTAGTAGTATTTCGTAAGCAAATCAACACCAAATCACATACCTCTTTTTATTTTACATTGCTGCTCACAGTGAATGTGTGTAGGGTGGTGCGAATATAGGTTGTTCCAGTTAATATGGATGAAGGATCGGCAACATAATTGTAAAGTAGACCAGTGGATCAAGAATAAAATGCCTGTTTGATGGGATTGTTCAAATAGAAAGATGACTGTCGTAAATCGGATTTGAGAAATCCCTTGGTACTTGAAATATCTGCGCGGCGTGAAAGTGCCGGGTTGCGGAAATAATTCTTGCATTGACAATGCGAAGATATTGGAAGAGGGGCCATTAGAAAGTGGAGAGTCACACAATCAATGGATAAACGAAACAAGCCATCGATTACCGTATGCTAATCTCCTCCTTTTCCAGTCAGGACATTCTTCGTTTCACTTGTTCCCTAACTTTTCAGACAGTCCGAGATAGCTTTAGTTAACGTGAATTCTGGCCATCAATAAACGAAACAGCCCATCGAGTACCGTATCTTACCGTATCCCCTCCTCTATTACCGTATCTTACCGTATCCCCATCTATTACCGTATGCTACAGTATCCCCTCCATTTCCAGTCAGGACGCGTCGGTCGCGTCGATTCGTGCAGGCGGATGCGCTGTCGTCGCTGCAGCGGGCACTCATCCAGAGGTACGGTAGACGGGGAGGGATATGGTAGGGGTATCGATTGTTGGGAATTGATACTGTATTGCCCGATGTGGCTATGATGTAGTAAGGGCGAAACCGCAAGTAGGCAGGAGATTGAACGGTGTTATCGATTGGGGAGGTACGGTACTTAGACAGTAGGGTGATACGGCAGGTTTAAGGTACGGAGTTTTTCGGTTATGTTGGCGATGGGGTACGGTAGGATGGAGAATCGCTGATGTTCGGTAGGAGTAACTGAACAACAAGTTTATTGGTATTTATAGCATCACATCGAGAGCTGAATTACTTTGACGCCCGATGTGGCTATGATGTACTAAGGGCGAAACCGCAAGTAGGCAGGAGGTTGTAACAGATATTTCGCGTAATTCCGAGAAAGAACCGGGTGATTTATGAGGATGCGATACGAAATAGGCTTCTTGCTTTAAAATCAATTCATGCCAGGAAATAACTAGCTGCTGAGGCAAATAATTTGAAAATATTTAAATTCTAATTTGCAGACTCTCCACGGCGATCTCTCCAGCGACGGATGCACTCGTCGATCTGTTTGTGGTGGTGGCGAATAAGGGTCAGGTTTATTTAATTAAGTTAATTAACAAAATTGTAATCATAAATTAGAAAAGTACTCGGAAATTGTAGCGGCATTGTTTTATTTTTGTCAACTAGCATCACAAAGCAAGAACGGAATTGTTCATGTGGATTACGTGTGAATATGATGATGCAGTGAAACCGAGATCGAGTGGCGCAAATTCTGAGATGAAACTATTAAATTTAAGCCGTAATAAAACAATGGGCAAGGTGAATGTGCAGCAGAATGGAGATACTAGGTCCTATTGCCCCCACTCCGTCACCTGCCGATCCAACGATTGAATACGGTAGTGGATAAGAAGAAAGTGTATGGTATCTACCAGCAGCGTAACTAGGAAAAGGGAAGGAAACGTTGGATTTACTATATGTTAATTATTATTTTTTCGTAATTAATTAAATGTTCATTGCAGACCCGAAGACGCAGTTCAAGGTGCGCGTGGGCGGTCTGCTGCAGGCACTCTGTCAGATGGTATTCATTATTTTACTATATTATATTAATATTTAATTCTACAATAGATTAGATATTATAATAAAATTTACACGCAATTTCTTAGTAAAATGAGTGCAATTTTGTGAGAAGCGAAAGGAAAAAACGATGTTTGGCTCCTAGGTGAATTGGCGCTACGATGAGTGTTCATATGCTGGGCTTGGTGCCCAGTGTCGATCAGTAAAAAGGCATAAACCAAAACAATCCTCCAAGTAAAATTGCTTCTTGGTAGATTGAGGCGCCAGATAGCACTGATATATTAGAGATTTCATGCTGAATTGATGGATCTCCTATAACCACGATTTAATAATATCTCTTTTAATTAATAAAATTAAGGAAATTTTTACTCAACAAAAATAGAATCCCCACAGATCATCGACACTCGCTCTCCCCTCTCGGAGCGACTGCTGCGACTGCTGGCGAGGAGCGTACGATCGCGTGAGTCTCTCAAAATCCAATGATACTCAGCTGGTTAGAGATGGTTAGAGAGCGTGGAAAATGGAGAGAGTCGGGCAGATAGCGAGAGTCTCCCGATCTATCAAAGTGTCAAGTTCGTTAGAGTAGGCGATTGAGTGGGGAAAAAGGAGAGAGAGTCAGGGTTACTAGATACCTCATGGTTTCTAAGAAATACGTAAGACTTTATGGGAAATGCAATGAGCCAGATTTATCGCAATCGAGAAATATTTTGCCCGCCCATTCTGCGCTTCGCTTGTTGATGATACGAAACAGGGACGTGCAAATTCGATTGTCTTGCCTTGGCGTATGCACTAAACAATATTGCTCAATCTATCAGCAAGTCTTTATGCTGTAATAGTTGTTCTCGTGGTAGAAAGCGGAAATGATAAATGCCTCGTTTTTTAAAAAGTTTTTTGTTGATGCATGTTCGATGCATTAGGTTTTAGGACGTAATGGCGACTTTGTTGATGTGTTGAAACATGAAGTGAATAACCAACTTTTGTCATCACTTTTCGATAACACCACGTCCTTTCGATATCAGTTAATGCCCCGAGAATAGTCATAGATTGGAAAATAGTACAACTCCATGTTTTGAGTATTACACTGTTACCCAATTCCCCCATCCCTCCATCTTCTTGAGTACTGCGAACGTTTATCTGTTTGTCTAGCCTGGCTGGCCTCCTGTCGTCAGAGAACTCTGGTAGACGGAAGCATTAAGATGGGTATAATTGATCTTTGATCTCCGAATCCTCTTTAATTATGATTGAATGTGGTATCTAGGTTCAAGCGAAATGTAAGCGAGAAGCACATTGTTTATCGAGAGTTTCTGGAACGTTGGGAGAATGTAGAAAAAAAGAATGGGAGAGAGGGAAAACATGGGAGAAGAGTGGCATGAAGTGCAGAAGAGATGTGAAGAGATAAACAGTATGTGAGATCTCCTTGACACTTTCCTTATCGTATTTTCACACGCGAAGGTAAGTTATTATCGCTTGGTATTCAACTTTGATAGTAAAATCGTTGTAAGTATATCACGTTCTATTGCTCTTCCACTGTAATCCTGATCTTACAATTGCAGCACGCAACGCGCAACTCGCGGGCCGCACGAGGGACCTGCCCAAGGCACTCATGCAGGTATTTTATTAATGTTTTTTTTTATTCATTGAAATATCAGTGCAAAGATTTGGATGAGACGTACAATTCATGACAATTTAGGTAATAATTATGGGAAATATACTAGGTGAAATGCTATTGGCTGTAATTAGTTTTATTTTCTGCAATACTGAGAAATCCTAAACATCCCTAAGATCATATATTGGTGAAGCGCGAGTTTGAAAGGTGTTCGATGGTATAATGGAAGAGTCTAAGGAATCGTGATGCGCCTCATTTCCCTGATGCAGTTGAAACACGCGTTTTAATGGTGAAATTCTGAAAAATAACTTAAGTTATTATTTAAGTTAATAATATTCAGAGATCAGCGGACTCGCGTCACTCGTCCGTGATGGCGCGTCATCTGGAGGTGCTCTATCTCATCGCCAAGAATAGTGAGTCGTTTATGCGTATTCTATGACTCTAAATATGGCGCACAAAGAAACAGGTAGTGAAAAACAACATTTTAGTGATGAATAGTGAGTCGAGTTTTGGTAATTCTGTTAGCCGAAAGATTGTGCCCGATCGATAGTGGGATTGGCTGCCTGGTTAGGTTAGTGCGGAAAGCATTTGGAGGTGCTGTATCTCATCGCCAAGAATAGTGAGTCGGTTATTTTTGTAGCTTCTGTGCTCCCTGAAATGGTGCACGAATCATAGTGTATTGACTGTCTGGCTAGATTAGTGAGGGAAAGCATCTTGAGCCTCATTGAAAAGAATAGTGAGTGATTTCATTACAGTTTTGGCCACTACGAGAATGGTACACTGCTGCCTGGTTAGATTAGTAAGCGAAAGCATTTGCAGAGGTCCTCTACTTGATCGCCAAATGTATTATTGTGTCGTGTTCAGGTGTAGGGAATACGAGAACAACGATTGCAGGGCATACCCTTCTACTTGCCGTTTCACGGGGTGTAGTAACGATTCGTGCTGCCTTGGACTGTTTTCAACTACTAGATAATGATTTCAAGGCGAATCATTAGCAATTCCACCACATTTGCCTGCCATTAATCCGCTAGTTGATCTCCGTTTCATCATTGATAGTATAGAGAAATGGAACGGAAAATGACGATGTGCTTACCTGATCTAACCAGTAACAATCGCAATATATTGGGCGGTTGAGCCACCATGTCGACCTGATAGTTTTTGGGTTCACCATTAGTAGTATAGCTAGCGCGGCCGCCCTTCAACGATTTAGGTCTAGCACAACAAGTAAAAATAAAATTAACGGGTAGGAAAACCTTTGAATGAGTTTGCAAGTAGTGTAGTTTCCCGTTAGGTCAACAACAGTTCAGCGGAAGAGTTCGACCTCAAGAAGTAGTTTTCACACCGTGGACATCGCTTGTCGAACGATAAACGAGTCATTACTGCGAAAATGACTGGCTACAGGCTGTTGTTTCCCGTTTCATCAATGGTAGTATATAGAGTGCGCAATGTGATACTACCCGACATCTCGGGTACCCGACTGCGCAGAATGAGAGGAGGAGAATGTCGGGTAATGTGCGAGAAATGATACATTACCCGACATCCGCACGTTAAAGTCACGTGCGTTTTTAATGATACCAATGCTAATGAGCCGCGACTTAATTTGTTGACCATTTCGACCGTTCCCCTTCATCCTGAGCGGTCTCTCGTGATGTTCTCTGCATTTCGACTATCTTTTGGCTTGGATTTCGCCGCTTTTTCTCCCCCCAAAAACCTTCTCTAATCTCACAAGCTCATGCCAATGAAGATGCAAAGGTTTGTCCCAAGTTTAGTAACCGTTCCCATTCGCGCTCACTCTCTTTTTAACTCTTTTCGCTAATTTCATGACATTTGTGCGTCAAAACACGACGACTAGTGCGATTCTAGCTCACGAAAAACGCGTTTTGCAAACTCATCCGTTCTTTTCTAACCTCAAATGCATTTCAAACATCGTCTACAAACAATATTCAATGATCCTGAAGAAAAACTCACTCGATCATGAGGACTTCTACATGGAATCGACTCAAATGCAAAGCTGACCAAATCGCTTCTCAGACCAACGTGAACCTGTCTGAGTATCCACCAAATGTTCTAGGATGGCATAGTAACACTTTTTATCAGTTAATACAGTACTTCAGCGACCTTTGCAACGTTCGCGAATACGGCAAAAGTACTCGGATGTCGGGTAATGGCGCGTTTCGAGGGTCGGATGTCGGGTAATGTCATTCCGCGAAAATCGCCTCGCCTACCCGGTCTCCTACCCGATTACCCGACCCGAATTGCGCACTCTAGTAGTATATGACTGAAGTCTTTGCAGAAACGATGACAATGACAGACAGTCGAGAAAAACAACTAATTGTAAGAAAAGTAAAAAAAGCCACAGAAACTGTTGTCCCGCCGAACTGGATTTCTGTTTCATCAGTACTAGTTTAGTGTATGCGGTCATGCGGAAACGATGAATGGACGATTTACTTTTTGCTAGACAACGAACAAATTGAAGAAACCTCATTGCATTCTGACATGTTGCGCTTATGTTTCATCACTTGCAATTATCCATCGAGTACAGCGAGACGACGATTTCTGGTTGTTCAGTGACTGAAAACATTAAAAGCAGATAATTAAACACGAGCGGTTGGCGATTGATTCTAGTCTATGCAATTGACGAGAGCGAGATCAGTTTTACTGTAGTGAAAATATGAATCGTTCGCGGAGTTGGATAGAGCGAGAGAGCGTGGGAAATGAGGAGAGTCTCGTCATTTTCCCGAAATAATAAGAGCATTTTTTGCAGAGAAGACGCGCGTGTCGATGCTGGCGAATGGCGCGGCGGGCCGATTGGTCGGCATGCTGGACCGGCTGGCGCCCACGCTGGAGGTGAGGAGACTGGTCGTTGATCTTTGATCTTTCGAAAGTTCGAATTTGGAGTCCCCCCCCCACCCCGACAATATTTTTAGCGAACACATTTTAATATTATGATTCTTTTTTTTGCGAAATTATTATCATTGGTGAATACTAACTAATTAACTAATTGTCAGGACGCGGATCCACCCGCAGAGGCGACGCTACTCATCGTTGGACTGCTCAAGCTGTTCGCTAACTCGAGTTAGTTGTTATTTTTGTTTGTCTTTTGTATACGCAGCGGCGTGTGATTGCTAGAGCAATGAGATCCTCAGGTCACTGTGAAAATTGAGATTTTTTGCGAAAAAAAGGACACCGATCAGATTCTCTTATCTGAACCAGAGTATGAGTAGCCGATGAAACAGAGATGAACCCAGCCGCGATATTTTCATCCTTACTACCTGTCCTTTGCGCAAGTGGGATCGCGCTGTATGCCATGCGAGAGAGTGTCGGGAATGAAAAGGGTAGGATTGCTCCAGTCTTAGAGGCACTGGACCATGAATACTTTCGTATTGCAGCGAATAGAATGTTTCACCTATACCTCGAGAACGACCTCCTCTTTGAACCAGAGTATGAGTATCCTGTGAAACAGATATGAACGCGGATGCAACAGGCGCGATGTTGACGTGTTTCGTCCCTATTATCTCCCCTGCGTGGAGCGGGGAGAATGAAGAGAGTGTGATTGAAGTATCTTCTCCCCGCCAGCACGTGTATTTTGACACGCGGGAAGGAAGTTTCAGTGGGATGAGAACGAGCGAGAGTCCGAGCGGTGTTGAGTTTCAGGGTTGAGTCATTACCCCGGTTGACTAGCTGTTTTAATGGGCATATGACTGACGGTTAAATACTAGAATAATATTGCGAATTTGGTACCTTCCAGTTTCAATGTTAAGTGATTAGCTCGGTAGCCTTTCATGTTCGATGGTCCAGATTGTTTCTTTGTAATCAAATTTCGAATTTGTTTGTGTGTGCATTGGCTTTATGATCAAGTTGGTGTGAGCTCGAGTGGCGGTGTTGGGTTTCAGGGTTGAGTCATTATATCAGTCGGTTGTGTGATTCGATAAGTGCGATCCTGCAGTTGGTACAATCGAATATGTGAAACTATCTGAGTTAACTGTATTTTATCGAAACAACTGTTCAAGATCAAGCAGGTAAGAACGCCAGTTTCATCGTGGTTTTGATATGTGCTGAGTCTTTCTGTCAAGCAATCTCCTGGTAGTGTGAGGTTGCAAGGGTTAGTATTAATTCCTGAAGCCCGCTCCGTTCGATTTGATGTCGGGTCAGAATGGATAAGCTAACGATTGGTTTCTCCCTTGTAATCTTGATTTTGTTGGCACTGTGATCAAGTTGATGAATTCCGTGGCGGTGTGAGGTTTCAACCTTGAGATATTTTCTCAATATGATTTGTTGTTCGATTGGATTAGCCTCGCAAGGTTATAATTATTAATTTGAAATCCTCTGCGCGATATGCTTGCTGTCTGTAAGCCAATACCCTAGCAGGTTCAGGTTACAAGGATAACCCTTTATCTCTGGAGGCTGTGTGGTTCGATTCGAACTTGATTGGTTCCATAATCGAATATCTTCAATTCTCTGTGTGAGATCCGCCCTGTCTATCATGAACAATGTGCCGAGGGAATCTCTGGTACGAGAAGTTTGTCCTGTCTCTGATCGGCGAGAGAGCAGGGAGAATGGAGAGAATCAGAGATGAAAAGAATGCAAGCAATGAGGGTGACATCGAGAAGTCAGAGTAATGTTGTCGTCTCTTCATTTCACTCTCACCGGTTAGAGAGGCGAGAGAGTGTGTAAAATGAAGAGACGGTGGTATCATTTCTCGAGCTCTAGTGACATCAAGTAGTCAGAGTAATGATGTTGTCTCTTCATTCCGCCTTGTCCCTATGTGGTCAGAGAAACGAGAGAGTGTATGGTGATATGAGAGGGACAGACGACGTAATGAAGTGAAGAGAGAAAGTTGAATGTTTGATTGAACGCGCGAGATCCGCTAGCGCTGTTGCTTTGACAGTACCGTTAATTCATTGTTGTAGATTTTTTGTTGTTTGGCTACAATAGACACCTGGAATCAGACTCAGTTGTTTGGAGTTGGTATGAGGAGTTGGTGAAACGTACATGTAAATTGCCGCTATTCAAAATAACTCAATGTTGGATTGTGACCGGTGTTGGGTCTCTCATTTTAGCAACGACCTTTCAAGAATTGATCGATTAGGGCTGTATGGATGAGATTTGTGGAGTCGATGAAACCTAGGTGCGCCCGGGTTGAAACAGCCGTAATTTGCCGTGATTCATAGCAAGTGATGAGTGATCACGTGTATTTTGAGAGGAGGGGAAGGGTTAGCGAGTCTCTAAGCTTTTATTGACGGCATTTTTGGTTGAGAATTTTTTTTAGTGTTGTAAGTGATCTGCCAAGTTTCTATTAGTCATTCCGTAACTTTGCTTCTAAAGATATCTAGTGAAACCTAAATGATCACGGCCGAAGCAAGTAAATTGAGAATACTGACGAATTCTCATTCTCTAGCACGTTCTCGGCGGAAAGTGATACTTTCCCATTCCCTGAATCCATTCTATCATTCGCGATCGTTCACTTTATTCGATATCAAGACTCCAACTTTCGGCTATTTCTCAAGTGAAAATGGAGGCGGAAATGTGCGGCAGTTTTCGCTGCATCAAAACAGATGAATCGAGAGCGGCATTGTGTCTGGCTCTCTCCAATTCCCCTACTATCTCTCCCTGTCTGACCGACGAGAGATCATGTTAAAATGAGAGAGTGTTGTCTGCGAGGCTAGAGAAGGCGAGAGAGTATGGGGAATGGAGAGAGAAAATCGAGCAAGATTCCTCTTGACGGGCTGTGAACGCGAAGCAATGAAGTAGTGATTCATGGGCTCTCTCGATTTCCCACACTCTCTCGCCCTTTCTCTGCCAGTCTGCCGTCTCTCAGATCCGCGTGCTCTCTCGCGCATCTCATCCATCCCCAGTCCTCACCCGCCTTCCTCCTTGACTGATAGCAGAACGGAGATCAGACGCTTGTTTTAGTTTGTGGCTAGGACAGTCAGAATGAAGAATCCGCCTCTTCATTCCTTGCACTCTCTCCCTCTCTTCACTCTGACCTGTGAGAGATCAGAACAATGAAGAGTCGGATTTTGCATTGGGACAGCCCTATTTGTGACCCTAGGAGTGATACCATGATTCCCCGTTCTGTTGCTCGATATCTGATTTCACTGGCAATGAATCGACGAGAGTTTGAAATATGGGTAGCCGTCTCTTCATAATCTGTGCGATCACCCGTATTTCGTATCATAACTTGGACTGAATCGAGGATTCTCCGTTCTTTGTCTCGCTACTTTATTTCATGATGTCGCGAGACATGAGTAAAGAATCACTCTGGTTGTGCACGTTTTCCAACTTCTCACTAAATCACGTTCAAGTGGAAGCCCCTGATTGCTTCTCCGACTCTTTTAGCACGCAATCCTGTTTTTCTGACCTAGGGGAGTGACTATCCATAAATAGGCGGCCGGATATTTGCGAGATGTATTTTTAGTACGCAATATAGTCCTCGTTCATTGAACTTCCTGGAGGGTTTCTTCGTCCCCGGAAGTGTGTGCAGTCGAGCGGGTGATTTGTGTTTCAATAGGTATTTGAGTACGTTTCGGTCCGGCAAACTCTAATATTTTCTTGATCTCACATTCAATCTCATACATCATGTATCGGCGCATTGCGTTGCATGTTTCCTTGATTCGATCGATTTGTTTGACCATGATCTGGGAATCTGCTGATTACATCCCAGTAAGAGGCTCCAATCGCTCACTAGCCAGACTCAGAGCCACACAGATTGATCTCTGGCTTCCCGAGTGGTCAAAACATGAGTCCCCCGTGCTCTAGTATTGAGTGTGATCCTCAGTGACAAGTTGGATGTTGTTTATGTCTCTTCATTTCGCATAGTCTCTAACGGGCAGACAGCCTGAGATCTCGGGTGATTTATTTAAAGATCGAGATAGGTGAGTGTGACAAGCTGAATGTTGTCGCGTCAGTGGAGCTAGCGGGGAGGGTACAGTATTCATAGAGGAAGTTGTTGTTTTTTTAACAAAAAAAGTGGCTCGTATTGCATTTCTTCTTTTCATGTATGCTTTGAGTCCGTGGTAGATCCCGAATCCACCATGTTGTAATTTGGACCCGAGTCTGATTCTGTCATCCTGTCAAGCTAGACTAGAGTGGAGGAACGAACGGGTTCGAGGAGTAGTACACTCGAGGTGTTTGGGGCTAGGTTGTGTTGACTGACTGATAGTGATCGGGGCCACTAGCCCCGGGGACGGGAGTGATCAGATTGTCAAAATAGTGTTTTGACACAGATAGTGCAGAAATATTGAACTATCTCGTCACATTCAGATATTGAGAAGTCGGCGCAGCGCGAATCTGCCAGGTGTCAATTTTTTCTTTCAATTAATGTATTTGCAATTGGAATGCTAAAACCATCATCGCTCCCATCCTTTCCCTTAATTTGAGGTAACACTGAAGCAAGAATCTTCCATGAGAACTAGAAGATTGTTAGGAAAGTAGGTTGTTGGGGATGTGGATCTCTAAGGCATTGAGACGATCAGTTAACAAGGGGTATTGAGAATCGGCGATAGCGTGAGTCCACCATGCAAAAGCATTCTCTGTCTTCTCGTTCCGATTCTCGCTCGCGTATTGTTCTTTTTTCTCAATCTTTGTGATGATAACATCATCGGCTTGCATTGGGTCGCAATTTCAGATAGTGGTGAAGCACGAAACAACCAAGCGACAGATTCCCCTGAGCTGGCAGCATTTCTCGTTGTGCTCGCAGCTCAATCGGCTAATCATGCGCGCTCCATTCCCCAATAATACTGTTCGACTACTATTTAACGAGATACGCCCTTTTTATTGTGCTATGGCCAATTCCAGCTCGATCATTGTACTGCACCAGATCCGCCTTGTAAGATCCACCTATAGCGCGGATTTGTCATGTGGCAACTTGATCTTTGGCGTTCTGTCTGTCGACTAGACTCTAGTCCCATTGCTTTCGCCGCGAAATGAACAAAATGACCGGGTCATTCTCGCCCTTGCGAGTCCACACGAGTGGTCTCCTTCCCTCTTCTGGTCACCCCCCCCCTCTCTAACGAAGTCCCCAATACCCTCGACCAAGAGCCCTTTTTCAATGGTGAAGGCCGATGGAGCCGACGTAGACTACTACACTGCGCTTATGGAGACAATGGAAAGTGATCGTGAGTTGGAGTTTGATCTTTGATCTTTGATGGTATTGATTCTCCGTTCGGATTGCTTCGGGTAGCTTGTCGAGCCGGAGGGTTAGACTGAAATCTGATCTTTGATCTCTACCTTGAGTATTTCATGATGTGTGCCGGTCTTGGACCAATAGCAGATGTTTGTCTGTTTGACGAGAGTTTTGTCTACTCTTTGGTCCCTATCGAGGGCTCGATTACTCGGGAAAAGTAGAAAAAACAAGGCGCAAGATTGCTTCCGATGGAGGCGGGAAAGGAAAGGGGGGAGGGATGTCTGGGCGAGGCATCGGACTCTTCATTTCGAGTGCTCTCTCGCAGGTTAGAGTGACGAAAGAGTATGTGGAATAACGAGAGTATGAGGTTTCTTCAGTACGCCGGCTCCCTAGATTTCCTCGGACCAGTGAGAAAGCGTAAAGGATGAAGAGAGTAGTATGCCGTCCTACCCTAGGTCGTCGACTCTCTGTCAGATCAGAGACCTCAAGTAGTAGAGAGAGCTAAAGGGAAGATGCAGTTAGAGATGGAGGGATTCCATGTTGTGAGTGTATCTAGGATGAATCCAGGGAGTCTCTATTTGCGGAGCCATTGCCCAGTATAGGGACGCAAGTTTGTTGCTAGGACAACGCTGTCCTTGCGTGCCTGGCCTCCTTTTTTGGGGTTGTTTTGATGTTTTGACCGCCAGAGACGCCAAAATAGCCTCAGGGCACTCTCCGAAGTGGAAAGCATGCTGAAAGCTTCGTTGGTTCTGGTCACTAGGGCGCGCTGGCTAGTACAGAGTGTTATTGCGAAACTGATGTTGACTAGTGAGAGATGAGTTGCAGAGGTGGCATACAGGGCTAGAAAATTCGTCTGTGCCAATGTGTCGTAGATTCTTCAGCAATACGAATTTATTTGACGAAATTGTGAGCGAGCACGAACTAGTGATCATTTGGTTTCACCGGTACTTTATGCTTTCTGCATTTGGTTTGACGTTAATTACTCCTTAGTTTTGTCGTTCAACCAATAATAGTTTCTAATATTTCTAAATAATTATCCCAATTAAGGACGCGGGAAGGAAGAGGTCCTGTCGGCGGGGATGGTGTCGGCCTGCGAGATGTCTTTTCATTTCTCGTAGACAGAAACCATTTCGCAGAGTTTGGGTTTCACTGGCGCAATAGGTTTTCGAATGTAGTCCATACGTGATTAGTGCTCGGCCTATTGACTGTTATTATTGATATAAATATAATTATCCTATTTAAGGACGCGGGAAGGAAGAGGTCCTGTCGGCGGGGATGGTGTCGGCCTGCGAGAAGTGTTTGGACGCCCTGGAGACTGCAGTGGACAAGCGGGGCGACAAGACGGCGACACAGTTGCAGGTATATTTATTTTTTAATGATAGCTAAGAGATGGGTATCGAATCGGCGCGAATTTCATAAGTTGTGCTGGAGGTGGGGATTGGAATATATGGCGTCGCTGTCTTAAAGGGAGACAAGACCGCCACGCACTTGTTGAATGTAGAAGAGGGGTGATCGTGCTCGAAATGGGGAAATTAACCGGAGATTTCCATCTTGGGAAATAGTTGAGTTGACACGCAGTTTGCAGCTTTATGCCATTTAATCGTTCCTCAGGGTTGGATTGATGGATAGATTACAAACTAGTTTACTAAGTTCATTCGAATGTACAAACTTTGTACGTAACAATTTGATGATGAATACATCCTGAATTCACTACCTTCCTTTTTAGGTTCAGCTTCTTTATTTTCATCAAAGAAACTAAATATACGGCAGGTCGAAGAGCATACTACCTTCCTAATAAACATCCCTGATTGAGCACACTACCTTGATAGCAATAGCATCCCAGATTTACATGTCTTCCCCTCTTGCCTTGCTGGACCAAGAGAATAAGTGCTTCAGATCAAACCAATTTTTCAAGAAACTGTTTCAAGAAGAGCTGACGATAATTTGAGCATGCCAATCAAATTTTGGAAGAGTTTCACCTCGACAGGCAAGAGGGTGGCCCCGCCTTCGGCGGGGCCGTACTAAGTTCTCCCAGATTTACTTGTGTTTCCCTCTTCCCTTGCTGAACCAAGAGAATAAGTGTTTCATGTCAAACCAACTATTCAAGAAGAGCTGCAGCTAACTTGAGCATTCCAATCAATTTTTGCAAGAGTTTCACCTCCGCCTTCGGCGGAGGTGAAACTTCGACAGACAAGAGGGTGGCCCCGCCTTCGGCGGGGCCGTACTAAGTTCTAATCTCTAACAGGCCAAATAAGTACCCTTGCTAATTAAGCAATCAGATTTCCCCTTTTCCATTGCTGAACCAAGAGATCTTCCTAAATAAGCACCCCGATTTACTTGCTTGCTCTTCTCCCCCTTGGTGAACCAAGCTACCAAGTTCTCTGTCCCTGATTGAGCAAAGCAACCTTCCTAAATAGTATTTTTACTAAGTTAGTTGACTAAGTTCTATCGATTTTATTAGTTTGTGCCGGTAATCGCTTATTTTTACAGCTCAAACGCTGAACCAAGAGATCTTTCTAAATAAGCACACATATTTATTTGCTTGCTCTTCTCCCCCTTGGTGAACCAAGCTACCAAGTTCTTCGTCCCCGATTGAGCAAACCAACCTTCCTAAATAGTATTTTTTCTAAGTTAGTTGACTAAGTTCTATCGATTTTATTAGTTTGTGCCGGTAATCGCTTATTTTTACAGCTCAAACGCTGAACCAAGAGATCTTTCTAAATAAGCACACATATTTATTTGCTTGCTCTTCTCCCCCTTGGTGAACCAAGCTACCAATTTCTTCGTCCCCGATTGAGCAAACCAACCTTCCAAAATGCGCACTCCGATTTACTTGCTTGCTCTTCTCCCCCTTGGTGAACCAAGCTACCAATTTCTTCGTCCCCGATTGAGCAAACCAACCTTCCAAAATACGCACTCCGATTTACTTGCTTGCTCTTCTCCCCCTTGGTGAACCAAGCTACCAATTTCTTCGTCCCCGATTGAGCAAACCAACCTTCCAAAATACGCACTCCGATTTACTTGCTTGCTCTTCTCCCCCTTGGTGAACCAAGCTACCAAGTTCTTCGTCCCCGATTGAGCAAACCAACCTTCCAAAATACGCACTCCGATTTACTTGCTTGCTCTTCTCCCCCTTGGTGAACCAAGCTACCAAGTTCTTCGTCCCCGATTGAGCAAACCAACCTTCCAAAATACGCACTCCGATTTACTTGCTTGCTCTTCTCCCCCTTGGTGAACCAAGCTACCAAGTTCTTCGTCCCCGATTGAGCAAACCAACCTTCCAAAATACGCACTCCGATTTACTTGCTTGCTCTTCTCCCCCTTGGTGAACCAAGCTACCAAGTTCTTCGTCCCCGATTGAGCAAACCAACCTTCCAAAATACGCACTCCGATTTACTTGCTTGCTCTTCTCCCCCTTGGTGAACCAAGCTACCAAGTTCTTCGTCCCCGATTGAGCAAACCAACCTTCCAAAATACGCACTCCGATTTACTTGCTTGCTCTTCTCCCCCTTGGTGAACCAAGCTACCAAGTTCTTCGTCCCCGATTGAGCAAACCAACCTTCCAAAATGCGCACTCCGATTTACTTGCTTGCTCTTCTCCCCCTTGGTGAACCAAAATGCGCACTCCGATTTAATTGCTTGCTCTTCTCCCCCTTGGTGAACCAAGCTACCAAGTTCTTCGACCCCGATTGAGCAAACCAACCTTCCTAAATACGCACCCCGATTTACTTGCTTGCTCTTTTCCAGAGCACTCTCGCTACTCAAGCCTTTACCGCTTCCTCAGGAGTTTTCACATCAATTTTGCACGCACTGACAAGTACCGACCGCTTGCCGGTGACGGATTGCTCATTAGCAAGCATCTTCCCACTCTACTCAGTCAATAAACCTTCATTTCGAGCTTAAAACAACGCAAAAACACGAAAACGGCGCGTAAACGCGCATTCGCCCTCCCCTCAACGCGCAAACACATCGCCGCCATTCTCCCGGCACTCATTTATCACTTGCCCTCAACGGGGACGCCATTTGGAAGCTTCCAGAAGCGCGCGCGTTCCCTCTCCCGCCTCCCTCCAACCTCTTCCCATCTCTTCCCTTCCCTCTCCCTCGCCTGTGGAGCGCGCGCGCGTCGCTTCCCTTGTATAGCCTCTCTCACCCTCCCTTCCCAAGTTCGATCCCCGCGGAGGGCAGAGGTCTTTTGCCGACTTTCTACTCCCGTCCGCGTGGACATGCGGACATGTGGACATGTAGACAATTGTCCACATTCTCAAGGCAGATGAATATAGTATATAGAAAGGAATCTAGGGGAGTGGTGGTCGCCAGATGGCGAAGATAACAGTCTCTTTGAAAATAGACCTGACACGGCAGTTTGCCGCTTCACAGATGCCTGACCTCGGGTGGGAATCTCAACGCGTTGATAGGATCTCCTTGTATGGCTCCATAAAATTCTAATTGATTCTGCGTAATGTATCATTTGTTCTTATTCCCGTAGTGTAGATGGGAAGTGTTCTGATGCGACTAGGAGGCTTCGATCCGCATGGATAGATTACTATTGGAGGTTCGGTAGCAGTTCGATTCAGTGCCCCACCCTTTTTCAAAAAAAAATTACCGTCAGGCAGCTGCTTTTGGAAAATTAAGTGAGATAAGAGGTGAGATCTCTGCATTGCTGGTGGGAAGCCCTTTGGAGATACTAGGATAGAGAACGAGAGCAAGAGAGACCCGTGGTAGATCAACTAAACCAGTAGTTCATTCTTTCCGCCGTTTAGTCGACCATGCTGCGTGAATGTGAGATGTCTCACCCCCAAGAGTATAGGATGTGGGGTTGGCTGACCTTTCGGGAGAAGGTTGAGAACGGGGCCGAGTCTCCAACATTGGTAGATCAACAAAACCAAGACTTCACCCTTTTTCGCAAGGCTGAGTACTGCTAGAAGGCTCAGATGTATGTATAGGATGTGGGGTTGGCTGACCTTTTTTGAGATGAATGTGAGGACAGAGAACGGGAGTAGGACAACACTTTCCATTCGCATGGCGTTGTTTGCCGACTAGCTCAAGGAGTATAGTCAATGGAAGGACAGTCGCTGTTCCAGAGGGTATGCGAATTTCTAACAGGTGGTTTGCTGATTCCGAGGTTCCGTTTATGACAACCGGTTCGATAAGATCTGATGCGTATACGGGAATCATGTAGATTTGTAAATATCTTTTGGTAAGCTTCTGTGGTTTGTATTCCATTGAAATAAAGTGCAGCCATGAGATTAGAATCACACTAGGTAGGTTGATAATGCAAGCAATGCATGTATGAGAACAGCATTATGAAGTAGTGATATGGACGGAATCTAGAATCGTTAAGTGTCTCAAAATATCGTATTGATTGACTCCATAGCAAATTCTACAATTTTTCAGCAATCATAATTCATGTAGTTGGACAATTCAGTCTTTAACACTCGAAAAATCGATTCTAATGACCTACCGTAATCCTTAATCCTAATTTCCATGCAGGACGCGCTGTGCTCGCTGTGCGTGCGCTGCGTGCCGGCCGAGAAGTTCCCGCTGGCGGGTGAGTATTATTGATTTATTGATTTATTGATTTTTCGGATTCCGTGAATGATCGAAATTGTTCGAACAGTGTGTTCTGTGTTTCACAGTTTCTTGATAAGACTGATGAAATGAGAGTTTGTGATTTTGTAGATGTGTTGTAATTTACTATGACTAAGTGATTACTGTTTCACGGTCGCTACTACTTGGGTGAAAAAAGGTGCTGGCTAATTGTCGGCAACATACTAATTTGCACAATGATACCTGAAATTGACTGCCCACTCGATTGATGCTTCGCAATAGAGTTATCTTGGGAGCAAATTGTTTTATGCAATAATATGCACTCTTACAAGATAAATACAATATTTACCCAAATAATGCCTCTACAAGTCCAAACTGCATCATTTCAGTTGCAATGTCGTCTTAACATTATGTTCTGTGTTTGCTCTGTGTTTGCCGCTGATTAGTCGGGATTCCTCTAGCAAAAAACAAATATTCATTGCACCATCACACCTTCCCCGCACATCGCATTTGCGCTTCACGGTAGGTATAGTTGTTGTGAAACGCGCCTTCCAGGCTGCTTGGATGCCTTCCGGTGATCCCAAAAATATAATTCCTTTAACCCCTCCAAAACCTTACCTTTCAGGCCAATCCTCCCCTCTCTCGTTCACGCTGCCCCGCACGCGGACACGCACGCTCAGCTCGAAGGTGAGTGATAGATCTTCTCATTGGGATGGTTTGAGGAAAGCACGCGTGCTAGGAGCGCCGGGTTCGCAATTGTTGTTAGTGTCCAAGATTTGTTAGAAACAACGCTTGTTCTGACTGTACGGCGAGATAGAATGAGGGGGATATTTAGTAAATAAATAATAATAAAGTAAATTAAAGGGCGGTGAGAAGCGCGCGACAACGAGCTACGCGCGCGCGGAGGATGGTGGAAGGAGCAGTGGTGAGTAAGGGAGAGGGGGGAGGTTTACTACTGTACTTCCTTACCGTAGAGGGATACGGTAAGGAGGTACAGTAGAGCGTATTAGAGAGAGGGTAGACTGAGAAACGGTAGGTGGTAGGAGCAGTGGTGAGTAAGGGAGAGGGGAGTATGGTAGAGGGATACGGTAAGGAGGTACAGTAGAGCGTATTAGAGAGAGGGTAGACTGAGAAACGGTAGGTGGTAGGAGCAGTGGTGAGTAAGGGAGAGGGGAGTATGGTAGAGGGATACGGTAAGGAGGTACAGTAGAGCGTATTAGACAGAGGATAGACTGAGAAACGGTAGGTGGTATGAGCAGTGGTGAGTAAGGGAGAGGGGAGTATGGTAGAGGGATACGGTAAGGAGGTACAGTAGAGCGTATTAGACAGAGGATAGACTGAGAAACGGTAGGTGGTATGAGCAGTGGTGAGTAAGGGAGAGGGGAGTATGGTAGAGGGATACGGTAATGAGGTACAGTCGAGCGTATTAGACAGAGGATAGACTGAGAAACGGTAGGTGGTATGAGCAGTGGTGAGTAAGGGAGAGGGGAGTATGGTAGAGGGATACGGTAATGAGGTACAGTCGAGCGTATTAGACAGAGGATAGACTGAGAAACGGTAGGTGGTATGAGCAGTGGTGAGTAAGGGAGAGGGGAGTATGGTAGAGGGATACGGTAATGAGGTACAGTCGAGCGTATTAGACAGAGGATAGACTGAGAAACGGTAGGTGGTATGAGCAGTGGTGAGTAAGGGAGAGGGGAGTATGGTAGAGGGATACGGTAATGAGGTACAGTCGAGCGTATTAGACAGAGGATAGACTGAGAAACGGTAGGTGGTATGAGCAGTGGTGAGTAAGGGAGAGGGGAGTATGGTAGAGGGATACGGTAAGGAGGTACAGTAGAGCGTATTAGACAGAGGATAGACTGAGAAACGGTAGGTGGTATGAGCAGTGGTGAGTAAAGGAGTACGTTGGGGTAATACTGTATAAGTACGGTAGGGGATTACGTTAGGTGAGGTGAGCAGAAAGGATAGTAATTGTGATAGGACAATAACGAAAATTGTCGGCTTACTGAACGCATTTTAGTCTCACGCAATCTGTGTTTCGCAGTTGCTATAACTGATCGAGATAACTGAATTGTTCGATTTAGCGTCGATTCACATGGACAGCAACAATCACTTTTATTTTTAATCCATACTTCAATTTTTGCTTCACAGTGTTGACAAGTAGTCGAAAACGAAATGGCAATGATTATTCTCATCATAGAACGCGTGATCAGTGTTTCATACTAAATATATTTTTCCAAAATGCAATCATGTGGGATTACGATTCTGGTGAAAACTCAAAATAAACTCGCATCGCTCCTAAAGGTCTGCCATATGATTGATGTTTCATGATTTCTACAAGAGCTTGGGTCACCGTTTAAGTTCGATTGGATGAGAATACCCACTTCAACTAATTATCTCAACCCTTTTCCAGACGAGGACCAGGAAGAGGCGGACGATGAGTACGCCGAGGAGCTGGGAGAGGTCTGATATTTGAATTATTTGAATTTCGCGCCGGAATTCCGTCTAAAATAAAAAGCTCTGATGAAAACGACCACTTTTCTGAAATCTTGAAGTATTCGATTGATTATCGATTTTATCGCTCAGGAAAGCGGCGCGAGCGGTGCCTCAGACATGGACGAGGACGTGCGCGAGCTGAAGGGAGACGGGATACGGTAGGTCAATGCATGATATAGTTTTTGATAGCGAAAGCGAAATGAAATCAATGGAACACGATCAGCACAAGTCTTATCCAGCATGGGTGAAACACTATTGATATGGGGTAATTACAAAATCTCGTAATTTCATTTTGAAGGAATTTTCGATAATTTTAGATTCGTGTTTCATCTGTCCCCTATAATTCCGTTGGGGTTCAGGACATTGCTAACATTCGCGCTGATCCCGGAAAAAAATCAATATTTTCTCCCGCTTCAATATCGAAAATGATACTTTGCGAGCCATGTTCTCGTCTCTTCACTCAGCCTTATTGTTATCTCTCGGTAGTCAAAGAAAAGAGAGTATTGCGATTTGATAGAGACATAACATCCATCTTATTTCCAGCGGCCAATCTGACATGCCGCAGCTTTCGAAGTACGCCAAATTCTTTGCGGAACTGGAGCACGGCGCGATCTGCAAGGATAGAGGTGGGTTGATCTTTGATCTTTGATCTTTATCGATACGAGAACGTTGGAGCTTTTGTTTTGCAAGTAATGACGCAATGCTTGCAGTCGCAAAGAAGAAATCGATCGCCGGCAGCAGCAGCACGGCTACCGTATCCCCATCGCCTCAGCCGATACAGTACGCCCAGGCGATCCTCAATCAGGCACAGGTGAGCGAGCGGGTTATTGATTGCCGGATTGACCAGCATGAGGCTCTCGAGTTTGGCGGTCACTATTTAAGAGTAGAAGCAGCGCAAAAGCGATTCTGAATCGAAACGTGCCCGAAAAATACTATTGGCGATCGATTTCCTCCAATGAGATATATGTTTCATGGAATGCTCAAAGGTCTGCGTTTCGCAAAAGTTTCGATATTCGCATGGTTCATGATTTGAAAATAAAACACGCATTATATGTGAAAAGACGCTCACGATGAAATAATATTGTTTGTCGTGTGCGTGTCAAAGATTCGATAGACAATCAGTGAAATGGGAAAATACTAGATAGATGTAAACCTAAATGTGTTCAGTCCACCCGCTCGATCCAGCGATGGGTGAAGGTGGCGTATCCGGAGATGGTCGGACCGGATCGGGAGCTGCCCCTCCAGCCGCTCGTATTCAGCACCAATGCCATGAGGTACGGTAGTTAGTACGGTAGCAAGAGAGCAAGAGCAAGAGAAGCGAGAGCAAGTGATTTAGGGTTACGGTAGGTTACATAGAGAGCTGCCCCTCCAGCCGCTAGTATTCAGCACCAATGGCATGAGGTACGGTAGCCAGGGAGCTAGTGATCGATTGGGTAGGCTAAGCCAGGATTTACGGGCAAAATTAACGTGCGTGTGTGCACCAAAATTGACCAATTCACGGTTTCCGGCTCAGCTCAACTTTCTACGACAACTCCTTTTTTCAACTTGAACAACCCCCCACTTTACTCTCTTTTTCCTCTGTGGTATGCTTTTTACTCCGAGGTGTGCCCGGCCCAAAAATGTGGTATGCTTAGGTCCTTTCGGCAGTGGTATTTGACCCCTGGTAGGCTTACGATAGGCGCGATGGGAAATGTGGTACGGTGGTAACAATATAGCGAGCGATCGATTAATACGGTAGGCGAGCTATTGAGCTGCCCCTGCAATCCCATTATGACTTTATGTTGTACGGCATACATTTTCGTAGCTACCGGGCCGGTAATCAGACCACTATATTTTAATGGGATTTGCCGTCAGACCACAATATATCCACAATAAAGTCGTATTTCAAGCCGTTAGACCCCTGTAATTAGTGTCAGACCACTATATATTTTTCGTCCCCGATTGGCCATGAAAATGTATGTTGTACGGTAGTCAGAAGGTGATAGATCAGTGCGATTGGGATTATGGTAGGATGACTGGATAATCAGGGATACGGTAGTTATTGATTCAAATCAATTACAGGCTCGTCGCGTCGAAGGCCTCGAAGAAGGGACTGGAGAAGGGCAAGGGTGAGTATATTGTATATTCTTATTTTTATTCCGAAGTATCGGTCGTCGATCTCGAAACAATTTACTGGTAGTTGATGAACCGTTGAAACTGGTGAGCACCTGTAGTATAGTTTTTGGACAGTGTTGAAGAAGGGACTGGAGAAGGGCAAGGGTGAGGTTTTTTTCGATTAGATAAAGACGTTGACTAGGATTGGCACTGCAACCGGGCTTTGATTAAGCGGTGAAACGTTCATGCGCCTGTTTTTTGGTACCGTCGGAAAATGAACTGGAGAAGAGCTCGCGCGACTCTTTCGATTTTTCCGCCAATAAATCTAGTGCAAATTATATTTGGGTTGCTCATAAAGACTTGAAGCAGTGGTGAGACTCGAATGCACCTGTAATTTGGTACAACCAGCGAGGGAACTCCTTGCGGCGGCCCTTCCCTAACTCCGCGCCCTCCTCTCTCTCTCCTCCCCTCCCAAGAAAACTTCTCTACCCCCGCGCGCCTAGCACACACACTCTACTAGATCTAGCAACCCGTGCTCCGTAGGGAAGAGCGCACTCAGGTATGTTTGGTAGCGTTGATGAAATCCCCTGGGACGCATTGAAATGTGTCACTGGGTCGAGGGTTGAAGAACTGTTGAAACTTGTACTCCCCTGTACCAGAATTTGTGAAAGTGTCGGAGATGGAACCAGAGAAGGCAGAGCAATTTCGTAGTTTTGTTAAGAACCCCATAGTTCTCATATTGTGTCTTGGACTAGCTATGAAATTATTAATTATCGAGCACAGAGTGAAATGATCACTAGCCATTTTTGTTCTTGTATATGTGCAATCGATGAAACGTAAAATTATTGGGTCAATTTAGCAAAATTTATCACATTACCGTAACGCATCCGTCTCTTACTGTAACCTGCAAATATCGATCGATTCATTTATTTATTCATTCCAGACGCGTTCAAATCGCGCATTGTCTACTCGCTGGACGCGTGCGCCGAGGGAAGGGACGGAGGCGCGGAGGAGAACGGACGGCTGGGAAATGAGGATAAGATGAGGTTTGATCTTTGATCTTGGGTCTTGGGTTTAATCAAGAAGGGAAGGGACTGGTCAATGAGGATAAGATGAGGTGAAGGATGATCGTTGATCTTTGGCCTTGGGTCTTGGGTTTAATCAAAAAGGGAGGGGACTGGTCAATGAGGATAAGATGAGGTGATCTTTGATCTTTGGTCTTGGATTGAATCGGGAAGGGAAGTGATGGTTGTTGATTAGTACTGAATGCCCGAATTTAATCGCTGTGATGCACCAGGTCCTTCTATTATCGGCATGCGAAACCTCAAAGTGCCAGTGAAATTTCAGTCCTGCATTATTTTACTAATTGAAATAATCACTCTAAAATCAAGCAAGGACAGAATTGTGTGTTGATATTAAAGCTGTGCATCCTGATAGCACCTTGTGAAACTGAATTATGACTCATATTAGAGTTCTGACTTGGATTTCAAACACTTTCTGGACCATGACAGGAATTCTAATTAAAAAATTTTAAAAATTTAAATTTTTTAAATTGAATTTCATTTTCAGACTAGGCAAGCTGGACGCGCGCTGCGACCACCTACTTTTCGAGTCGCGCTTCGAGTCGGGCAATCTGCGTGCGGCGATACAGGTGCGTGGTGTGCTCTAGAGTCCGTAATTCGGGGCGGGTCATTCGGTATCGCACCGGGTCTCGCGTTCGAAAAGTGAAGAATGAAAAGACCCGATACCTCGGCAAGGTATCGAATAGAAATCCGATACCGGGAATATTATTACGCTCATAACTCGAAAGCTACTGAACCAAATCGTCTAATATTTTGACTAGATTCATAATTCTCGAAGGCCTTTCGATTGAATTCAAAATTGTCCCTGAAAACGCATGTTCAATTTTTGAATTCTGGAGAGCTCAAGAGCTCGGAAAGAAGGTCAAACGAATCTTCTATAGAGACTAAGTGTCCCCATATCATTTTCACACGATCGGCGATCAAGTATGCCCGTTCTGGCAAGATTTTATGGGCTCGGATATGTCCCCAATGTTTTCGATCCAATCTGAAATTAAGTCGTTACTATTCAAAGACGAAACGTGGTTAGGCTAGATTAGACATTGAGGATACTAGACCTTGAAAACATTTTTGATCTCGACATATCACATCAACCACTACGATTCGTTGAAAGACTAGACTGTGAAAGCATAACAGGCAACTCATCTTTTCTCCGGTATTGTTTTCTCATTGTTCAGACCTTGCCTGGCGATTCAGTTTTTTTAGTTGGAGCATTGTAGCGGGAAAGTGTGACTAAACTCTGGTGCGCGCGCCCAAGTTGGGATCAAGCAAATCTCCAAGTAGTATACTAACTTGGGGGCAAGTTGGGATTTTGCTTGCTCCCAACTTGGGAGCGCCTTTTTCGGATTACCGTAGCGAGAGACGGTAGGCCTCACTATTATTGATTGATAGTGGCATGAGTTGCCTCATACAGTAACCAATGGCCCCACACGGTACGACCATACGTGGGTGGTCACATTCAAAAGACAGTCCTACTGGGGACCGTAGATAATCAATCGCACTCGTGCCCGAAGGCAGTCGGAACAGGGCAGAAAAATGAGACCTTATAGCATAGGCGCGTGCTGGATGCGACGGGTACGAAACCCTGCTTGATCCCAACTTGGGAGCCCGAGGCCGGGGTACTGTACTTGATCCCAACTTGGAAACGCCTTTCTACTTGATTCCAACTTGGGCGCACGCACCAGAGCTTGATCCCAACTTGGAAACGCCTTTCTACTTGATTCCAACTTGGGCGCGCGCACCAGAGAAGTGAAAATGATAAAAAGGTTAGATCATGTGAAATATTTGAAGAAAAATCCTCCCAAACCTCTGAAATAACCTTAGACTTCGAAGTGAACGTGCCGAAAAGCTCGAGCGACCAGTCTGTAGACGGGCGCGGGGTAGAAATGATGAGAATGGCTCATCTCACGATGCAAATCGCGCGATTATGGGTCGAGAACGCGCGATTTTAAACATACTTTCGACCCTCTGGTATCGGATCTTTGACGATTTTGACGAGCAGGTTTCGGATTTTTCTCCCTCTCATTCTTCATTCACGGGTACCCGAGGTTTCGGGTCGGGTTGTTTCTCGAACTCTAGTGTGCTCGATGGTGCGGTTCTGAGGGCGACGTTTCCGAAACGTTGTCTCGTGTGTGGTGTGGGAGATTGTGTGATGGGTGCAGTAGCGTTGGGCGAGGTTTCTCACATTGCAGACGGACAAGACGCACTACGAGCTGATCCTGCAGCCGGAGGCGAACCAGGCCAGGGACCACTTCCAGTGGTTCTACTTTGAGGTGGGTGCAATTATTATACCGGACAACAAGAGGGGAAAATTGCTGAGTCATTCGCTCCTAGTGGGATATGTAATGTGTGAAGCACATCTGTGCATTGTGGGAAAAATGGACTGATTTGAGGCGGGTGCAATAATGATATCCCAAACACATGCTGATTTGATTGCTGCATCTTGAGCTCTTAGCGAAATATGCAATCTGTGAAGCACATCTGTGCCTAGTGGGAAAAATGGACTGTTTTGAGGCGTTTATATTAATTAGATTGAGCAAAATGATTCAATTGCTGCGTCACTCGCTCCTAGTGGGATATGGAATGCGTGAAACGCATCTGTTCCTAGTGGGGAATATGAACTCATTTGAGGCGGGAATAATAATTCTCCTTGGTCACATCGCTGCGTCATTCACTCGTAGTAAGATATGCAATGGGTGAAACGCATCTGTGTCGAGAGGGAAAATCCTAAATTTGAGTGTGTTGTAATTTCATGCTCCCCGCATCTATTGGATTGCTCATATGCACTAGCGTATCTGTAGAGAGAGAAACATTGATGCGCATAGATAGCATAGGGAAAAGTAGTATTTTATATTTATTTTTTCTAAACTTCAAGAGGCACATCAAACTGACTACTTTGCTCACTCACGCCTATATAGCAATAGTGAAACAGCGATTTTCTAGTTTTCATTTGGCATAAAGATGTTGTTTTCCCATTTCACACGAGATTGGGGACTCCCGGGGGTACGGTATTGATCGGAGAACGGTCATGAAATATCGATTTATTGATTTTCGAAACTCTAAATTCAGATCTCGAACTGCGACGCGAACGTGGAGTACACGTTCGAGATCGTGAACTGCCTGAAGACGTCCAGCATGTTCGTGCATGGTGAGTAGGGATTACGGTAGGGGTACTGTAAGCTTAAATTGAAAGGAATGATTACGGTAAGTGATAATGGAGGTGCAATATGGATGTTAGTGTAGATAATGTTTAGGAACTATAAGGGCCTGGAATTGCATGAGAAAAGATCCACTAGGTTAGATCGTGAAGCGTGTTTCCGCCTTGTTGCGATTGGCGACGTTTCGAAGTCCTCTTCAGACATGTGACTGGAGGGGAGGGAGAGATAGGAGCTGAGTACTGTAGGTATACTGTAGGCATAATATGTGATCACTGTTGATTATCAATTTCCTTTCTACCGTAATCCATTACCGTAATCTCTTCAGGCATGCAGCCGGTGGCGTTCTCCGTGGGCGAGGCTGCTGCGGGCAGGCCGGGATGGGTGCGAGTGGGTGAGTGATCTCGATCAATGTTACGTTCCTAAAATCCGGCTTTACCCCCTCGCATACGAGAGCCAGGGTGCCACCACACAAGAGCTCCTGCACGATAGTCCGGCTCGAAAGGAGTCGGTAATCCCGAGAAACCGAACGTGCAACCTAAGGTGGTCATCAGCGATCTTGATTTATTGTTACTGTGATGGAAGGCTAGAGAAAGCGAGAGAGCATGGGGAATGGAGAGAGCTCTCGATCGATTTTTCTGCACCAGATTGAAGTGGGTTTCACGCGTGCTAGATAGGCTGGGAACTTGTCATGGAGCTGATGCGATCTTAATCTCTCTTTTCTAAGAATATTTGTTCCCGAAAAGAAGCCGATGTTAGGTGATTAGTGAAAGAGTGTGTGCGTGTAAAATGGAGATGGTTTCGACAGAATATCTGACTGATTGTGAGCTAGAGAGTGCGCAAAGTGAAGAGAGTCAATCGATAATTGTCAGGCCACTCGATCTGCTACTACCGTAATCAGTACGTGATCGACGCCGACGTCGCGGGACACAGAAAGGACAGGTACGGTAGATGAGGGGGTGTACGGTAGGGTACGGTAGGGCAGATGAGGGAGGGAGAGGCATGAAAGTCTGAACGAAGCAAAGAGATCGAATAGAGACAGGTCTAATGGTGAGACACAAGGGGTTGTTACTTCTAGATACGGCTGCTGAAGAGACATTGTAAGAATTGCGGCATTACTGCTGTGATGAGGGTGTGAAACGCAACTTGACTGGGTCATTATCTTTCGCATTAGCTTTTTTCTTGCAAATAATATACTAGATCATTTAAAATCTAAATCCTGTCCAACGACTTAATGATGAATCACTGTTCTACGGGATATCGTTGGACTGTGAAACTGGAATTATTTAGGTTGCATGTCAGCGATAGTTTTTTTTAAAACAATCCGTGCATTCGGCATATCATCGGTAATCGAACAATCGTGATATTTTGTGTAAATGAAGCGGAAAGTAACCAGCGGTCGCAACTGACACACTCCTCATTGTTCTGCATTATTGTTTGAATTTTTGTATTGAAATGGCTCACGAACTCAAGATTATTCGAGCAATTCCCGTGCTAGGATCATGAAACTGTGAAACCGCAATCATCTGAGTAGATTGGCATCTCTTCCAAAGAGCAATCTAGCGAATCTCTAGTGGGGCTAAAGAATAGCTATCGAGAAAGAGAGAGAGAGAGCACTGCAAAATGAAGAGAGTAATCGAGTGTCTTTCAGATTCTTCTCGCTGCGTTTCACGTTCGCCCTTCGTCACAAGGGAGACGTGTGCTACCTGGCGTATCATTTCCCGTACACTTACTCCATGCTCAGGGTGCGAAAATTTGATGGTTATTTGAGCTGTAAATAGGTGTTTGTGATTGACAGTTGATAGTGGTCACTTGGCGTACACTTACTCCATGCTCAGGGTGAGTTGATTTGGAGATTACTTGAGCTTTAGATCTGAATAGGACTCAAGGGTGGCTTTCAGTACACTTATTCCATGCTCATTGTCAGAGTCAGTGAATTTGAGTACTTTCGAAATGGGAATTGGGGTTTTGAAGTGGTTGTGAAGTGTAATGTTTGTTATTGCCAGACACTGCGTTACTGCGTTATGACTGCAGTAAGAGATAAGCGAGCAATTTAGCCTGATGGTGAAGTGCAGATCTACCTGGTCTCGTCATGTTAGCTATTGTTGGGGAATTGTGGCGGAAGGTTGCCTGGCTGACTCAATAAGATGCATAAGATTCCTTCATTCAATTGTGTTGTTGAGAAGTCGAAGCAGATGTAGATTTCCTGCAACTGGATAGTTCCTGGCGATTTGTCTAACGCGATTAGACGGATTCCAAAGAAGCTTTCTGATTTTGAGCAGATAACCTTGGGCGAAGAAGATCGGATAGTGGGACGATAAAACAAGTAGATGATGTGTAAAGTCTAATTCCAGGCATCTCTGGAGTGCTGGACGGCGCGAGCTTCATCGTCGATCTACGTGAGAAGGGACGAGATCGGGCAGTCACTGGCGGGTAAGATATTTCCACATTGAAGGATTTGCGATGTTCTTCAAGTCAGCGACGGCGACTAGTGTATTCGTTCAATCAATCAATCATCATACAGAGGGTCCTGATGATAAAGTATTGAGTGTATTCGTCACAATAGTAGTCTGGAGATGCGTTCACCTACGTGAGAGGAAAGGGACGGTCGCTGGCGAGTGAGCAGATTGGTTTACCAGGGGGAGTGCAAAGGAAATTATAAAGAACTGTGGGGTCCCGTCAATTTCTCGCTTCTCAATCTCATGATTTTCTAACTGAGCGTATGACTTCGATTTGAATGCTGAAAGGATGGCAAATCATTTATTTAGATAGCGCAGAAGTGATTTCTCGTTCCTGAAGAATGCCCGCGTTTTCGGTGTTGCACAAATTGTTAATAGCACCCCTCCCGCACCGCGCCGCGGTATTCTCCTTAATTCGGCTTCAAAATACATAAACTTATTCGCTTATTTGTGAACGGATTGTTCCCTAGGACGATGATGAATCGAAGAAAAAATAAATAAAATCAGTTCCCGGTTGCAGGCAATCCGCTGCCGCTCGTGACGATCACTGCCACGGGCAGCGTGGAGGAGGTCGCTGAGCGGGATACGGTAGTCTTCTCGGCGAGAGTCCACCCGGGAGAGACGAACGCGAGCTGGATCATGCAGGGTTGGTGTTGATTTTTTTTTTGCCATATTCCGTGTAAACGATCAACCTTGTGGCTGTGCACGGTGGTTATGGGAAGTGCGAAGCATGTATTGTAGTTCGCATGTGATGAAACTATTGCATCAATTGTGTTGCTGGACCATTGATATATGCAAACAGTGAAGCATGGAGTATGCAGGGAGTGAAAAGTTGCCCGAACCGAGATAAATGGTTTAGTGAAGGTTGGGGGGGGGTGTGGGAGGGATAGGGTAATCTTCACAAACAGAGTCCATCCGGGAGAGACGAATGCGAGTTGGATCATGCAGGGTGGGTTGGATTTATTGTTTAAGGAAATTGGTCGCACAATTATCAGTTGTGTTGTTGGCCCATTGATATATGCGAACAGTGAAGCATGGAGTATGCAGGGAGTGAAAAGTTGCCCGAACCGAGATAAATGATTTAGTGAAGAGGGGAGGGGGTGTTTGGGAGGGGGTAGCATGCAGGTGATGCAACTATTTACTTTGCTGAGTGCGGGAGGATGAGTTTGTTCAATTTCTTGCTTAGATGATGGGAAAAACGCCATTATCAATCCCTCCTCCGGGCTGTTATCTTATGTGAAGGCTGAAACGTAAAAGGAATTGGAAGATGTAGGGGAACCTCAAGCTTCGAATCTCCTACCAATTTTTCAACTGGAATCGATAGTTCATTTACAGCAATAGGCACCTTTGAAGCTTATCAAAAGAACAATCAATTGAAAGAATGGATTCATAAATAACGATTACAGGCATTCTGGAGTACCTGCTGACGTGTGACGATGCAATCGCGCGCGAAGCCAGGGAGCGAATCGTGTTCAAGTGCATCCCGATGCTGAATCCGGACGGAGTCCTGGCGGGAAATCATCGATGCAGTCTGGCCGGTGAGTGATTACGGTAGCGGGTAGGGATTGGGAAGTTAGAATTCTAATTTGATGGAAACCTCGGATTATTGGTCTACAAGTGAAACATCAATCTGCACAGAATCGCCTTGAGAACATGATCGATAGACATTCTCAATGTCAGACACAGATGTGATTCTCACAGGACTTGTTGCGTCTAGATTATCGGGCCGATCTTATCTTTAATCGTATGGTCAATTATCGATTTTCAGGTCACGATCTGAATCGCGTATGGGACTCGCCCAGTCGCTCCCTGCACCCGGAGATCTTCCACGCGAAAGCCATCGTGCAGGCGGCGGTGAGGATTATTGATTGGTTGAGGGGTACGGTAGGTTGGTTATCGAATGATTGGTTGATTGAGGGGTACGGTAGGTTGGTTATTGATTGATTGATTGAGTGGTTCGGTAGGTCGATTATTGATTGATTGATTGAGTGGTTCGGTAGGTCGATTATTGATTGATTGATTGAGTGGTTCGGTAGGTCGATTATTGATTGATTGATTGAGTGGTTCGGTAGGTCGATTATTGATTGATTGATTGAGTGGTTCGGTAGGTCGATTATTGATTGATTGATTGAGTGGTTCGGTAGGTCGATTATTGATTGATTGATTGAGTGGTTCGGTAGGTCGATTATTGATTGATTGATTGAGTGGTTCGGTAGGTCGATTATTGATTGATTGATTGAGTGGTTCGGTAGGTCGATTATTGATTGATTGATTGAGTGGTTCGGTAGGTCGATTATTGATTGATTGATTGAGTGGTTCGGTAGGTCGATTATTGATTGATTGATTGAGTGGTTCGGTAGGTCGATTATTGATTGATTGATTGAGTGGTTCGGTAGGTCGATTATTGATTGATTGATTGAGTGGTTCGGTAGGTCGATTATTGATTGATTGATTGAGTGGTTCGGTAGGTCGATTATTGATTGATTGATTGAGTGGTTCGGTAGGTCGATTATTGATTGATTGATTGAGTGGTTCGGTAGGTCGATTATTGATTGATTGATTGAGTGGTTCGGTAGGTCGATTATTGATTGATTGATTGAGTGGTTCGGTAGGTCGATTATTGATTGATTGATTGAGTGGTTCGGTAGGTCGATTATTGATTGATTGATTGAGTGGTTCGGTAGGTCGATTATTGATTGATTGATTGAGTGGTTCGGTAGGTCGATTATTGATTGATTGATTGAGTGGTTCGGTAGGTCGATTATGGATTGATTGATTGAGTGGTACGGTAGGTCGATTATTGATTGTTTGGTTGATTGAGAGGCACTGTAGATGGTTGATTAAGGGGTTGATTTATTGAGTAGTCCCGTAGGCCTATTATCGATTGACTTTGTGGGATGTGAGCACAATTCGTGAATAAGTATAATAAGTTTTAGGAAGTCAAAGGATTCTTCATCGAATTTAATGCAAACGCCTGAACCTTTGGTGTGCTGGTGAAACACAAATTATCAAAGAACTTTTGAGATCGATTTGTGGTGATGATGTTATAGCGAATGGCACATCAGCATCAAGCTTAATGCAGACTGTCGAACCTTTCTTGTATCCATGAAACACGAATGAATCGTGAATGTTGTTTTCGAAATTTCGGAAATTTGTTTGTGTTTTGCAGTGCGAAACGCGGCGGCCGCTGCTGTTCATCGACCTGCACGGGCACTCGCGAAGGAGCAACTGCTTCCTGTATGGAAACAACCCCGATCAGGTACGGTAGAAGGGGTCTGGATTGAGGGATACTGTAGTTTGCGTACGGTAGATTGAGGGGGTGAAGAGCTGAAGGGTGTGTTGAAAAAAAGGTGTTATGAAATGATATTGTAAAGAGCTGAACTACGCGTCATCCCTAAACTTCAAAAAACAACCGTGTTATTTACGAGCTGAAACAGGAAGTATTTTGGTTGAACTATATAAGGGCGACTCATCGTCATTCCTCTTGAAGCAATATATATAGCGCGATACTGAAGCGTAAATCATTCCTGTGAGATAAGATCCAACCCCCCCCCCCCCTGCAAACCCGTCGACCTCTCTAACATCCCTTCTTCTTCCGGTCGTAGCGCGCCGCTGACCTCTTACTACCAGCGCTAATTTTTGCTCATGTTTTCTCTATTTGATCTTTGATCTCTGACCTTCGATCCCTTCCAGTCATGGCGCGCCGCCGACCTCTTACTAATTCTAAACTTTCCGAGCATTATCTATTTTGATCTTTGATCTTTGATCTCTGACCTTTGATCTCCTTTCCAGTCATGGCGCGCCGCTGACGTCGTCTCCTCTCCGACGTTCGAGTTCGTCGACACGGCGGAGATCATGGAGGTGGTGGCGCCGGCCTTTTCAGCGAGGTATTTATTTATTTATTGATTGGTTATCGATCGATTGATTGGATTACCGTAGCGGTGCGGGGGAATATCGATTTATTGATTGGTTGTTGTCCATTGCCGTCCCCGGGAATTGTCCGACTCATAGGTTAAAGGCCTCCTATTGAACGATGAGATTGCCATCAGTTCATGGGTTGTTCTTGGGATATTCGGAGAGATGCATAATGATTGGGTGACTGAATTACGATAGCGGTGGAGATAGAGGGAATTATCGACTTATTGATTGATACGGATTACGGTAGTCTTTATTGTTAGCGTAGATTGCAAATGCAAGCCAAATCAACAAGAACGATTGAAATGATTTTGCTCCAGTGCAAGTTGAGTTTCAGCAATTCTATGTAAGGGTGAAGTGGAATAGTTACTCGATTACTTGGTTATTGCTAGTGGGAAAAAATTAATACATTTCTAGAAACTTTATCTCGTATAAATGCCGCTGGCCACCATTTGTCTTTTTCATTCAATCTTGAAGCATTGAGAGAGAGAGAGAGATTCCCTCCAATATCAATCACCTTTTTTCACTCTTCATACACGCCGGGATAAGCTGGGATGAGATGGGATTGTTGTCCGATATGTATTTGCCTGCTGACGAATATTCTCCCATTCCCAGAAACTGTCGCTGGTCGATCGCCCGTTCGAAGGAGGGCTCGGTTCTAAGAAATTTTATTTCGTATGGGATGTTCTTTAGGTTTAATGGGGAACCAATTGCGCGCACCAATTATTAGCGCTAAAATAATATCTATTTTCAATTTTAGAAACTGTCGCTGGTCGATCGCCCGTTCGAAGGAGGGCTCGGCGCGCGTCGCCCTGTGGAGACAGCTCGGCCTGCAGCGAACGTACACCATGGAGTGCACGTATGCGGGATTTGAGAGCGGACCCTACAAGGGATATCAGGTACGGTAGGGGATACGGTAGCTGGGGGTAGTAGGTACGGTGGTGATGATTGATTACACAATTCAATCATCCTTTGAGAGCAAACAAGTGTAGCCAAGAGAGGGAGTTTTATTCAATTGTTCCATTGAAATTGTCAAAATTACCGCAATAGTGAAAATCGCAATGTCAAGAGGGGCTGCAACTAGAAGCTACGGGGTGGGAATGTAAAAAAAGTGCAATTTTGCTCCTTGGGGAAATTGAGTTTCGATACTCTTAGGTAAGAGCATCAACGCTCTCTCCATTGCTTGCTCTATAAAAGATTGAATCAAAACAGAAATAGAAATTGGCCTCAGATACCCTCCACTGTTCAACGGACTTGATTCCAGATCGGCATCAGTGAGCTGAAGGAGATCGGCAGAAACCTCGTGCACACTGCACTCACGCTGAGCAAGAGGGACGAAGATTCGAGAAGCAGAGTTATCGATCGATGAAGTTCCGCCCCCTTTGTAACCCCGCCCCCTTTTGACTCCGCCCACTTTACCATTGTAACCCTTCCTCTTGCCGTATTACTATATCAGTATTCGTCTTTGTAAGACTTCCTATCGCTAGAAGCGTGTACTTCATTTAGTATTTTCTGTTTTTACTCGATAGGCTACAGTACTACCGACATTCACATTCCATAATAGAGTTGCAAGCTCACTTGCCTTTAGGATACATGTATGCTAATCTCATCAACCTTTGATTGTATTGGATCGAAGAGACTGGTCTCTGATAAACGACGCATTTTATGATCATGATTTTTTTTTACATTTGCTTATTTTGTTCGTCCTACTAATCGTCCACTGTGTATAAATATGTTTTTGTTGGGTCTTCATCTCACAGCGACGAGCGACTTGACATGCCGTTGCAGTATTTCTAATCGTCAATGCGGAAGTGTTACTGATTGTGAGGAGTTTCCTTATCAAGCCGATGATTTCCTAGAGGCCCTTGTAGCTCTTAATAAGGAAATTTGAATTTTAGACCCAATTAATAATGAGCTATAGCTGTGCACAGTTCGCCATTCCAAAAGTCTGGTAAAAATGTTGACAGGCGATGCGCTCCGCTTGAACTCGTTTGATCGTTTGACCTTTACGCCTCTTTGATCTACCCTCTGTCGACTACTCGCGGTTATTGATTGACTGGGGAAGGAGACGGGGGCACGGCTAGTCCCTTCCCTTCTCGCCAGTCTATTCGCGCTCGCTCGTTCGTGCTGCGGCACCCTTTCCTTCGCTCCTAATTTCGCGCATTTTCCTTTGTATTTTGCTGCCGATTAGTTGCTCCTTTGCCTCTAATATGCCGTCATCTGCGCTGAATCATGGCTGACGTCATTCGCGCGTGGCTTCTAGCGTAGATTGTCCTGTTTTTGCTTTGTGTGATCCTGTGAGAAGTTCTTTAGAGCTGAACCTTATCTTCGAAAATCATCTGTTTTTGGCTTTTCCCACGCGAGACCTCGTCAGTTCTGCGATTTCTTGAGCGCCTAGAGCTCTGCCACCGCTTGCCTCGCAAATGGTATGATAAGCAACCAGTAGCACTCGTGAGTACGTGCATTTTGCAAGTTCGGCTCGTCTTGTTTGGCCCTCATCCTCTTCCCATAGGCCTACTACCCTCGTGCATTGACGCCCCTACGACTCTAGGGCTGTGCCGTCAACATTTTCGCTGCGCATTGTTCGTTTTAGCACCAAACCCTGTTTCTTTTCGAATCTTTTCCTTCGATTTCGCACGTACACTCCTTGCCCCCTTCCTTCTGTGCACGCCACTTATTCCTTGTCTTTTATTTGTTTCTCGTTTCGCGCGCAATATCACCATTATCGAAGGCTATTAACCACTGTACTCTTTCAGCTCCACCCTGGTGTCTCCCCTCCTCCCACTACGACTACTGCCGGCCCCTGGGAGGTCGACTGAAGGAGGGATAAGAGGAAGTAATGAAAGGTACGATTGAGTGGTCATCGATTTTTAATTAACTGCTGTCCTTTTGCAGTTCGACTATGGAAGCTTCCCTCCTCCCGCAGCGACCACTACCGCCCGTCTTCTCCTTCCCTTCTCCCAATGGGCGCGGCCTCGACGATGTCATCAACGACACCTCTCCGGCGATAAATTTGGTGATGTTTTTGTTCCCTTATCCTCTTTTTTTTTGCGGTGGCGCCATGTAAGCGCCATAGTGCAGTTTTTCCCCATTTGTTTCTCTCTTTTTGTGTGAAAGACGTAACTCGTAAGTAACGGGGTGGGCGGAATAGAATAGGGTCGGTAAGGGAAGAGTATTTATTCCGTATTTCTTCGCTAAATGTAAATCGACCGTTGTATGAACTTTTCCGTTTTTCCTCCTTCATTTTTTCCGTTTTCCTCCTGTAATACTCTTCCACTGGCCCTATTTTAAACCGCATAGGAAGGGGAGACGTGGCTAGCACGTGCACCGTAGCCGGGTACCGGCGACAACACTCGGTGCGCCCTCTAAAATGTCTGAGGGTGTCGAGGGCGTTAGTTTAGGCGCCAGAGTCTAGTTAGGTGTTAGTATGCTGTTTTTACAATCGTTTGAATATTACTTACTGGGATGGGGTACTCTGGCGTCTATACTACCGAAGTTGCCACGTCGCCGTAGGGAGTGTTGGATCCCGGCTACGGTTAGCGAAAGAGGAGACCAGACAGGCCCTATGCATCTACAATGCCGGGATGTAGGGCCGAAACCGAGAGGAGCACGATCGGTTTCACATTTCATGTTTCGACCTAAAGGCTGTCTTAAATGTGGCTGCGCCTCGCCCAGCTCGCCAGTCGAGTGACAGTGGGTTGTCGTCAGAGTTGAAAAGGTGCACTAATTCACCAAATTTTATTTAACTTTTCAACTCTGGCAAGCATGTGTCTGGATCTCCATCAGAGTAGGAGAGAGATGAATCATTCCTCTTAACTGCATTGATCCTGACTCTGCGCGATCCGTGGGCCCGTTGATGGGCGATCGAAAGCACTCACAGACGTCTCCCTGTGAGCTGCTGAGAGAGGCCATCCCTGTGTGCTCACGGTGTGTTCGCTACTCATTGAGTGACCCCAACTGGGGGAGATGTCATGGGGAGCGGAGAGGAAGATATTGAAGAGAGATGAGAACGAAATGGGGCTAAGATTAGGGACCATACAGCTCAGCATATGAGGCAGAATGGCTCGACAGGCGTTCCTCTCCCTGGTTTTTGTGAGTAGCCGAGAGGCATGGCTCCTGGCACCGAACTAGTTTGGGTGCTCTTCGGGCTTCGTATGCTGGCCTCATGAGTTTGCATGAGTGAAAGCGCGCACTATCTCGTCGAAAGCGAGTGCCCTCACGGGCGGGTGCTGCAGCGGCTGTATGGGGGAAGAGAAAGGGGGGGGGGTGAGATGGGACTTTCCGATTTGTGAGGGCAGAGAGAGATTAAATGGAAAACAACATGAAAGAAACGCATAAAATGAATTGTGGGGTTGTGGAAGGGAATGGAGTCTTCAATGAACTGAAATGCAAACTTTTTGAAATGATTTTTCATCAGTGGATAACCTAGGCGGATGCGTTCTAGTCATTCTATTGTTTCTGTTTGAGCATTTTGCATCGTGAGAAAGAGCTAGGCTTCTATAGAGAATAGGCAAACAAATCGTTCACTAATCGAGATTATGGGAATGAATGAGGATGCTAATTTGACGCATTGAGGAGACGCGAGAGAGGTCGACGTCGACGATCGAGTGCAAGGATCCCGGGCGCCGTTCGAACCACTGGTCTCGACAGGAAGCAGCAGCAACAGGTTACGGTAGCAGAGGTACTGTACTTGGGGCGAATCGATGACTAATTGAGGTTATCTTGTAGAATCTCCTCGTCAACACGTAACGGGACGACGATGACGTCACTTCGCTCTTCCTTCGATGAGGGAACTGCTGCCGCAGCGAATCGTTAGGGGCGAGAGGTACGATAGAGACGGGTCAGCAATCGCTGCAAAAAAGCCTTTCATTGCAGTTGCCCCTCGACGCGAATGGACGTCGATGACGTCATTTCCGCCCGCCCTTCTCCTGATGAGGACAGAAGGCCTTCCAAATTCAGGAATGATAGGTACGGTAGAATTATTTTATCGATTTTTTAACCTCCAGTCTTACTTCAGTTTCACTCTGGTGTCCCCCCTCCTCCCGCAGCGACCACTGTCCGCCACTTGGAGCGACTGAAGGAGGGATAGGAGGCAGCGATGAGAGGTATGGTAGTGGTTATCGATTTTTATTAACCAGTCCTATTGCAGTTTCACTCGGGCGTCTTCCCTTCTCCGACTGCGACTACTGTCGGGCACTTGGAGCGACGGAAGGAGGGATAGGAGGCAGCGATGAGAGGTATGGTAGTGGTCATCGATTTTTATTATCCCCTGTCCTATTGCAGTCTCACTCAGGCGTCTTCCCTTCCTCTCGCTGAGAATACCGTCGGCCACTGCGAGGACGAGGCAGGTAGGAACTATCGATTGATTTATTGATTGATTGATCCAATTGATGCTTCAGTCCGCCCACTCTGCCCCTTCTCTTCACTCTCGCATCTGGCTGCAGGGATGACGCCCTTCCGATCATGCCGAAGAGGTATGTGGAAGTAAGGCGCAAAAAAACTTTTAAAAAATGCGTGTTTCAATTGTTAGGCATATGAAGGCGTGATTCAGTGAATTAATAGGTCCGCGGAAATGATATAGATCATCTAAATTCAGATCACTGCACAACTAGAATATGATATTTTTTGTTACTATCGTAACCTTGTATGGTTTCAGGGACGGCCTCATGTCTTCCTCTCCCTTCCCTCTCCTTCATTCTTCCGATGAGGAGACGACTGAAGTGGAGAAAAGAAGACGATTTTGCACTCGGCCCAGGTAATAGTGGAGATAAAGAAGCGAATTGGAGAGAATATTGATCGTAAAATGAATGAGTGTCAGTAAACAAAAGCCTTCCTTGTGTCAAATAGTTTCGATTATCCTATGCCGTCCATAGTTTTTGAGTTTAAAGTTGTTCTTGAGAATCTCGTTTCTTGAGAAGTTGTGATTTTTTGAGGATTTTTGAGGATCTTATAAAAATTCATTCGCCTGATTCGAGTAATTCATAGAATCGTGGTTCCCGCTGAATTTGTGTTCAGTGAGCAGCTTATGTAAAACAAATTCAGTGGGGATCATCATCTAAAATCACATTGTAATTGTAACTGTTGTACTTGTTGTTTGTCTGTTGTTTGTTGTACAGACAACTGCACAACTAGAATACTTCATTGTTTGCGATTACTATCGTATGGTTTCAGGGACGACCTCATGTCTTCATCCCCTCTTCCCTCTCCTCCATTCCTTCGATAAGGAGTTAGCTGAAGTGGAGAAGAGAAAGCGCTTTTGCGCTCGGCCCAGACAGGTAAGGGTGGAGATAAAGAAGCGAATTGGAGATACAGTGAGCATAAAATTATTGTGTGTCTGTAAAAATGCCTTCCTCGCCTCAAGTAGTTTCGATTACCCTATGTTGTCCATAGTCCACTGAATTTATGCATTGTCGTTCGTACCCACGGAGTTTGTGCCCAGATCCTGAATTGTACCACATGAATCTAGAATATCGATTGCTCTATTGGATTACGGTATCTAAATTCATCCTGTGCAGAGCTTCCTCGTCACTCTTCCGTCCTCTGCGAGAGAGAGGCTGCCCCGCTCAGATGTCGAAGAGGAGCGATTGCAAAGTGAGTATAATTTTTTTTCAAACTTCTTAATCGCATTATTTCAGTGGCACTTTTCACTAGGGAAGGCTATGTCCAAATTTTGAATTGTGCCACATGAATATTTATTCTAGATTATCGATTGATCTCAGGGTTACGGTATCTAACCGTATCTATTGCAGGACTCGATCTCCACTCTTCTCTTCTCAGCGACAGAGATGCTGCCCCGCTCAGATGAAGCGTCGAAGAGGAGCGATTGCATAGTGAGTATAAATATATTTAATCGCATTATTTCAGTGGCACTTTTCACTAGGGCGGCCGAAGGCTATGCCCAAATTTTGAAGTGTGCCACATGAATATTTATTCTAGATTATCGATTGATCTCAGGGTTACGGTATCTAACCGTATCTATTGCAGGACTCGATCTCCACTCTTCTCTTCTCAGCGACAGAGATGCTGCCCCGCTCAGATGAAGCGTCGAAGAGGAGCGATTTCTCGAATTTAATGTCGAAGATGCCACCTCGATCACCTCGTAGCACGCCCCTCATTCGTTCATGTTTATGTCATTCATGTTCGGTTAATATTGCTTGTATCCACTCGGGCCAGATAACGCTCCTGTGGCCCCACCACGTGGTGGGCATTGTGCTTGTTGCGTATGGAATGGCATGACCCCTAATGGTGGCCTACAGGTCCAAAGACTCGGGGATGCCCGAAGGCCCGGAGGACGGGTCACCGTTACGTCACGGTCGCTAGGTCTTTAGGGTGTGCCGCGAAGGAAGGGGAGGGGGGACGTTCACCGGTGAATTTTTCTACCGTATCCACACATGGTGAATTTGAAAGTCGTATGGCACAATTAGTCGGGGAGAAAGGCAAGACAAGAAGCCCTCCCCCTGTGTCATAGCAACAAAGGTACAAATGGACCAAGCGACGGCTTCAATTCAAAGCAAGGAGAGGGCAGAAAACAAAACGGCATTTCGAAAGAACCCATAATTGAAGTGTACGTCAACCTGCAATTTATTAATTATTAGTGTGTCATCGCCATTAACAGTGACCCTCCAGCTAGATGCAAAAACTGTAACTCACCTCTAAAGTGCAGAGAAGAGACCATAGAAGAAGGAAGAAGAGTCCACAGAAGTGGGGGCAGCGAGTGGAGAGGGTTGAGGAAGGAAGGGACACGAGGGGCAAGCACCTGGAATGGTAAGGTCAACGACTGCAATGCACAAGCGCACCTGGAGCTGCCGTAGGGAGGGAGGAGGAGAGCGATGAGAGGAAGAACCAAATAGAAGAGAGTACGGAAGGGCGTCTGCAATCAATACATTAGATGAGCTCTGAATTGATAGCGGAAACTAGGTCGGGTGAGAACTAGGTATGTTCTCGTCCTACCTACTCCACATAGTCACTTACCTCTTACTCGACGATGATTGCGGGAGAGGGACGAGGGACTGAAGGATGAGAGGAGGGGGGGGCAGAGGCAAGGAAAAAAACCCAGCGGTCTATTTTAGAATGTCATGGGAAAGCAGGAGAGGGTGGTGCTACAGTATGCAATCAGGAAGGAGAGGGAGTAGACAGCACGAGTGGATGCTAGTCTTCCTTCTCGCGCACTGATCTGTCATTCGACATTCAATAAGCGACTGACGAGACGAGTGAACGGGAAAGAGGATAGACTAGATACCAGATTACATCAGTACTGTTGGAAGGGATCGATGGCATTTGAGAATAGCTATTGTCCAGTGAGAGGGGGGGGGAGGTTACATAGGAGGAGGTAGAGAAGAACGGAGGTAGTAGTGTGGTACGACAGTGGAAGAAAGGTAGGATTGTATTGTAGGTTTGCAGAGTGAATGAAATCTGGAGAAGGGTAGGAGAGTGAGAGGGGAAGGAAGAGGGAAGGGGCGAGGAAGCGATAGAACGGGGAGGGAAGGGAAGGGGCATGAGGAAGCGCACGTGCATGAATGGAAGGGGGTAGGTCAAGGAAGGAAGTTATCCAAGAGTAGGAAGGACGTACACAACCCCGGCCACGCCCCCTTTGCAGTTTGTATCTAGTTTGATCACCCAAACTGCAAAGTGCAAACTACGCCAGACTTCAAACTACAGGGATATATGCCCTAGAGGCCCGCCAACTAGGCGGGTGCCGTTAGCAGTTTGGTCGAGTTTTTAAATGGACTCTCTAACCATGAGTTTAGACCGAAGCCGATCCGAGCAGATACCCGAACCGGCTTCAGTCAGGCCGTGGCGGTCGCGTTTTACCTCGGGACTGGCCTCGATCGATCCCGGTAGCAGTTGGCGGGCCAGCCTTCCAACCGCCGGTGGGACACGCGGCCACCCGGCCCAGCGGACGTGCGAAGCGCCCTCTGCGACATACTAGAGGCTTCTAGAGGCTTCTGCTGGAGGGAGAGAGGGCGAGGCGGCCTGCAAGGATAGGGAATCAGCACAGAGCTTGCATGTATCTAAGCAAAACATGAGGGAAAGTGTCCAAGACCTTCTTGATGAGCAATCGGGCTTATAATCAACGCAAAACATAGTCAATTACACAGAAAATCTGCTAGAAAGCCCATCAACGAGGCCGTCATTTCTCGTTCGCTCATGTCGCCCCACAAGTTGTCATGAAACATGTGGGAAAAAGTGCCAAATCGATATTGATTCCAACTGGTGGGACGACATCAGAGATCGCTCCGTACCTTCAACTCCTCCGTCGGCGCGGCCCGCGGTCGGTGCCCTAGACGCACGTAGTCGGCCCGGCTGCGGCGGCGTCTGCAAAACTAGTAAATGACATGACAAGAAAAGGTTTCAAGGACATTGCGAAATAAGAGGCAATTTTTGCCATGCCATCCCTTCAGAACTCACCGTGTGGACGGGACGCCGGCCGTCCCCAAGAGGGCCCTTAACACTTCGTCACGAGAGACGCGGCCTGCAAATAAATGAAATGAGTGGGCAGAAGGGGAATCGAGAGAACAACGCGATAAACATGATTGGGGACTAGAAAGGAAACAGTCGAAAAAGAGGAAGGAATGTGAATAAAACAAGAGCGAAATGCGAACTGCAGAGGACAGACGTCATTCAAAAACGCCAATCACTTTCATGATAATATCTGACATGTAGAACTATCTATCGGACGTAGAGAAAGAGAGGGGACGGGGGAGGATGATTGAATGAATGAGGGAAGAGCGGGGAGGAGGGAAGGGAGGGAACAGGGTAGATCAGTCGAGGGAATCGTCCCCTTCTCCCGTCTAATCCACCCAATCAATAACCGCTTCGACGCCAACCAATCTTGATCAAATCGCGCTCTAAAGCACAGATCTTGGTAGCTCACGGGACTTGGTTCAAAGCATTCTTGACAACTAACGCTGCGCGAGTCAAAAATCCCGTGCACAACGACCTATCGGAGAGCTTTATCCGTGATGAGCACCAAAAAAACGGGAGGCCAAAATCGGGGGTTATATTCGACCTCGTGCTCATCCCGGCGCTTAACGATCATTTGCTCGTGCAACGGCAAGCAAGAGGGCCCCAAAAAAAAGTAACCCTCCCCCCCCCCCAACAGTTAGAGAAAACCCACTATTGTGATCGGAACTTATTGGCAACCGGCAAGGGAGTGGGTATTAGGGAGACGAGAGTGAAGCAACAGCTTACGGAACGGGAGGCAAATGACATATGGAGGGAAGTGGGGAGGGAAGGGAACGGGATAGCAGTCAATCAATAGGATGAGAGGACGCAAGGGAAGGCGGTTTTGATCTACCGAATGAACTGGGGAGAGCAAAGTACAAACACCACCGTCGGAAAATCGACTTTTTGCAAAACGATGACAAATGGGGAAAAGGAATTGAAAAATGGACGTCCATGTATCAACTCCTTGGATCACAGCTTTCATAGCAACAAACGCCCGAATCATAATAGGATGTCCCGACCACGGCGAGCTATCAACGATCACCAGTAGAAAATTAGCGCGTACGGAAGCAATACAAGGGGTCCCAACAAAAAGAAAACAACTAATAAGTGATGTGAACCAATTGAACGGGGAAGGGAGTGGGAAATAGGAGAAAAGAGAGTGCAGCAACAGCTCACGGGAAGAGAAGTGAATGACAAATGAAGGGAAGAGGGGAGGGAAGGTGCGATAGCAGTCAATCAATTGAATGAGAGGACGCAAAGCCCTTCGAAGGGATGACAGCATTGATCTACCGATCGGAACAGAGTTTACTGGAGGGAAGCGCGTCAAAGTACAAAGTACAACCGGCACACACGCGACGCGTGACCGCACCGCGCCATCGCTCGGTCACATCCTTTTCGGCGGAGCGCACTTCTTAATCGATATTCTAAACCTTTTTTTAATCGGTATTTATTCAGGAATCATAACCTGGATCATCAACCTCTGATTGTATTGGATCGAAGAGACGGGTCTCTGACAAACGACTCATTTTCTGATGAATCATGATTTTTTTTACAGTACACTGACTGAACTAATTCATTTTATCATATCAATTGAAAAACTGTTCATTCACAAGAATACAAGTGAGAAAGCGGTAACAATTACAAAACTAGAATACATGCAAAGTTTGAAAGATCTGAGCGTTTCTCGTGTTGAGATATACGGTAGGAGTATTGATTATCGATCGGAGGGTCATGATACTATCATTACAAATACGGTCGCCTAATTGATTAGTTTGGGAACGAATAGCAGTACCCTGTTCAATGGGTAGCATGCGTGCCTAGGGCTGATTATGAATACAATGAGATGAGTGAACAAGCCTGATAATGTAATGCAAAAAAAAGGTAAAAACGAAGACTGTGAACTACTGTAATACAAATCTTCAGCGAAAGATGGGCGGGTACAGTGGGAAACGGGTAAATGAAGAAAAAAGGAAAAAAATACTGTCGAAGACAACTCTGAATACTCCGGTCACAAGTGGATTCCTAGATGTACTGCAGCCAAACAATCAATATTTGGGGCGGGATGAAACATGGTAAAGTAATCTGGGGATTACGGTAGGTCAATCAATCAGTAATTGCCCTCATTCGGGGAGGAGAGCATTCCACTTATGTCGGTGACCTCCTGTTCGAGAAACGTGAAGCGATCGAGCGCCGACCGCTCGGGTTTACCGAATCTGAAGAAAATATGAAATGAGAATCTGGTGAAGTATAGGTTTCTCAACCGCTTCAACACATTGAATTTCGATGTAGAACCAATAGAGCCTCGATAGCATTTTCATAAAATGATACATAATTGAGCAATGACATTGAGGAATGTTAGATTCAGAAACTTGTGGATTCGAAGTTTCACGCATTCTATTCAATGGCGTACGATAGCATGCGATCATTTTTTATATATTTTAATCCCAATAAAATTGACCCTTTTGGACGATCTGAGCCTGATTTCTCATCCTATGAACCCTGTATATCATAGCCACCGTACCTCCTATTGTGTACGGAAAATGCGTTTATCTCAATTACACTTCCTTTTCTAGATGAGATCCAACGGTACCCATCAATCAATAAAGAACAATATGACTGTACCTTCTATTCTCCTTCACGGGTACTATCCTATTAAATTCTATACCCCCTCCAACCGTGACTACTGATTCCCCTACCCCTATTCCTTTACCCCACAATCACTGCAAACATCATACCTTCTATAGTGCTTCTCCTTCACGGGCACTCTCCTATTCGGATCGTACTTCACAACCGCTCCCTTCTTCCTCACTTGTCGCTCCATCAACAACACTCGCTCGCCATCCGACGACTCCGACTCCTGCGAGGGCGGGAGTAGTGGGCGCTGCAATTGGTAAATTATCTTACAACCTGACGTTATAACACAAGCGATACCAATTTCCGTGACACATACACGAATTTTCTGTTTTATGTCCATACACGAAGGGAGCTTGCAATCACATCCACAGCTCACAAGTAAATGATGAGGAACACGTGAAGCCAAGATGTTCCTATCTGATTCTCTTTTAAAAATCGCCGAATTTGCATCGTAATTAAACTTCGTTTAGCTACTACCGTAACAGTTTTCTTCTATCGCACTCTGTCCTAATCATACGTTGACGAAGCTTCTTCACTCCTTCATCAGCATCATCCCTCTACCCTTTACCCCTTCACTACCCCACAGCACATATTTTAGCTACCGTATCTTCCCTCTACCCCACATCACATACTGTAGCTACCGTATCCGGGTACCGTACTCCTACCATACCTTGACGAAGCTCCTCCTGTCCCTTCTCCTTCTCCAGCTTCCTCCTGCTCCCTCACACTCGACCAACTCCTCTCTCGCCCCGTCGATCGGGCCCATGTCCGAGAAGCTTCTGCAAAGGTAAGAATATTGGTTTTTATGGACCTGACCGCAGCAATTGATTGGAAAGACACCCCGTCCCTTCCTTTGGAGCATCACTGAAACCAAAACCATCACGTTGTCCAAATTCTATTACCCTGCTTCAGGTCGAAATTTTAGGTAATGGCTTGGTGAGTTCAGGCTCCATAAATAATACTAAACGCAAGCACGGTGCACCGTGCCGATTAAAATTCTATTTTCACGAAAAAAACACCATTATATTTTATTATCCGGCTACAACTGCACGGATTTAGCACAAGAATCAAGTTGATTGGACTGACCAAATTGGTGTTCATCCGGTATTGAACAGCACATTGTATTGAACATAGCGGAAAACCAACTCTATCAACTCATTCTCACTGTCCCTCTCCTATTAGCACCCTTTGAAACCCCAATCTCACCTCCTCAACTCGAACTCGTCCGGACTGGGCGTCTGTTCGATCCGCGGCAGCTCGCAGCTGTCCGCCTCCGAGGGCGCTGCAGTGGCTGCAGCAGCTGCTGCGGATCCGCAGCTGCCGTCGGCTACTGCTGCATCTGCTGCAGACGAGGAGCCGGCTGCAGTGGTCACGATCGAGTCGGAGGCGCGGAAGCAGCGTACCTGAGATGATTTGTAAATACACAGCGGGCCGTAATGCTATTGCTTCAGCACAACCATTCGCGACTATGAATTGTTCCTGAAACCTAGATGTTGATAGTGGTTTGACTTGAAACGTCTACTGCCACGGTATTATTTTACGGCAAAAACTCGTGAACATAACTTGTGTTCGAAACGGAGAAGATGCAGGTGCTTCCATCAATCAGAGCACGCAGAAAGACCGCATGCATCTTGTTCTAGTTATTTTTCAACTAAAGAAGCTCGACCAATCAATTTTGGAGCGTCTTTTGCGATCAAGAGCTACACATGGAACCAAGAGCTACGTTCTTGCGTCCATCATCACATTTCCACCAACCTACGTTATCATCCTTATATCACCTCTTCTTCACACAGGCCAATCAAATGATATCGTACCCCACCCCTCCACCCTTCTTAATCCTCCTCAAAGATATGATACCCTCATTCTGACCTCATCCTTGCCCCTCTCCTCCTCATCTCCCTCCATCTCCAGACTCGTCTCACTACTCGACACGAGTCGCTCCATGGCGCCATTTGACGTGGCCGACGTGGACATCTGCGACAGCTGCAGGGTGAGGTCATCCTGAAAATGACAATCAATTCGTAAACTAAATACTGTTATTACTTCAATTTCAGAGTGCATGTGCTTGATAAGTATTCCTTCTAAGGAAATCGCAACGGGATTGCACGATGCAATTGTCTACACTCATATCACACTCGTGAAACAAGAAAAGAGAGAATATTTGCCTTACATACGAATTCGACCAAGGAGTTATTAGTAACCATGCTCACCCTCGTTCATGGCGCAAGCGCGAAACCTAACTTCCCCATGTACCTAAAAATCGTTTTTCCTCACATTTATCACACCCGGGAAGTAGATGAATATGTTTTAATTTTATTGCTCACGCTGGGATACCCCGGACTAATCGGTACCCACATCCGTGATTATGCCATGCACGCGAAACCTTGCTCTCGCTTGTTTCCGCATTGCGTTCCCGTTCGCGAATTCACATTTTTCTCGATTAGTATGGCTAACATCCCGGTGATTTCGTATTCCAAGATCTGTACTTATTCAAGTACTAACACCACTAGATAATTAACGTTTGTCAATGTCTGGCCAATTCCAATACCCAATTAATTGATTTTGCGGCCGCTCACGCCCTCGAAAAATAAGGAATAAAAATCAATTCAATCCTCAACCCACCGTCCGTCTCCTCTCCTCCTTCAGCTCGATCTCCAGTCGCTCCGCCCGCCGGGACACCTTCTTCAGCGAGCACTCCAGCTCCGAGTTCTGTAATTTGGATCGATAATGCTACCGTACCTATTACGGATCTACCGTAACCCAAAATAAATTCATCGATCAATCTTTCTTTTTGCTCTGCAGTATACATCAAAGGTCATAATAGCAGCCGCATACATTTCAAATTGGCTTGACGATGTTGAAAAAAAGTCACTTCCCGATCCGTGCGCCTACCGTACCATTTTCAGCTGCTTCTGGAGTTCGCGCTGGGACTCGCGTAGATTGTATTGTGTGAATTCCAGGTCGCTCTGCTTCTGCAAATCGATCGATATTAACTACCGTACCTTCGTCATCGACTACCGTAATCCCTGCGTGAGGCATTGTCATAGATACCGTACCTGATCGATCCGGTTACGGTAGCGCGTCTTGTCCTCACGCAGCTTCTCCACCGTACGCTCCAACTGAAATGACGGAGCAATTACAAGGAACCCGGAGGCAAAGTGTGCCAAATTCAGTCCGTTGAAAATAATATTACAATACACATGCGTGTTTCAACATCACCATAAGGTATAGCAAGTGATAATTTTTTCGATTATTCGAACGATCTGTAGCCCACAATAAAATATCAACCTAGTTCCTTTCCTAACCCTGATGAATGAGATCGCCATGAACAATGCACATGCGAGTTTCACCAGCCGTATAAGCTACAGCAAGTGAAAGTGTTTCCAATAAGCGCTGCTATGCTAGTGCACACAATACAAAGAAAATACAACATTGTTCTGTCATAGCGTTGAAATACCATAACAATGCGCATTCGGGTTTCAATAGCTGCATAAGATTAGTATGAGACAGTATTTTCAATGGCTTAGTCGAAAAAATGTAAAAACACAACAAAAAATCAACCGGTGTTTCGGCGTCTGCTCAAAGTTCAGCAAGTAGCTACACCCTTGATTGTGATTGTGTGACTCCATTCCACCAAAAATATCATCATTCCGGGTAAACAAATCACTCCTCGATCCCCTCCCCACCGTGCCCTACCGTACTCACCCTCTTCACGTATCCATCATCCTCGTCGCTGTCGCCACTCGTGTAGTCCAGGTAGGAGGCGGAGGGCGCCGGCGCCGTCCGTCGGTGCGATGACCTGTGATTATAGATTAATTTATTGATTTTATCGATCGACTATCGTCCTGAAATTTCTCCACTTGAGCTCCATGGTATTTTCTTGCCCCACTAAATGTGAAGCGAGTAGGGAATGATAGTGTTAGTGAGGGATTCACTTCAATCTCATTTCATTTCATTTCAAGGGCGATCCCTCCAGCCCCGTTCTTTACCTAACACAACCACCTAACACAGCTCTTCTCGCCTCTCCTATCCCGATCAAAGGCGCCGCTCTTCAAATGCCACCACTGTCGAGTTAATGGGCCCGGGCAAGTGTGACTGTTTTGGAGAGGCAAATGCCGCGCGCGCTCATTAACTCGTCCCGCGCGCCCTTACTTCCATCATTCGTTCTACTTTGCCCTTCTCTTTACCCGTATCCCTTTTGAGAAAGCCGCCCGGCAAATGCCGAATGGTGAAGTCACTAGGCGGGCGCGCGTTTCGAATGCACAACAAGCCTACAACAGGTACGTCAGAATTAATAATATTGAGATCGTTGCAAAAAAACACCATTTACCCATTTCACCGCACTCTCGCTTTTGTGTTTCACTCACTCCTCAAATGCAATCGAAAGATCTGGTCATCGATCCGTGGCTGGCAATCCTTAAAATATTCAAAACCTATTTTTACCAATCAAGATGATTCTGTTGCATTGACCAATCATCCCTTTCCCACCTACACTACATCAGAGCTGAGCGGCCTCCCTATTGTTAGGCCTCCGAGAGCATGATACATACCTGGATCCCCATCCTCAACGGCACCCACCCATAATACCTCATTTAGAATTAGACAAGCTACAATATGCTCACCGATTCCACTCATCATGATACTGCTGCATGGACCGGTCGCTCCTCTCACTTCTCTCCTCGATCATCGACAGGTCGCCGTATCGCCTATAAAAGTATTTATTAATAAAAAATAATTAAATTAATAAAGCAGAAACGCCAAACTAGGTCACTCATATTGGCCAATCGCACATTGGAGATACGCGTTTCGCTTATGCAATAAGTGTGCTCAACACTGAATAATTTTAATAGAGCATCCTTAGCCGGTTTAACAAAAAAACAATCCTTGACCTGGACGCCCGATGACCATTCTGAGACGGCTGTGACCTATGGGAGTGGGACGAGTGACGATCGCCCTCGGACGGGGGAGGCCCGTCGATTCGGTACTGTCTGCAAGAGGTAAAAGGTAAAGGGTTCACCCCGTATTCAAGGCACACTATGCTTTGAGGGAACCTGCAGATAGGCCAGTGACTGATTGTCTGCAATTGAATTGAATTATTATTACTTTCACCAGAGGGGTCACTGCTATTGAGATAAGCTGAATTCCGGACAATTAAAAAAATCGTGAAGCAGAAATGTGCGCACTTAGCAAAACCGAAAAAGTGCATGAATAGATACCAGACCAGCCAGAACGCCAGATCGACTAATTGCGGCATCAAAACAAAGGAAGTATTTTCCAGCTTCATTTGTACGACATTACCCTAACGAACCACTAGGATAATGTTATTCTGGCTCACAAGTCAATAGGAAAAAATCTCTACAAAATATTTTGTCAGTCAACTTTATTCACGTTTCACCACATCCCTAAAGACCTTCCATTATTTTCTCACATAATACATTCGTAGCATACAATCCGCAACCCCGACTGACTACCGTTGTCCTGTTCTATAATTGCAATCAACTGATATCTGGTCCAAGCACAGCATTGTCAGCTGTAATCTTCAGGAATCATTCGTGTTTCAGCACATTCCTAAAGCCCTTACGGATATCTCTCACGCAATCTCAGCAATCTTCTCATGGAAGTGAAAAAAATGTCATACCTCAATCCGCTCATGTCCCCACCATACGTTGATCCGGCCCGATCCTGCTTGTGATTTCTGCAAAATATCACATAAATATCAGCGTTGAACGACCTCTCGGATATTAGGCTGGGCCCAAAAATGAATTACAAATATGTAAACCACATTTTTAAGGTAATTTTGCAATAAATAAAGGAAAGCATACCGCCATTAAAAAACAAAGAATTTGACTCGAAATTTAAGAATCACACAGCATTCAAAATATGCAAAAGCATACATCATACTGGAAATCTGCGCCCAGAATCCCTGGAAATCTATCGGAAAATAGGCCATCACTGGATGTGATTGAGCACCAAGAGTTTCTATGTTCCTTCACTTCACTAAAGCCATAGCATTGAATTCGAATTCAATAGATGCTGTATTTCGGTCAAATATTAATCTTCTGATTATGATTGTACCACTCCGCTAACATCCGTGTTTCACCGAATTCTCAAAGTCAGCACTTCTATGCCTCAGAAATTCCAACGAGCGTAGCTCCTCAATAAACTTCCCCACCCCCCATCCCACCTCTATCCCCTACCGTACCTGCTCATGTCTCCACCGTACACCGACCCTGCCCTCTCCTGCTTGGGTGGTCGCACGCTTCGTCGTTCGTTGAAGTAGGTCGAATCGAGCGCCACGCCCGGACATGACGATGGACCCTGAGGGGGATGTTATTGAATGAATCGACATTTATGAGCCCGTTTGTGTAAGAGTCGAACAATGTCCGTACAGGTTAAAATATCGGCTCCCAGCAAAATGCTGTTTTAGATACTGTTCAAGGTGCTTAATATCCTGGAACATTTCACTTTACATGCAAATCAATATTTGGGTCAGTACAAAAGGTCAAAGATCAGTGGAATTTTCACTTTTTTCGCTATAGCAACGGAACGGTTATAGATATTCAAAAACTTTGAATAGAGACTCCTATTCATTTTTCAAGGTAAATTCAGTACAATTTTTAAAATTGTAATATTCGCAAAAACTTGCGTTTTTTCGTTGGTATTTACATTGAAAACGAATTGTAAAAAATTTAACTCGTTTGGGTGTGTGGGGCAGAGAAAAACTAAAATATGTACGTCGGTAGTTCGCACAACTCGGGCCCACCTCTGAGTTATGAATTAAATAGTGGCGACACAGGGATGAGAACAACGACTCCTTCCATTCCTCTCTCCTTGAGCAGACTCAAGTATCCGATTTGGCAAGTTGACGCCGTGAGTGTCCTATGGCTCAACCGGTAAGACTGCGGTCTTGGGATCCCTATGTTGTTGGATCGAATTCTTTTTGATGCAGCTTTTTTGCAACATTTTTGGCAACTTATTTGAAAATTTTATTTTTATTTCTAGGCTAAACGACATTATTTAGACGACATACTTAACATCGCATCGCTTAACCAGTTCAAAGGAGATTACACTTCTCCAAGAACACGATCACTCCTCGAAGGAAAAGCGAGAATGAGGCGAACAAGGAAAAGATGGAAGGGAATATATTAGTCATTGTTAAGAATATGTGATGAGGTTCAACACTGGAAGTTCCAATTTTAATTAATATTAAAATAATTGGTGTCAAAAAGAAACGTGCCAAAAATGTTGCAAAAAAGCTGCATCAAAAAGAATTCGATCCAACAACATAGGGATCCCAAGACCGCAGTCTTACCGGTTGAGCCATAGGACACTCACGGCGTCAACTTGCCAAATCGGATACTTGAGTCTGCTCAAGGAGAGAGGAATGGAAGGAGTCGTTGTTCTCATCCCTGTGTCGCCACTATTTAATTCATAACTCAGAGGTGGGCCCGAGTTGTGCGAACTACCGACGTACATATTTTAGTTTTTCTCTGCCCCACACACCCAAACGAGTTAAATTTTTTACAATTCGTTTTCAATGTAAATTCCAACGAAAAAACGCAAGTTTTTGCGAATATTACAATTTTAAAAATTGTACTGAATTTACCTTGAAAAATGAATAGGAGTCTCTATTCAAAGTTTTTGAATATCTATAACCGTTCCGTTGCTATAGCGAAAAAAGTGAAAATTCCACTGATCTTTGACCTTTTGTACTGACCCAAATATTGATTTGCATGTAAAGTGAAATGTTCCAGGATATTAAGCACCTTGAACAGTATCTAAAACAGCATTTTGCTGGGAGCCGATATTTTAACCTGTACGGAGTCCACTCGAAATTGTCTGACTCTTACGCGAACGGGCTCTTATGCAGTTCTTTCGCCCTGCAGGAGAATTCATATACTTCGGTGATTATTCAGGGGTAGAGTAAATCGTATCCATTTTGTGATAGAATTGATTAAAATATTGACCGTGCAACTATGCATCGTTTCCCCCTTCGGACCATTTTGATCAAAGCGCTTGTTCAAAAAGGTTATAGCCTACGCTCCCACTGAATCACTGTTTGCACAGGCAAATACTGGTCGATGGCCTGTAGTTGCGCCATTGCGTCATAGCGTTGCGTAATGGATGCATCTTTCGAATACGGTAATAATGTGGGAACGTATCTAGGGCATAATTACTTCAGCAATCAGAGAATTAGAGTTGGCAGATATTGAATAGCTTGGCACATTAGCACTGCACGCATTGCTCAAAGAAAGGAATGATCTAGCACAACAATTATTGTTTCGAAGGGAGCATTAATAAATTGCGATTCTGTTTATCTTTTTACAGTGGAATCACCAGGAATTTTCTCGCTGCAAGGATTGCAGAAAACTCGGATCGCTTGTATCTGATAGTAATGAGAGAAAAATAATTATAGATACCATAGCAAAGAATCAAAATCTTTTCGTCACCACTACGCACATTCGTGCTGCGGACATTACGCAAAGGACGTAGCATCGTAATGGAACGAGCATCGTTCGTGTCAGAGTAAGAAAAAAAGTAACTTGTCAGATTCTCGCTGCGAGCATAGACTAAATGAATGGTCTTGTGTAACTTTCAATCTAGCTTGGTAAGCGAGGAGTAAAAAAACATAAATAACGGTAATAATAATTATACTACTCACCCTGGTCTTCTTCGGCTCCGTCCACACACTGTACGGGTTTGGGATGGCCCTCAACGACTGCCGGTCGCGTTCTAGAAAATATTAATAATTATAATAAATAAATAAACTTAATAAAATATGCTAACCACCTTGCCCACGCTAGCCTATGTCGCAGTGCGTTTGTTTCGTGATTTTCCCTTTAGGCTGGAGAGATTCTGACAACTGAATCATTCCGGAGTATCTATGTTTCACCTGATTGCCAAATACACATTCACGCTCATTCGAAGATATTTCTTTGAGAGATTTTTCAAAAGAAAGAATAACTAACCTCAAATAAAACATTTCATAAGAAAATTTTCAAACAACCTGACAAACAATTAGAAACGTATCTTGAAGATCTAACTAATAATATTAGATAATTCATACCTCTCTGCTGCGTATCCGCTCCCACTTCCGACCGTGTCGACGCGCGCTCGAAGTTTACGCGCTTCTAAACATTATTATTATTATTTAAAAAAATATAAAATACAATTCCGTTCCAGATCCGTCCATTCTACACTTTATCGACCACTTCCTTATTTTACAATAACAATAGATTTTTAAAAAAATAACAAGTCAAAACAACAACAAACCAGACTGGCATCGTTCTCCTTATTTCCATCCTTGCTGCTTTTCTTCTTTCCCGTGAAGAACTTGACGAGGCCCGACATCCTGGGCCCGTCCGCCCTACTTACCTCTGGAATTGAATAAATAAAATTAATTAATTAATAAAAAATACAAATTAGCATAAAAACGCATGCACAAAAAACCACTCTGATCCGTATCCGCGCGATGGTTTTGGTTTGAAAATTCAAACTGCCCATTGGCGCCATGGCTCCGGCGTGTCGGGTGCATGGCATAAACTGGTTGATTCGGTCTAACGGAGTCGGATTTACGCCGATCAGGCACTTAAGTGAATCTCCTCAAACTTCAAATCGGAAGGAGGGCCCATGTGCCGCTTGCACACACACTCTCCCACGGCCACGCTCTCTCGCTCAAAAACAATGGCTTGGCGGCAAGATCAAAGGGACGGGCAGGGCGCCTACCGTATCCGGGCAAGCGTGGCGGGAGCCCGGCTCCGAGGGCCTCCCCAGGACTAATTTGGCTAATTATTACTATATTTTCCGAATAAAAACAATATTAATTTTATAAGAAACAAATATTCAAATATTTTGATGATGAATTTTGAACATCGTGTCGTTGGCGTCTTACAATTATGAAACGATGCATTTATCACAAATAATATCTCTTACAACTGGCGATTTTACATGAGAATCCGAGGAAATGACTAAATCAGGGGAAACTATGAGTGAATGTGTGAAATGGGGTTGAATGTAACAAGGAATGGGGCCGACTCTCTCCATTTCGCGTGCTCTCTCGCTCCTTTGGCGGGAAAATGGTCGATTTTAGTGGAACAACCGGCACAGATGTTGCCCATCTGTGATGAAAAGGGAGGAAGGACAAACTCAAAGGGAAGAAAAAGAGTCGACGAGGAAGGAAAATCAAGGCCACAATGATGGAAACATAGGTACAATTACGAAAAAAAAAGATGGGAAGACCTGCACCGTACACCCTAGGTGATCGATAGATCGATAGACTACCGTACTCACTTTACACCTAGCACAGATCTAGGGTACAATTACGAACTAGGAAGTGGGAGACAAGTACAGTAAGACAATCGATCGATAATCTACCTAACACTCCATATCTGCATCTACCGTATCCAATTCCTCCACTCCGCTCTCCCCACTCTTGCTCTTGCTCGCGGCATCAGCCAGCTTCAGAGCGCTCTACAATCAATATATTTTAATTAATTATTTGTTGTTGTTTTTTCTTCAAATAATTTGAATTGCACAACTAGGAATGGATGAGGAAAGCGCAAACTCTAACCTACAGTGCCAATCAACTGCACAACGGATTTACATCTAGGCAGATATATATTTCACCGTCACTTTTTAATTATTCGACGTTCTTCTCTCCAATCGTTCTTCCTCTTTCAGGACCATTACAATAAAAAAAAACTCAAACACAACTGCCCACCGCATTCGCGATTCAGTGTCATTCCAAAGAAAACGGAAGCCTCTCTAATCCAATACGATTGCTATGCATGTCATCACGATATTTCTCTAGAAAGGTTTGCACAAATAATATTTTTTTCTTTCTCACTCTCACGTTGATTTCTCGTTTCATCTCTTTCTCAATAGCTCTGACGATATCGCTTTCCAATTTGTCGCCGCATTCATAGCTCACAAAACACATTAACAAAAGCTTATCCTTCAATCGGAAGTCATCCTCACTCTGTAGCTAGCTGGGTACCCATTGATGCAAAGTCCCTTTACGCTACGATACACCATGCACAGAAGATTATTTTGAAATACGAATACACTACTCTAACACTAGTACCGCCTTCATGAGTTAGCGACGGCAGCTCCTCGAGGTTCCAATCGCCGACCCGCCTTCAATCCATATTTACAAAACACCCGGTGAATCACAGTAACAGCCTCCGCCTAAATGTTTCTAGATCCCTCAGCTATTCCAATCGTGACCATTTTCCAACGTGTCAATAAATAAATCTACCCCGAGTACTCACCACTCCCTTGAATACGATTTCCTTCTCTTCCTCTATCTCTACCCCATTGATCCACTCTAGCCCGGCTCCTTCCCCGTTTCAAAATATCTTTCCTACTCACCACTCCCTTGAACACATTCTCCTTCTCCTTCTCACCCTCGACCACCCGCAGCACCTTCAAGTCGCAAATCCCTAACCAGACGCATTCTCATTTGAAACTGTTTTCACTACTCTCCACTCCCGTTCCATGAGTCACCCAAAACGACTTCTAACGCCCGATAACTCGGCGTGTTCCCGTTTCAAAAACTACTCACCACTCCCTTGAACACATTCTCCTTCTCCCTCTCTCCCTCGATCACTCGCAGCAACTGCACGATCTGCTTGTCCAGCTTGTCGTTCTCGTCCTGAAAATGCGTTTATTCCGACGTTTTTGCATGACTATTTAGCTAATAATTCTGAGAAAATGAGAGAAAATCGACAAAAAAATGATAATGGCTCGGTGATTTTGCGCTGCAGCGTCTCCTCAAGAACTGACGGTGATAGAAAATGCGATTGGGCAGTGGTTCCTTGCTAATAAAAAATAAGCAAAAATATCTCACTGCGAAATGTACGGGTTATTATAAATTGCTCGTCTACTGTCGTAGGCTCTCTCTAGAAAGAACTCTCTCTAGAAAGAACTCACCATTTTCTTTTCGAAATTAGAAAAAAGGGAAATAGGAATGACCCGTTGACTCTGCGCTGCAGCGTATGCTCAAGAACTGCCGGCAATCGGTATTTCCAATTGTTGGTGGGTTTTCGCTATTACAAATAATCCAAAATATATCTCACTCCGAAATGGATACGGGTTATTATAAATTGCTCGTATCTTGGTGTAGGCATCCCCCTAGAAAGCACTCACTTTTATTTTCGAAATTAACAAAAGGAAATTAGGAATGGCCCGTTGACCTTCCGCTTCAGCGTCTGCTTAAGAACTACCGTGATCAGTAATTCTAATTTTGTCAGTAATGCCGTTTCATAACTATCAAACAACCTTTCCTCGCAAGGGCAATCGCCTATTCGGGTATATACACCCCTCTCCGAGCTAGATTATTCTGCCATAGAACAACAAATCCTGTTTTTAACTGATGTGGAAGAATGACCTTGCTATGGCACTATTTTTTTTCTGTTTGAAGTAGGGATGGCAAAAACTGTCTCAGAGAACCGCTCCACTCGCGAGTTGAGAGACAGGAATGAGTCCGAGACAGAATGAGCTCTTGCATTTCGGACAGTCGACTGTCCCAAAGTTTGAACGAGCGTTTAGAAGCATGAAAATATAAGCTCGTGAGCTTTCGATCATATTTCTTTCATTCTACATTATCTTGAAGGGTCTGTGCAGTTGATATTGAAATTTGAAAAATCAAAAATAAACAAGTTGAAAATATATTTCACATATGTTTCACTAGAATAATAAAGATCGTCATTTTGAAGTTGGGACAGTCAACTGTCTGAGACAGTCGACTGTCCCAACTTTTGAGACAGTCGACTGTCTGAGACAGTCCATTGGACAGTTTTTGCCATCCCTAGTTTGAAGCTCTTCTACTTTCGAACTAACCATTTTCCTCTCAAATTCTTTCCTCTCTCTAGTTCAAGTTTAACTTAACTTTTGCTAAAAATGTTAATACTTTTCGCTCGACAAACAACTACAAATGACCAAATAATCGTAGACATTGTAATTCACTCACCATTTTCTTCTCAAACTCCTCCCTCTCGATGCCGTGGTCCTCCAGTGCCTGACGCATCGTCGCAGCCTGCACGCGCAGTGCGGCCTTCTGCCATTTATTGATTAATATTAAATTAAAATCAGTTGGTAATTAACCATTACCAAACGGTTACGAGACAAGAGCGTCAATGGCTCCAGAGATTTTCTTAATCCGGAATTTGCACAGGATCAGCTTTTGCAAGAAACTAGTGCCTATAGCTTATTCTCAAAACCCGTAAGCGCCTGCTCACATTCAGCTTTGTTTTATTCAACCATCAAGTATTAATCTCCCCCATCCGAAAATTGTGTCTAAGTGATCATTCCGAAACCCTTTTTCATCTGTTCCTCGAGTTCCTTTTGAGCTTTCTCACCAGTGTTTCAGGGTTTTGTAGCACAAAGTTATCATCGAACTGTGAAACCAATAGCCCTTTCAAACACTGGACCACTTAATAGGTTACAGTTCGCACTCAACCACTATTTGGAAAGCATTTGAAACCTCAGCTCACCTGCTCGTCGAGCTGCTTGGCCTCAGCAGCCGCCGCCGGATCGATCACTCCTGCAATATTCAGGTTACACTCGCACCTTATTGGTTGTGAATGGGCACGATAGGTGATAGCAACGGCAGATCGCTCGTTACAAAAAGAAAAAATGATTAAAATCAACTTCTTTTTAAGTTACAATTTGATAAGATGCTCTTACAATTAGATGATGAACCTCTGCGGTTGTCGAACTGCGTTTCGAACATGTATCGAACAGTTGTCGTTGTCTACGCTTTCTGAGGCATCGCTGGCCCAGTTGTACCCTATTCTTTCCTACATAGCGGACGCGAACCTCTGTGGTTCTCGAGCTGCTTCCCAACATCTTCCCATCTCTTCATCGTCGCAGCGAGCGCGTGCTCGGCGCGCATCGCGCGCTTCTTCGCATCGTCACGAGCCGCGCCTGATATTGGGGAATAAAGGACGGATATACCATGAACAAACTAAATACAACGAAAACAATGAGCGCAACGCTAATTAACGAAACTACTAAATCAAACGACGCATACAATTGCATTAACTTCAACGATCCCAAGAAATCAGACATCAACCTCGGACAGTTTCAAACTTTGCTACTGAATGCACTCCACCAAGCTAGGTTACACTCGACCACCATCACCTTAGATCTAGAGATCGACGTCCAGCGAATACTATGATTTAAGTGAACTTTTTTTATGAATTACAAAATGAATGGTTCTCGAAAATGGACTCAATTACGCATGGGCCGGATTCATAGCTAATAGATCAACTAGGCTTACTATCAACTGAATTCATCGCTCGTTTGGGTGAGGAAAGGAATAAAAACGCGAGACTTACGGCTCTCCACATCACTCGGCGCCTCCATGCCCTTAAGGAGGGCCTCGCAGAGAATCTGCTGGGCGCGCACTTCCAGCATCTTACTGACGTCCATGGTGACTGCAAATTGAAAGGAAAAAGTCGATAAATCAATCGATAAATACAAAAAATTCAAAAGTTCAAGATTGGCGCGGATTTGCAAAAAATAGCATTTCGTTGTGCGGATACGGTATTTTAGACGACTTTTACTAGCGAATGTGTATTTTTGGCGGCCCATCGCCCGGCTCCGATTAATTTTTTTAGCTATTTTCTTGAGATTTTTCATCAATTGAACTGCATCTGCTGTTTCTTCCTTGATCTACCCACTAGCGCGTTACTAGCTTCCATTCGTCCTCCACTCTCCATGCTACATCAATACTGGATTGTTGCTTTCATGGATTTGGAGAGTCTATTTGCGATGTGAACAGTGAATGGCTCGCTCGTTGTCAGGCTGCGATAGCTCAACGGCATTACAATTCCTTTTTATCTTCATCGAGCTTGATGTGCTGGCATTCTAAAGAACTGACTTTATAGCCTTTGTCTTCAGCTTCATCTTTTTTTTCAAATCAACCGTTATTCGGTAACATATTTATCGAACGGCAACAAAACTCAACAAATTTAGAAACAATGCAACGATGAAAACAACATTTCGGAAATCCAAAACAATCAATAATTGATAAAAATGGAAACCAATATCCTGGTGAAACAAATAAATCGATAATCTGCACAGTAACGATGAAAACAACAAAATTCCGATTGGGCAAATCAACCGACTCAGTCGAAGTCCAGCACTGCCATATCGATAACCTCCTGTAGGTCGGCAGCGAGTGGCTGGAAAATCGATATTTAGCTACAGTATACCATCATCGAATCCATATTACCGTAATCTATCGCGCCATCGAACAGATACTACAGTAAGCTTCCACACCATAGAATTTATGCTACCGTACTACACCGTACCATGCAATCAAAACTACCGTACCCTACCGTATCATCAAATTGATACTATCTACCGTAATCTACCGCACCGCCCAATCGATACTACCGTAATCTACCCTAATCTCACCGGCGGGGGCGGGAGGGGCGCCTTGGGCACGGGCAGCGGCTTCTTCTCCACGACCTTCTTCTCTTCCTCCTTCTTCGGGGTTTCAGGCTGGACCTGAAATTGCGTGAGACTAGCAGCAATATCCCAAATTTTCCCAACACAACAAATAGTTTCAACAAATATTCTACCCGAATATTTCCCGCTTCGCAAGCTCACCACACCAAACCTCCCTGCAACTTCTAGATTTCTTTACGAACATCTTGAGAGCAACCAACTCCACTCGTCTAAAATTTTTGCGAACCTTCCGCGGGAAATCAATTCTTCAGCCAACTTGCATAATTCGCGTTTCGCCTCTCATAATTAAACACCACTATTTTGAATACTGCAATGGAATCGCATCGGCTAATTAAAAACAATAATTACAAATCCCAATATACCCGGTATGTTCAAAGAGCAGACGCGAAATTGAGAATCTTCTACTTCTACTTCAGTTATTCGATCACAATCCGCCCCTTCCCTCACCTTCTTCTCCTTCATCTCCTTCTCTCCTCCGTCCGTCTTCTGCTTCTTGGCCGCGGATGCTGCAGCCTTCTCCTCGAGCTGCAATCATTTACTTTTATATATATATATATATATATTTTTATTAGAAGCTACGGGTCTTTCCATGTCAAATAATGTGAGGCCATATTACAGATAACTTCTATTTTTATCTAGAACCCCTAATCCAACTCATATCACCGAAAACCTCGCCCACGACTATAGTAGAACCTACTGATGCCCCAATGCACCAAGCCCCTTTTGGAACATTTCAGGTTTCCCTTATCCACCAGGCGACGATAGCGTGCTCCTAGCGTAGCCATCATCCTAGCTCGATTATTCAATCGATAATCCTACCGTAACCCGCTCAACCAATAATCCCTACCGTACCTTTCTCTTCTTCGCGGCTTTCTTCTTCTCCTTCCGGCTCTGAATGTGGATCTTGCCGGCCGCCTTTCCCTTCTTCTCCTCAACCTCCTCCTCCTCCTCGTCTTCCAACTCGACCTGCAATAAGAATGGATGGTCGATCTCTCTCCCTTTTCCAGGGGTCGAATACTGTGTAGGAAATTTCATTTGCAACAAACATTTTCACCATTTGGGGCGGCTAGCCAACCCACATTTTCACCATTTAGAGCACGACTGTCTGTGAATATAGCCACCCACCATCGAAGGGTTTGAGTACAAATTTCAAGAAAGCAACCAACATTAGATGGTTTTGAGATCCCCAAGAAATCGAACCCTGCTCATTTCGCAATACTCTCTCGTTTCTCTGACTGATGAGAGATAAGGCAATAGGAAGAGGCGAGATCATTGCTCGCAATGAGAAGTAATGGAACCATGAATGAAATTCATACACATTTTTAACCTGCTTACTCTGTGCCTCACTCGCCATTTACGTCCACCGATTCCCTTGGCAAATAATACTCCTCATATTTCTCAGCAACCCAAAACAAAATAATGAAAAATCAAATATTCCGTTTGATTATCCACTAGCAAAATTCGTGCTCCATTGTACATTCAATAGCTCAATAGCTTTACGATGCACCGTCAATCCCATCTCCGACTTTTAAGGAAAAACCGGTGCTCATTCAACCCTATTTAACCCGCACAACCCTTGCTACATCTTACTTGCATTAGGGAAGGCAATTCCGTTACTATGATAATTGTAGATAGCGTCGGTAGAAAATAATCATCGCCCTCATCTCCCCCTGATTCTCATCATGCAACAATTTCTGTACTACTATTGTTTTTGAAAAAAAACTCAGGTATCGCAAAAAAAAACCTCCTCCTCCCCCCTGCCTCTCCTGCCTCACCATCTCCTCCTTCAACTCCCTCCTCCGCTACCATCATCTGCACAATTCTATCCCATAGACCCACACATTTCGCGCTTCACACCTCATTCAACAACCTGATAGTTTGAATACCGCAATAAGAAAAGATCATACTAGTACGCCCCTCAATTGCGGAAATAGTACAATATTCATCACAAATCAATCAAAGCCCTCACCTCTCCGTCCTCCTCCCCTTGTCGCTCCTTCTTCTCCATCTCCTTCTCCTTCTCCCTCCGCTGCTCCGCCTCCGCCACCCTCATCTGCACCATCTCCTGGTGGTGGGCTGCAGCTGCTGCAGTCTCGTCGTCGGCCGTGCTGCAAGGAAGGGTATCGATTCATTGGTGGGCAGAGATCGAATATCAAGCAAAAACATATTTGTCATACAATGACCAGGCGTGTTGGGACTTTTCTAGTTCCGTACTAGGCCACACCCCCTTGACTCCACCCCTTCCCCTCAATGGAGGGGAGGGGTGGAGCCCGCCTCCTACCTGCCCGTTTAGGGCGTAGGAGACACTCCAAAAATGCCGATCAAGTGGCAAACAATCGGGCATAGGTACAGTGCATTGTCCGATTAGCGAGAGGAAAGAGCGTAGGGGGGTTATAGGGAGAGCGCGGTCTAGCCGAGACAGGTAAGAGAGCGTAGGGAGAGGGGCGAGGGAGCGTGTGAGTCTAGCGCTCTCTCCTCAGTCCCTCTCGCTATCTCGCTCACCGCCCCTTCCCAAAGATTGCAAAAGACGAGAGGGAGGGAGGGAAGGGGGAGGAGCGCGAGGGGTAAGGAAGGGGAGGGGCGGGGCCTAGTACGGAACTAGAAAAGTGCCGGCGTGTTGAGGTATCACAACTTTCACATAACCTCGCCAAACACATGAACACTAGTCGTACTTGCACTCATCTTTCAGGACATAAGGATCAAATATCCTAAATAAAGCAACCTGGCTGCTTCAGATTTCAGGGATTTATTATACTAGGTCGACCGGTAGTGCAGTGATATTCCGGCAATTCAAATACACATTGGACACCTAAACCATAATACATCCAGCGCACGGCGTGGAAATACAATCTCATTTCTACAGCTCTTCCTTCTTCTTCTCTCCCTAACACAACCTCCTCTATGTATTATCGATCAAAATTCAACCTCACCTCTCATCCATCCTCTCCCCATCCTCCTCCACATCTCTCTTCACATTCCTATTCACTGCTGCATATTTTCTACCACCACTTCAGCATCCCGACCACTCCTAATATTAGCTATCATCAATAGAAAACAACCTCACCTCTCCTCCATCCTCTCCCCGTCCTCCTCCACATCCCTCTTCACAGTCCTATTCACTGCAGCTTCCTTCCTCACTCGCTGCGTCTCGTCAACGAGAAGAGAGGGCGCCATCGCGTGCGTGCGCGGTCTGCAATTAAGTTACTATTTTGTATTTAATTAATTAATTAATTATAATTAAATTATTATATAAACAATTATTAAGTGCCCATTCGTGTGTGTGTTTTACGTTGAACGAAGAATGAAATCCATGTACAATCGTTACTTTTTTCCTAACATCCAACTTGCGTGCGTATAATAGACGTGTGCATTATGAGTTTCATACAATCCCTATTACATTCCCCACATTGATTCAGTCCCTGCACACAAAACACCAACAACACCCTAATCAAAACATGATTTAACTGCAGTTCATTAGAGAGTGTATGGACCTGACTGCATTTAAGTTTCAAGCGATCCCCAAATAACTCCTAATGTCGAAACTTTAATTATTCCCAAAAATATAAATATCAAAAACTAATGATACTGCGATATACTTGAACCCATCAGTTCCCATGAACACATCTTCAGCTCATGGCAACTACCGTAATCCTATCGTAGTGTATACCGTAGCCCCCAGCATACCTGCACGCGGCATCGGCCATCAGCTGCAGTCGACTGCGCTCCGCGCTCGGACCCATCGACGAGATGAGCGACCGGGCGATCTGAAGGCATTCATCAATCGATATTGTACCCTCAATACTCATCCCCGGGCTACTGTAACCAACTCGCATGCATGACCTTGTGCATGAACGATGTCCTAGCCTCATTCTATCCGATCAATACCGTACCACAAGACTACCGTAACCCCACTCACATGCACTGGCACTCAATCAAATATCACTACCGTAACCCGCGTATAATGGATACCGTATACTCACATGCACTGGCACGGGTACGGTATCGTGGCCGTGCGAGAGGAGTGCGGCGACGATCCTACCGTACACCAGCGTGGTCGCGAGCTGCGCACGGTAGCGCAGTGCGGCAGCGCACACGGCGGAGCACACGCACGACAAGACGGCAGCGTCGACGAGGGAACCTGCGGAGACGAGTATATTTATTTGATGAAACAGTGTTCTCGCACATACTCGCTTTCCCCCCCACAGTCTATCTCTCGCCTGAAACCAATTAATGAAACCTGTTGGAACCGGCGTGTTTTACCGGCGCTACTTGTGGTTGCTATGGACTCCTTGGCAATGGAATCCATACGCTTCATGAATTCAAAATACGTTTTCCACGTTATGAAACACACTAATCTAAGTTTTATGAAATGAACAGCCTGTAAAAATGAGAAGCAACGCACAAAATGTGAAGAAAAGGTGAGCCAAAAAAGCGGCAAAAGATTCGCAGCGGGCAGGATTCGAACCTACGCGGGCAGAGCCCATTTGATTTCGAGTCAAACTCCTTAACCACTCGGACACCGCTGCACATGCTCCTTCGCGCCTCTGCTAGCACTACATTCATCTCTCTCGCCCTCGTGACAGCTGCACTATGGGAAACTGTGCAAGCGTTAGCTTCTAGATAAACATTCATGAAGGCAAAGTTTCATGTTCTTCACACGCAATGATATTCTTGCATGTCTTGTTCATTGCTATCTAACCCTTCTGCACATATCATCACAGAGAATGCTGTTTATGATTCCCTTCTCCTCCCGATTCAACAAGAACATGCAAAAGCATCAACCCGAGGGCTTACGTTTCCAACCTCTAACTACTCACCCGATCTCACAAGCACCGTGTCCAGTGTCCGCCTCATTTGTCTCGTATCCGTTACAACTAATGCCCAAAGATAACAGAGAAAAAGCATCAACTCGCAGTCTTAGTGTTTCAAATATCTAACAAATCAGTCTCACCCGATCTCACAATCACCGTCTCCAGCAGTCGGGCCGCTTCGTCCGCGTACTCGGCCGGCAGCGGGTGCTTCAGCGCGTTGAACACGATCTGCAATTGTGTTTTGATGGGTTTTTTTGTTTTAGCGTTAATTGTGTTTTCATGATCGACGAATTGACAATCCTATTGGGATATTGACTAGGTGAAACACAGATGCAGCAATTTTGCAAAATCTGGAAAGCGCGTTGAACACGATCTGCGATATTATTTAGACACATTAACCCTGTATTATCGAATAAAATGGCTATCCTATTGGGGTTATAGACTAGGTGAAACACAGATGCAGCAATTTTGCAAAATCTGGAAAGCGCGTTGAACACGATCTGCAATTGTGTAGTGAAGCATTTCAGTCATCTGTCGTCTCTCCCCCTCCCCCCCCCCCTTCTTTTGTCACTACCCCGGCAATACTAAGAGGCCTACCCAATATCCCTGAAATGACAAGCATTACTGAGTATTCACTATTGCATTTGATTCAATAATCGAAGAAATTGACAATCCTATTGGGATATAGACTATGTGAAACAGAGATGCAGCAATTTTGCAAAATCGGGAAAGCGCGTTGAACGCGATCTGCGAAGAAGTGTTTCGTTTTTTTCTAAAAAGGCATAGCTGTAGCAATTACTGTCGAAAACCGCAATCTGATTGCTACATAGACTATGTGAAACAGAGATTCTACAACTTTGAAAAATTTGTGCAGCGCTTTGAAGTCTACATTTTTCAAGAAATGACAGGCAACGAATCGCATGAAAATTGATTGCGTGCAGCAAGGTATTCGCCAGAGCACTCACTAGCTTAAAAATGTTTGAACCAAGTGAGCGATGCTAATCATAGGAAACGAAAATTCTTTCAAGGTAACCTCCTCGAGAAACGCAACGGTTCCCCATTCACATGTTTGGCCCTAATTCGCCTATTTTAATATTTTTAGATGAACACCATGAATAGTCACCATTTAACATTGATAATAGGCAAAATTTTAAACAAAACCAACCGCCAGATGGGCGTGGATATGGCTCGATGCCCCGAGTGTCTCCTCCATTGCAGTCAGCACGTCGTACAGCTCGGCCGAGGGCGGCTGACGGATCAGAGACTGGCATAGGGATCTGAAAGAGGAAGGAGGTGATCCGAGGTTTCACCGGTATCTTAATACCCAAGAAAAACACCTTTAAATTTATGAGATAGCTGCCAATTTTGATCGATCTCTTCTATTAAGCTTCATTAGAAATAACAAGGAGATTTGCGGCATTACGAGTAGTTCAATATTTCCGCAACGCTTACAAAGACGATCATCCCGAATCATCTGATAATACTTCACAAATCTCAATATTCCAGCTAAATTATACGCTCTGCCATAAAAGAGCGTACCGACTAACTTATGTTTGTGTCCTATCGTACCTTACCTTGCGCACCTTTCCACATCGCGCCAATCAATAACTCCCCACCCTATCGTACCCCTTTCACAGTAAATCAACTCACTTCGCACTGCTGGCCACGGCCCAGCTCGCAGCCCGGACCATTGCCTCAATGTTTTCTCCGGACCATAGTCCCTATCTAATCAGTAAACCAAGGTACTCTATTGTACCCCTTTCGCTACTCACTTCTCACTCGGCGCAGCTTGCGGTGTATGCCTATTCATTAAGCGTTGAGGGTGAACCACCAACGACAGGTTTCGCGGAGGTACAGGAGGTTGTTTCCGGTGGTAAAAATGTGAAAAATCGAAATTTTTCTCCTAATTTTCGTGTTAACACGGGCCGAATCGCGGGGGTACACACAAAAGTTGGTGGGTCGCTCAACACTGTATCCATTGCGCGCCAATCAACAACTCCGCACCCTACCGTACCCCTTTCGCAGTAAAATCAACTCACTTCGCACTGCTGGCCACGGCCCAGCTGGCAGCCCGGACCATTGCCTCGAGAAGACGCAACGCGCCGGCACGCCACGCGTCCCTGCCCATCGCGCCGCCGATCGTGTCCAGCAGCGAGGCCGGCATGGCCGAACCTGCAATTTATAAGGGGTTATCGAGGAACGCTCTCTTCATTTCTCATAGATGCTATGTCTAATTTTAAAGAAGGTGTCCCACGAAGAAGGTGTCTCTATGTGAGGTGGTGGGTCGCTGTTACCCGATCACACTTTCGAAACTCCCGTGTCACCATTTTTTTGTTTGAACTGTGTTATGAACGATTGGCTGCGTTCCAAATGACCCTGAAATGCAGGCAACGAGCGAGAGAGCGTGCGGAATGAGGAGAGCGCCCCTCTCATTCCTCACTTTGCATAATCGCCGGCGCGGTTCGTGGAAGCCTTCTTTAAGGTCAATTGATTTGTAAGATCAGTTTTCTCGCCAATTTATGGGGATGACATCATTTGATCTGTGTTAGACACCATTAAGTATAGCCGCAGGAACTGCAATCTGTCAAGTCCTAAGGATATCTTACATTGGCAGATATTGCGCAAAAACATAAAAAAAGGCCTACGTAACCGTGCCTTCGTATACCGTAATCTTTATTGCAAATACACTGACCCTTCTCGGCGTGTCGCACGCAGTCGGCGACCAGTCGCAGCAGCAGCGCGCCACGGTGCGCCCGCAGTCCACTGACCTCGGCCGACTTGCCGCCCTGCAAGACGTGGGAATTATTGATAAATTGAAACCTGGATGAACAGGGAGAGTAATTACGCTTTATCGGCATTTGTGCATCGAACAATCATTGCGTAGCCCCCAAACAACAAAGACACTCTGTTCCTCATTACATTTTTAGCACTCTACTGCTGAAACCATCCATTGGTTGGGAAACGCGAGTCTCAAGTGCCTCGTGGAGCAATGAACTACCAAGACTTGCAGTGCTAAGTAGTGCAGTACTTGGAAATTTTTATTAGAAACCAGTCGCAAAGAAAAATTACACTAGCATGGGCATTAAGGCTCAAATGATCATTGCGTAGCACCAAACCACAAGTCGAATTACGTTAATGCAACATCCACATTAGTTATCACAAACAAGACTATATGCCTATAAGACTATTTGAAGACTATAAGACTATCTGAAGACTATGAGTTTTTCTGATAAACCACATCTGATTTCAATACTAAACCTCGTGGTGGGAGCACGTCAAATGAGATTCGCGCTGCACAAAACTGCCAGGTGATTTGACACTATTTCCCTCAACAGTACTCCCCAAGCCAACATTATTCCAATATCTATCGATACCGTAACTCCACAGTTATCTACCGTACCTCCGTCACCACAACTTCCGATTCCGTATTCCTATCCCAATCTACCGTACCCCCGTCACCACAACTTCCGATACCGTATCTCCACCATAATCTACCGTACCTCCGTCACAACCGCTCTCAACTGCTCGGCCGCCCTCTCGATCCTCTCCGTGGTCGCGTGGGCCGCCCACAGCTCGCGAGTCGCCCGCTCGAGCAGCGTGTCCGAGGGACTGCAAGTAGGGATTAGTATTGGTAATTTTTTTTAAAAAAGCAATCATAGAAGATTCGAGAAATGGGTAGTAAAATTGCGCTTTCGCTTGTGCGCTATTGACGAGTGATTTCTGCTAAGGTTCACTCGTGTTTCACTACACAACCACCTTCGCCGAGACTGCATCAGTCATCCGAAGCGATCACATATATTGAAAAAATATATTTAAAAAAAAAAAATACCGTGTACGTGAGCAAACCAGCCACGGGTTGACTGCTGTACAATAAACTTTTCAAAAGAAACACTAGCAGCTCCGCAGAAGCTTCAGAACCAAAAACAATCTCGCTTTTCTGTCGGAATTTAGAATTTACTTGTCAGAACTAGCCCGATTCTCTCGTGTTGCAGCGTCTAAGCATAGCATAGGCGAGCGGAAGCTCGAGTGATTTTTTCACACAATGATGGGGACAACAAATCCACTTATCGCTAGCGTAATCAGACTGGTGCGTGGTGCTATCGCATTTCAGTATTCGCCTATAGATCGTATGAAGAAAGCAGAAGTACTTCCAAGCAGTTCAGTAGAATAAAAACAAATTTAACAGCTCTCATCAAGCGAACAGCTATCCACCTGGCTGCTTCTTCACCAAGAATTTATTCGTTTCAGCTGTCTTACAATCGTGCTGCTCAATTCTTCGCCCACAAAAAGTCGCAAACCAATAAGCTCAAAACTCGAGGAAAAACAACTTACAATTAGAACCCCTCCACTATACCCACACATTCCAGTCTCAATCATGCTTCAGCGCCTATTCAAGTCTAGTGCACTCACTTCTCCTGTGCCTCCCTCAACAGCTCGTCCAGATATCCGTCCACTCCTTTTTTTACAATTCCTACTAGGATACTTTCCTATTCCTACTTTCCTAGTTCCGAGCTCACAAAAATCACTACCCACCCTAACGCTCACTTCCCGTCTCAACCATGTTTTAACAACCATACAAGACTAGTTAGCTCACTTCTCCTGTGCCTCCCTCAGCAGTTCGTCCAGATATCCGTCCAGCTGGGCGGTGTACAGCGTGCGGAAGGCCGGGTACGCGGCCAGTGCGGCCCGCACGAACAGCGCCGACTTGAGCGAGTGAGACGTCTGCAAATGGAGCCAATTAGGTAATATAGGAACAAAGTAAATATAGTATTTCCCTTGTGGCCATCACATTGCCATCGCAGTTTCTTACTGAATAAGCAAGCACTCCGAATCGCCAATGCACCTAGTTGACAGGACGAATTTGTGGGAGCAAATTGATCAACGTTGCAAGCTAATTTTTTTGTGTTTCAGGTTCAATGCAATACCGAAATGGTCTCGTAATTGTAATTTTAGCGTTGATTATTTTAAAATGGTAAACAATTATTTTTAAATGGTAAACGATCTGACATGCTATCGAACATACTTGGCAAATGAGAAAAGATGTTTCACTCATCAATAACCATCACCTGGCACGCATTGGTGAAGCCGTAGTCTCAATTTCTACACCACAACTGGCTATAGAACTTACAAAGGCGAAGAGAGGTTTCAAATTATCCATATTAAACTCTCACCTCGCAGAGGGTACGTCTTTATTTCTATCTACACCACAACTGGGTATAGAACTTGCAAAGGCGAAGAGCAGCTTCACGTAATTACTAATAACCCTCTCACCTGGCACGCGTAGGAAAAGCATACGTCTCTGAACAAAACAACTGGCTATCTAACATATTTTAAGGTGAAGAGAGGTTTCATGTTCTCATCAATAACCCTCTCACCTGGCAGGCATTGGTGAAGCGGGAGGAGACGCGACTGCGCAGCGTGCGCTTCTCCTGCTCCGCACAGCGAGGTAGGTACCTGAGAATTATTTTTATCGTGATTTAAAAAGATTACGTCATCACTAGCAATCATCAGGTATCGCGAAATCTACTGACAGTACAGAAAATGAAATTTTAGCTGCAAAAGAACGAATCGATTTTAGATGCAGGCTGAATCGAGTTTCAAGAAATGCACAAGTACATTAGATTTCTCAGTAGACCGATTGCAAGTTCGCATTAAGCACATAAATATATTTGCAAATCGTAAGCCATCCCGGCTAGTTCTCGTGCCTCATTGACAGAGGAATTTGAGTTTCAGCAACATCACAAAAATCAAGGACTACTCCTAACAATAATATCATCGTGAATACGGAGATAAATAATTCGTGATCGTAATTTATTTAGTGTTCTAATATAATTTGATTTACATCGCGTCATCTGAGTTTCAAGGAGACTATAAAGTCTATGAATTTCTCACAAAATTAGTTTTGCTATGAATTGTTCCACAAAAACGAATATCAAATTCACTCTCAGATTCCTCAGAGTTCCAATAACAAGATAATAAACGAACTTGGCGATCATGAGCCATCCCAGTTCCTTCTCTGGTCCGGTCTCTCCGCTCATCTTGAGACCACTCTCCAGAGCTGCTTCCCATCCCTTCTTGCTCATCTTGTAACACAAATATTTTCGAAAATCAGCCTCATTCCGAATCCCGGTCCATTACTTCAATAGATACATCAGTCGATCGAACAATTCACCTCTTTCTTGCAGGCACAATATTTATATATAAATCGCACTTTATCAATTTTCTCTACTACATCGAAAAGGAAACACAGATGACGATCGATAATCAATCATTACAGTACTACTACGGTAGTCGATCGATAATCGATCGATCATTACATCATAACTACAGTAGTCGTCTAGTTGGCCTCCTTGCGGGCCTTTCTCTGCAGCAGACGTCGCTCACGCTCAAACTCCTGCAAAATTAATATTTTATTTTTCATACCCAGGCTGATTCTCGTCAGTGGTTGAAAAGCTATGTCAACTGGGTTTTGCCGTTGGGCACCTAGTCCTTTTTTTCGGTCACATTTTCGGGCACATGGACTTAAAAATGGCAAAAAAATTGCACAATTGGTTAGAACACTTGAAAATTCAACTTCTTGGGTATCATTTCGGGCACCTAGACTAAAATTTTGCCCGACTTCGTCGGGCACCTCATGTTGATGTTGACATACTTTTAGATCATTGATTCTTGTTTCACTCGGTCTATGTAGCATTTCGATATGGCCATCAGCTCAATATCACTCACAATGACACGAATAATAAGTATAAATATGTTAGATTCAAGCTAGCCAGGAAGAGCTGTGTTTCACCTCATCTTCAAAGACAAGTAATTCTCACCTTGATGCGCATGATATAGTCATCATACTCGCACTTGTCCCAGGCGGAGCGGGCGCTGTCGCACGCGTGACCCGCGAAGGGAGCGTTCTCCGTCTAAATAAAAGTTCGTTACAAGTTGTGATGAATCATAACTCTTTAGTGAGGATTTAAAATTCATGTCCACACAGACGAAAGGGAGGAAGAGCAGACGAACTTTACTTTTGAATGCACTTGTCACACTGTTTCCAATAAATAATAACAGAAAGATTAAAAATTAGCACTTTTTATGTCAAGAGCTCGCATTTTTTTCATGGAATAAAATAATCTTCCAACATCCATACCTGGCACTTCATCAGTGGCATGAGCAGATGGGCACAATAGTCGCGCTGGCCCGGCTTGAGATTGTACTGGTCCATCTCCTCCCACGTGGCCTTCATCTATAAAATTCCATTCTAGAACAATTTTCGGGATTTGAAAGCAAGGGTCAAAATGGAAAAGTTCTTCACAATTTGAAGATCGTTCTTGTTAGCCGCACACTAACTGTATTTTCTCCTCAGAAAAGAAACGAAAGCAAGAAATAGAAACCTCTCTGGGCTTGCGCTGTCCCTCGAAGCCGTACTGGGGGTCAAAGGTGGCCGGGCGGTCGGTGCGAGGCGCGATCTCGGGCTGGAAACCGCCCTCGACGGAGACCGAGAGTTTAGTACCCATCCTGGATATAAAGAACATTAAATATAATAGATAAATGCGATTGAAAGACCAAAAAAGCACGAAAATAACGAACACGAATGGTCAAGAAAGTAGAAATTTTACAGAGCATAATTAAGCTCATATTCGAACTTCCACGGTCACATAAAGTTACTAAAAAGTTGGTAGCATGGTAGATGCGTACTATGTCACCAAAACAACATTATATAAATATCCAGAAAATCGATAATTACGGCGTTGAAACAAAATTGTAAAAATGGGAGAATTTTGCAGTTGGACGCAGACGACTTGCAGACTACCGTAATCGTGCAATTTTTTGCTACCTCGTATTGACTTTTTTTAAATTTTCGATTTCGATCTCACTTCAGTCTTAGGGACCGTCATGCAAATTTTCAAACTTCCTCTAAAATTCCAATTTTTCTTGCAATTGGGTAGTCTGCGGTGTAGAATCACGATAGCGCTTTTAGATTTTCAAAAGATTTAAAAATAAACCAGTACCGGTAGACCTAGCTTTTGGTGTAATTTCGTGCGTCGCGGTCGCAGCACGCGTCGCGGTCGCTTACTTTGTCATTCCCTATTTTGTTGTCAGTTTTTTCTAAGTTCTTCATATCAATGGATATTCTTCATATTCCCCTCTATTCTTGAGGGTCGACTGATTAATGCTCTCCGGGATCAGTCCCCCCGGGAGCCCTCTTGTGGTTTGAGAGAGGAATTTTTATTATTTAATATCGTTGCGTGTTTTTTTATTGTTCTTTTCCAACCCCCCCCCTCTTCCCTTTCCCTTTCCCTTTCCCTACCCTTTCCCCTTCTCTTGGGGTCCCTTTACTTACTAGTAGTGGTTGCGCTAATCCCCCTCTGGGTCCCTTTGGTTAATAGTAACTAGTTATTTCCAGCTCGGATGTTTGTGTGTTTGACCATGTGTTTTTCGTGCCCCTTTGGCTTATTTTTTATAAGTTGAATTTTAAAAAATAACCAATGTTGCAAGCAAAACACTGGTCAAAGTTGTGAAAACTTCGCGCTGGAGTGTTAAGCGCAGTGGTTTAAGTGGGCATTGAATTATTTATTGTCGCGACGCCCTTGTCCTATTTTTGGGCGTTCCTTAAACAGGTTACTGAGTAATTTTTTGATAATTTTAATTTTTTAAATAAAATTGCTTAGTGTTTTGTCATATACATTTCAATTTCTTCATAATTTATTTTTGGAGTGGTAAATACAACAAATAAAGCGAATCTAATTAAAGCGATTGGGTGTACTTCTGTAGATAGGAGACATAACAATAGATAGAAACGCTTAAATTCGCCATTAAAATCCTAATAATGTACATCGATTTTGGCTAACGATAGTAATTAAGTGGGAATATATTGATTACTGGTAATTCTAAATTATTGTAATTTTTCTGATGCTCAAAGTCATCTCCTTCTGTAAATCGATTGGAATTAATCGATTGACCTACCGTAACAATGGTCAGCGAGCATATTTTCTTTCACCCGCTGAGCTCTTTCGTTCGCGCTGTCGCGGTCATCAATTTCCTCTCTTTCCTCATTAATCGCCTCTGCTGTCACCGCTAATGCTTCCTCCCTCTTGTAAAGTTTATATTTTGTCCACCATGCACAGAACACTTGTTCAGTTAAAATCCACTTCTTACCCCTTCCACACGAGTACTGAAGAAGCGCGTATGGAGGGGTTCGCTTTTGTTTTGATGCTTTTAAGATAGACAGAACTCTACAACAATAAGGGACTCCATTATAATGGTGGTAATATTTCCCGATGAGATCTTGCGCATTGACACCACAGAAAGTACTTGCCTTAATCGAAGGATCTCTTTTGATTGCTTGCTTTACTTTCTCGATTAATTCGGAGAGAGAAAGCTTCCCCGACCTATCGCTAACGGTAAACGACTGCGGACTGAATTTACTTTGTTTGAGCACACACTGTCGAATTTTGAGCTGATATGCTAATGTTGAACACATTTGTTCATCATTTATTCCACGGCTCAAATAGTCCTCTACATCTTCGACAGTCGTGAAAAATCCGCACTTATATACATTATGAATTAATTTTTCTGACATAGTCTGGATATGTGCGCCCTTCTTCTGAGTTCTAGTTGATGTAACGTGTAATCGGTCAAATTTCGCTTCGATAACACGAGATCCTGCCTCTTTCGCTTCTCTTTCTAAAATATGCCCTAGTTTGGTGCACTGCATGAGTATTCTTTCCTGCTCCTTTGGTGGCTGTTTATTTAGCCATTCAAAGGTGTGATTCTTTCTCAGCAATGTTTCCGACTCGGCTCTCGCGGTTCGAATGTTAGGCGCTCGATTCATAATGTAATCAACAACGCCAAAAATTGCTTCACTAGTTACGTTATTGCAAGGCGTTGAATCGAATGCGATGTGCGCACGTCTCGCAAATGGCCCTTGAGCAGAGCATAGATTGTAATACTTCCCTCCTTGGAGGAAAGGAGCATATACTCTTCTCAAGAAGCCACCTGCTGCTATCATTGCCATTTGCGCTGCAACTAACGAAATTGTACTCGGCATCGCATTCAGTTCAAGCACAAGCGCTTCTGCTTCCCTATCGAGACGGAATGGATTTTCCACCGTTGTCACTCCTGAAAGTAATGGAGGTCCCCCTTGAAAGAGTAACTGAGGATTGAACGCTCTCGCATCAATCCACGATAGAAGTTCACCCACGAATTTAGGCGTATCGAGAATATTCATTGTCCCGTTGGATACCCTCCAAATCGGACCCGTGAGAAAGATATCAATTAAAGCGAGGACATGCAATTGCGCTGCGATTAGCTCATTCTCCAGATCTTTCTTCAGATCTCCAAGTTTATCTAGCTTATGGTGGGTGATAAACTGGAGATAATGCTTTTTGAATGCAACGATTCGTGTCGCAGACGCGGGAATTACATTGAATCGCGAACCCTTTAGTGAAGGCAACTGTACACTTTTCACATCATTACAAACACACCACGCCGTGTACTCTCCATAGGTACCATACTTAGCTGCGGATCTTGCACCAAAATGATGAGCCATTTCATGAATAGTCGCTAAAGTTGCTGATTTGCCCTCACCCGCTTCCTTGCTCCTAGTCATCTCGTATTCCTGCTTTGCCATTTCCGCACAGATGGAATCGGCTAAACTAGCTGTGATGTGAACGAAGCATGGCACAGATAGGAATTGGAGGTGCACATGCTTCTCAGCTTTAGTTAGCCTATCCCATCCATTAATTACAGTAGGCATTACTTCTCTATGATAGCGTTCTAACAATTCTGCAAATTTTGTCTGAGTCGATGCACGATCTCCAACTGCTGAGTTGGTATATGATAGTACAATATCGCGAAATCGACCAGAAACTGATTGATGAACTGAAGCAGATGTAGAGCCTAATCGATCGATATCATCTAGCAACTTTAGTACTGTGCTCATAGATGTTTCCGCGTCTTTTGTTGCAACTTCACTAATACCTAGCACATGATTTTGTGTCTCCCCGTCCTTATCACGGAATGTCATGTTGTAGCATTGCACTTTATGTGTCTTTTTCGTTGTCTCATCGCTCAACATTGACATTCCGCGAAACTTTTTCTTCTGTTGGGAGATAGAATCCGAAAGTACTGATCGTGTTTGCATGCGCGCAAGAGCGAGAGCAGTGAACGATGACCTAGCGACAGTACTTGCGGATGGGATATGACTAAGATTGGATCCGTACAGGTTATGTACCACGCTTTGCAGAGCTGGGCCTACATTTTCGTCGCTTACTCCAAAAGTTTTCAATTCCATCATTGCTTTTCTACAGTTTATAGTGAACACTCCATGCTTTTTCGTGAACAATCGACGAGGTTGAGGCTGTAATTGCATTACAGATTCCTCTTCCCTCTCACGCGTTCGCTCATTGGCGATTTTTATCTCTTTTTTCATTCGTCTCCCCGCTTGCTGAGCTTCTGAGAATTTAGAATTAGCTGCCTGTAAAGCATTCTCGAGAGAACTAACTTTCGTCGAAAGGGTATTGAGCTCGAGGTCTTTTGAGCGACACAGCTCTTTCTGATTTTGCAGCTCATGTGCCAAGTCGTTGTTTGACTTATTCTTAGTATTTCGCTGGATGTTTCTATAACCTATTGGTTGAGAGTAAGAAAGTAATGATTTGCGCGATGGAGGAGACCTATTGGTGACATTAGAGCCAATGGAGGAATTGAAAGGGATTGATGCGCGCTTGCGTGAGATTGATGGAGTCATGGGAATTGGAGAGAGTGAAAAAGATGGGCTTTGAGCACCAGTTTGGCAGGAAGAGAAGCTATATGGAATTACCAATGGGGGAATGTGAGGCTTACGGGTCATATCCAAATTGGAGGAAGAGAGAGAAGGGAGGGCACAATTAAGGTTATCGTTAGTGAGGAAATTGTGAGTTATTGTCTTACTCGAACATATTTTGTCCATAGAAATTTCTCTATCTAAAAAATCATGGGAATGGGTTGTATCACCATCCTTCCTTATTGAAGCCTCATCCTCCATTAGCCTTTTCACATAGTTCGATACTTTTCTTCGATCAATTCTCCATTTACAACAGTCAATAACGAGTTCACTGTAATGAAAATTGTGATGGACCGTTTTGTTTTTATTAAAGCAAAGTGGTAGTTGATATTTAATTAGTGATAGTGCGGGCAATTCGATCCTTTCGGCATCGCAATTCGTAATCTCTCGTTTCTTTGACTAACATACTTTTTTTAAAATTTTTACTCACTCTTCTATTAATTTCGCTAGGGAGATATTATTCGATTGAGATAAAGAATGAAGATGAAGGAGCTGAAATGGTAGACCATTTCCCCTCCATAATACTATTGACAAACCCAGCCGTTAGACAACTGTCTCGAAGCAGACAGTCTTTCTGTTCTGAGTGCATGGCTTCTTTCGAGAGCTCGAATCCGTTTCTGTATTGTGGTTTTCTCGATTTAATTGATATTCGCGTGTTCACTGTTTCTGTAGTAAGAGAGGTATTTTGTATCACCTTTAGTGGCGTTTTCTCTTCCAGATCACAAATCTGCTCAGGCAAAGTATTGTCTGGTTCTTGTTCTTTGAAATATTTCCTTGGTGTGCAGGGAATGATAATATTCATCTTCTGCATTCCAATGGTTTGTGCAGCTCATAATGATATTTTTTCTTTACCTTCTTTCTCTTTCTTCTATTCGTTGCTGATGGTGCGTGTTGAACGGGAATTGACTGAATAACAGTTCAGTTTGATAGGGTATGTTTTTGCTACGGTTTATACCTCTACCCTCGAAACTGTTCGTATTTTGCATGGATTATTTGCAGGAGTCCAGAGGGTTGAGGAAGATACCTTAACACTATCTCCTTACTGTGGTTGTCGTGGGGTGGAGTAGAGAGGAAAGGTTAGCCTTGCCTGTTCAGCTGAATTAATCGATGGAAGAACTACTGTAGGAGGAATGGAAATAGAAGGAGGAGGAGGAGAGACAGGG
>LS488306.1:100271-116961 GCA_900490705.1 Pristionchus arcanus | reverse complement strand
ATATTTATACAACATCCTTATCACATTATTTCAGTGGCATGTTTCATTAGGGCGGCCGAAGGCTATGCCCAGATTTTAAATTGTACCACATGAATATGTGAAACTAGATTATCGATGGTTCTCTGGATTACGGTATCTTCATTCATCCATTGCAGAGCCCTCCCGCTGCTCTTCCCTTCGCTGCGATGAGCATCCTTCCTCGCTCGAATGCCGAAGAGAGATGATGCGAAAGTGAGTGTGAATATTTATACACATCCTTATCACATTATTTCAGTGGCATTTTTCAATAGGGCGGCCGAAGGCTATGCCCAAATTTTTAATTGTACCACATGAATTTGTGAACCTAGATTGTCGATGGTTCTCTGGATTACGGTATCTTCATTCATCCATTGCAGAGCCCTCCCGCTGCTCTTCCCTTCGCTGCGATGAGCATCCTTCCTCGCTCTAATGCCGAAGAGAGATGGTGCGAAAGTGAGTGTGAATATTTATACAACATCCTTATCACATTATTTCAGTGGCATTTTTCAATAGGGCGGCCGAAGGCTATGCCCAAATTTTGAATTGTACCACATGAATTTGTGAAACTAGATTGTCGATGGTTCTCTGGATTACGGTATCTTCATTCATCCATTGCAGAGCCCTCTCGCCGCTCTTCCCTTCTCTACGATGAGCATCCTTCCTCGCTCGAATGCCGAAGAGAGATGATAGTGAAGCAAAGTGAAGAAAAGTGAAGCCAATCATTGTATTGTATCATTTCAACTCGCTCTCGACCTCCATTGATAAAGATGTTTGAAGGGGGGGGGGAGTTTACACAGTGAATGGATGGAAGAGATTGACGATTCGGTACTGATCTCGGATACTGTATGGGATACCGTAGGTAGAATCAATTGAGGGTGAGACGGGTGCTCTATCCACAGAGCTAAACCCCCTTGTTCGACTCAAAGCGTTTCAGCCCTGTGGAGAGAGCGGACACAGAAAAATTGGCAGCTTGCCATTATTGCGCATCAAAATAGGTAGTTACTGTAGTTTTGTTCGCGGGGGAGACTCCCTCCTGCCGCCCTTTCATGCGTGTACACTAGGGTGGCGAAATTGGCACACGTTCTCCTCTCTCGGTTGTGCCGGTTTTACGACCCCAGAGTCCTGGGAACCTGGGATGTGCAAATTTTTCTCGATCCCTCATTTTGTAACGCTCTCTCGGGTTCTCTGACCGGAGAAAGAACAACGCGTAAAGAGAGATTAGGCAAAATGATTTTGCACTCCTCTGAACTAGGGTTGGCATTTCGTCGTTTGCAACGTTGGAATAGCGATTCCCTAGGTAGCAACGTTGCAACGGAGAGGCGAGGGTAGGGGGAGGGTAGCAACGTTGCAACGAGAGAAGGGAAGACCCTCTCATTTTCGCACGCTCTCTCGCCTAGTCCTGCCCTTCCCTAGAGGGGTAGCAACGGTGCTACGAGTCCCTTGATAGGTAGCAACGTTGCTACCCTCCCCCTGCCGTTGCAACGTTACAATGTCGCAATCGTTTAGCCAACCCTACTCTGAACTACCGTAAATCAACATCTACCGTAGCCCTGAAGTATGACCGCAATGGAATCGATATCTACCGTAATAAATACATACCGCACTCCTTGCGGTATTTCTCCGCCGTTGTCCGTGCTTCTTTCTCCCTGCCCTTCTTCTTTGTCGTCATTCGCATCATCTATTGATACTGGATCAGATTGATAGATGAAATAGGCAGAGAATCCATGATCTCGTTTCTTGATTTTAGATCAAAAGATCAAAGATCAATCCCGCAAAGCACGGGGGAGGTAACCTGTAGTCTGCAAATATCTTGAGGCAGTGAATAATCATCAGTAGGGTCGATCATTCGGAACAGAATGGCGTCCTTCATTCCTCCTTCTCTCACACCGGTCAGAGGGACGAGAGAGTGTGAGAAACTCTGCAGCAATGGCGTCCTTCGAGGAGACTCATCGACCATTGCGCGTACTGCAATTAGGGCATTTAAGGCGGCGAAGAATCCGTCTCTTCATTCTGCGAGCTCTCTCGCCGGTCAGAGCTGAGAGAGAGCACGCGGAATGAAGAGGTGGATTCTTCACCCTGGCAGCCCTAATTGCACTCCATTGTTGTTGATGACCACCATCTCCTATTGATTACTTGTCTGGCCTGTGCCGACCCATGCTCCACTATTGTCAGGCAAACGACCTCATTTTAGTACGGTAGCAGTCTTGCTGTGGGTTGAATTGCACGGCTCCAATCAGACCTTACATTAAGAAGAACTGCAGAACTTCTTGCGATACTCTGAAATCGCTGACCATGCACAAAAATTCGACCAAGACTCCAACACTAAAGATCAAAGATCAAACACTACAGTTTGCATTCGCGGATGCGCTCATTGTAGAGGAAGAGAGTGCGCGTACGAACAAGAGACTACTGGAAGAAGGGAAAGAGGGAATATTTCGATTTTCAGATTACATACCATTGGTCTTATCATACTTATCATATCGTATGGAATTTGGAAAGTAGAAATATAAGTGACATATTTTTTCAGAATTACCAGTACACTCCGACGTCTTTCCTCTTCCCAATCTTGCACAATTCCACTCGTCTCTATTCTTATCGATAAGGGAGAGTTCTTATCATGCCGGAAAAGAAGATTCATACATACAATCTCTTCGATTCAATCGAGTGCGTGCTACATTCATCACTCTCCGCCTTTTCGCTTTTTCTCACAGCACACTAGTTCAATAAAAAAAAGATTGTAGTTCCAGACTCACAATGGGCAATTCGAATTCGAACCCCAAGAAGAGCGACACAGCTCAGCCGTCGTCCAAGCCTCCTCCAAAGCCCACGCAGGTGTATCGAGGTTGCCGTTTCGTAATAGATTGTACAACAAAAAATACTCAATTCAAGAAACGCAGCTTGCTTCGTATAAACCTAACCCGAAGCTGAACATTCTGGATATGCCTGAGTCCTTTCTTCGTCTTCTAATGAGAAAGATTGAGATACAGGACAGACAGAGGTTGCGGCTTACTTGTCGGTGTGTTTCAACGTCTTTGTTTGAATATAAATTGCATTATATTTCAAAGAAGCAATTATTTTAGTGCGTTCGAGCAAATAGTTGCTGCTACAGACGCGGGCCGATTCGCAAGTGGAATGCTGTTCGTCACCAACACAGAGGGGCATGTAAGAATTTATCGAGATAGTGAATTCCATTCCACGCGCAGCTGACCATTGACGAACGTTAACGCCAGATGAGGGAGAAAGAGAATGTGCTCCCTCTCCTTGCCTCGTTCCCTCTTGCCCCCCCCTCCTGGAGAATCAATAGCCCTCTAACATGCTCGTCGAGTTTGCTGAGCACTTGAAACGCGCGATTTGAAATATCACATTTTGGTAATGCCAAATGAAATAATTCGTGTTCCAGCAAGTCATCTTGGTCCGGTACGGCGATAAGAAATTCAAATTCATCGAATTCAATGAGCATACAGCCGGAATGCTTCACCACATCCGGAACCGTCTATTCAACGGAATTTCGTTTAACGGGTTCTCGATTATGGTAAGAATCAATCTATCGCCTACCCTACTTCTACTGTAATTATTTCAGGTGAACAATGCTTCGGCGCTCGGGTTCATTCGCGAGTTCACTGATAAGTTTGAGATGGATGAGGCCCTGTTTCAGGCGCACAGTGGAACAGAACTGGCAAAGTTTGTTCTATTCATTTTTTCAGTATTCAGTATTGCATTATAAAGACTCCTACTAAGACTCAACCCTTTGTACAATATACGGTGAATTTCAGTGTGATGCAACTCTATGATCACTTCCCGAAGAGCCAGCACCATTTGGTCATTCATTTCGTGCCCACAGCTGAGCAGCTTCAGAGTCTCCCCAAGATTGATCTGCTGAAAGTGTACAATGATAGTGGGGTCAGTAACATTCCTTGCTTCATAAAAAATGCCATAGTTACCAAAAAAACATCAGCAAATAAAATTTAAAAATTTAAAAAAATTCCAGGTCCACGCCCAATTGTCCTCTGACACATGGTTCAAACTTCTCGCAGCAACTCCCGATTTATTCATGCTCAATCAGTCGGTTATTCTCAACGAAGAGGAGTGGAGGGAAACGATGCAGGTGCAATTTCAAAATTCGACAGCTGAATTGCAATTACATTAGAATCATACGGCAAAGAGGCTTGTGGATTGTCTTTTTCACAAATTGCTAGTTCATAAAAAAAAATCAAATTTAGATAATCGCTGCTGATGCTCGACCGAGAGTGGTCGCCATTCAAGCGCTGTGTGCTGAAATGGCACACTATCTGAACTCCTACGGAGTCACCGAATCGGACAAGACCGGCCACAAAACTGGCGAGGTCAGTAAAAAAATGATCTTTAATCTTTGATCTTTCGTCATTATAGTTCGAACTTCTCGGCACGTTCCCCGACGAGGAAGGCCACTCGACGACGAAACTGCGCTATCGACAGTGTCGCATCAACATATTCTGTGAGAAGACGGTGTGGACCGGAGATGAAGACCCGTGTTCTGTGGTTATGTCGAACGCTTTCTTGCCTTAGATTTCTCGATGTAAGAGTTATAAGCGGTTTAAATTCTCGATAAATTATTGAAAATGCGCAAACAGCACAACTGATTCATCATATTTCGTTGTTGTTCTCCACCACTCCAATAGGCCTTACCGGTGGCCAGCTGTTGGAGCGTTCTCTTATGACTGTAAAATCGATTGACGTGGATACACTTTTTTTTCTCATCTTCTCGTTTACCTGTTTCGCGAAAGTCTTACTCATTTTTCATTTTTCGCATCACAGATCGGATGGTCACTGATCCATCTGGATAATGAGGGGGATAATGGGCTCCGCCATGCAAATGAACTTTTTCATCCTCGATGTCACGCTGTGACTCGCCTCATTCTTCTTCTTTCTCAGTGTCGTTAACGGTTGGTTCTCTCCTCATTCTCCCAATTATGTCCTAATACTTGTCCTGAAACTATCGTAAACAATGTGCTATTAGTGTTCGAAATACGGGTTATCGACTCTCAATTCACACGCCCTCTCGCCTCTCGGATGTGCGAGAGTGTATGCGAAATGAAGAGGCCATTTCTCAAAAAGCCAATCCTAGTTCATTCGCAGATCGACTGCGCTACGTGTTCAACATGAACTCGAAGATGATGGCTCCTGCATTCGTTCCGGCTCCCGCTCGAGGTACTCACTCAGTCTTCTTGATCGTTCCTTCTGCTTCTCTATTTTCCTGAAGCAATTCGATATTATCGATAACTGCGATAATTGCAGCTCTACTGCCGAGCCTTCTCGCGATTGATTTGGCTCCTGCAAGGGTTGCTGAGATATACAGAGGTACGAACGGCGCGGATCAAAGGACTCAATTGAAACCAGTTTGCTTACGGGTAATAACTGGTCGAGATTGCTTTAACTCGAACGAATTCCATGCTACTTCAATTGTCTTGAGAGCGTTCAGTAGGAAAATCTGTTTGCAGATTTGTTGTGGCTGTAGAGGGAAACGATAGGTTTCCTGAAGCTAACCGTTTATTAAAATAATTGCAGAACAGCAGAAGCACGCGAGTCTTCTCGATTGGTCTCCTTCAATGAATTGGTCTCATGAAGGAAATGATCAGGCAGACAGAGGTACACAGGAAAGATGCAAACCAAATGACTCAGTTGAAATCAGTTACGATATTGCGAATATCTAGGCGGGAATACTGTAATGCAACGATTTCCGCTATTTTATTCAAGTGTTTTGGGAGCGTTAGGCGAGAAAGTCAGTTTGTGATTGTAGCGGGTTACGATAGGGGGTATTACTGTACTTCGAATGAATCAAATCCTACACGCACTACGGAACGTTTATTGGCGACAGTTCGCGATCGCAAACAGATTACGGTAGGCGGGTTTGTCGCTGAGGGAGAAAGATCAAAGATCAATCCCGCAATAGGGCAGATCACTGGTAGTCGGTAAATACACAACTGTTCTGTCGCTGTCGCACATCGAAAGACCAATTCAGGGGATAAGGCGGCGAACTGTGACACTCATACTTTTCCTGAAGCTATCGTTTTAACGTTAAAACTACGATAATTGCAGATCAACTGCCGTCCTTGCTCGATGGATTGATGATTCCTGCTCCCGCAAGAGTTGGAGGTGGTCAGGAAGGAAAAGGTAAAAACGAACGACACAAACCAAAGGCCTTGAGTGAAACCCTATGGGGAAGTCGAATGAATTACTCCTTCCGGCGCAATTGCACGTTTTTAAAGAACGTATTGGCGAAAGCTTGTGATCGCAAAAAAGGGTAGTCGGATTTGTAGTTGAGAGAAAAAGATCAAAGATCAAACCCGCTATGCTTAGAGGAGGTCACTGGTAGTCAATAAGTGCCCACTAAAAACGGTAGGTTTCAATTTAGCGATAATATAACTCGTTGCATTTTTTTTCGTCGCATTTGTCGCACAGTGACAGGCCAAAGTGTTTGGACGGGGGAACTTAGTCATACTTCATCCTCATAATTTTCCTGAGGCTATCTTTTTAACTTTGACAATTGCAGTTGACGATAGCAATATCCCGTCGCTGCTCAATGGGTTCGACATGATGATCCTTCGGGCTCGTGCCGCTCATGCAAAGAGAGGTAAATACGTACGGCGCAATTCAAAAATACTCAAGTGAAACCAGTTTTCCTGCGGGGGAAATATGGGCATCATTTCTGTAAAAAAACGAATCCCGCGCTACTGCAAGTGTTTTGGGAGTGTTCGGCGAGAAACTTCTTCCGAACCGTTTCTTACAAGTTAGGGACCCTAGTAGCACTTACTGCGAATTTACGAATAAAACTCCGATCATGCGCACAACACAGTTTAATCAAAGCTAAGCATTTGAACGCTACGATAATTTCCCTTGTCAGGCGAGGCCTCGCGTCTCTCGAGCGAGCAGATCAAGGAGATACTCCTGCGCAAAGAGGAAGCGAAGGCCCAATCTGACTTCGTCAAGGATCTCGCCGATGTTATCCCTCGGGTGGGTGTTTATTTCATTTGTTGAGTTCGAAATACGGATAATCGTCTTGGGAACGTTTTATTCGATAGCTTGACCATTTCTAAAAAAAATCTGAACTTTTTCGTTTTCTTGCCAAATAGAGTGCGCAATACGGGTCGCCGTCTCTCCATTTCACACACTCTCTCGGCCGGTCGACTGGTGAGAGTGTATGTGAAATGAAGAGACGGCGACCCGTATTGCGCACTCTATTGTCAAAGCAACAACCGCTCCGAATGTGGAGGGGTTGGGGAATGAGAATGGTAGGGAGGGAATACTCTGCGCGAAAAGTGGAAGAAGTGCCAATTCCAGGTGCCCCTCCCCTCCCTCGTCTTCCGTCCGACGAACAATCTCCCGGCTCGCCAAATGACTGACGACGTGCTGCGCGCAGTGGAGCACAACCAGGTTTGTTGCACACACCCCAATGATGGTAATTATAGTTAGAAATACGGGTCATCGTCTCTTCATTTCGAACTCCAGTGGAAATTCACTGCCTAATATGAGGAGAAAAGTCATTGAATTGATATTTGATATTGGGTTGTCCAATGACATTTATTACTCATTTTCCAAGCGAATGAGCTGACACACAGCACAGCATTCTGCCCCAACAGAGAAGGGGGAGCACTTTCCATACGCACTCGCTCACTTTCGAACTGCAAGGCTTGGGCGGAGGGAGCAACAGCTCTCCCCGCTCATTTTGAATTTTTCGCGCAGGCGGGAAAGATTCAAATCTTAATCCCATTGTTCACCCTTTTCTGGAGAGAACAATGGGGGTCAGAATGCTGTGACAGTCAATAAATTGAGTAATGGAATTGGTTAGGCATTCTTGTTGCACAGTCTATTCGATACCTCTCTGCTTTTTGACCCGTGCTATGACCGCACTGAATGTGAAGGGGTAGGGAATGAGAATGATAGGGAGGTGATACTCTGCGAGAAAAGACTAGGTAAAAGACAGAGAAGTATATTCTATTCACTAACACTCTAGTAGTGATTAGAGTAGTGACTTTGTAAGAACGCAGATGGAACGTGGGACAGGTTTTTTAAAAATTGGTCTCGCATAGCTAACAATTCTCCAACATGGCCCCTTGGAAATTTGTTTTATTGATGATGTTATGAACTTTGATCTCTCAATTTTTTTCGAATATGAGAAAATTTTCCAAAGCTGTGACATCTCTTCACTGATTGTGAGTTCCAACACGTGGTCGATTTATAAAAGTGATGTAAATTTATTTTTCGTTATAGATCACGCTGATCGAGGGCGGGACTGGATGCGGTAAATCCACCCAGGTATTGTATCTTTCAACTTCTCAGCTCGGTCAATTCTGTGTTTAGCGCATAATACGGAACGTTTTATACGCTATCTTGACTATTTCTAAAAAAAATCTTTTAAAAACGAATTGGAATATAAGTTAGAACCGGAGATCATCGGAATAATATGCGAAACGGTAATGATTTACGATTAGGGGGGATAAATTAACATGCAATGCATTGCGGTAATGATCATCATAGTCCAATGTGTTGGCGTCGTATAGCGTTCACTCGCAAATTCCTGTTTGAAACTTGCTATGATTGTTTACCTGTAGATTCCTTTATGTGTACTTGCAGGGACATTTTTTGGTCCAGCCTTTTCTCGCAGAGTATTCTATCCCTACCAGACTCATTCCCCTTCCCCTCCGCATTCAGAGTGGTCGTAGTGGCCAATAAACAGAGAAGTTCTCTTGCAGGTTCCTCAGATCCTCCTCGAGGAAGCGACCGATCGCTCGAAGCCAGTGAAAATACTCTGCTCGCAGCCTCGCATCATCGCAGCAAAGAGTCAGTTTCCTGGAAAAAACATATTTGGATTTAACACTAGCGTATTCATTTTACCGTCTCATGACAGCTGTAAAATCGCCTTGATTGTGGAAGCAACTTTAATTTAATATTCATTTTTAACAAATAATTTCTTCAGGGCTCGCTAATCAAGTGGCGCAAGAACGCAGACGCCGAATCGTCGGACTGGATATCGGATTGGTCACGAGCGATGGAACATTGTGAGTCCATTGATTATTTGGGATATGGTCGATGGAAAAGGCCTTTTTATCTGGAACGGTTCTGTTCTTTGGCCTATGCTACGACCGATCTGACTGCGGAGGGGGACGGAACTGAGAATAATAAGGAGGGAGTACTCTGTGAGAAAAGGATGTACCAATAAAACTGAGTAGTGCTTTTATTCTTACAATTCTTGTTAGTTTTCTCATTATTCTTGTTCGAACTGTATCAAACTGTTCACATTTGCATTGTTTGCACACGTTTTGGTGGTGTACACAGGCAACGCCGTACCCGGCCGAAGCAACTTTACTTTACCTTTAACTAGAAAGCATTGGACAGCAGGGTAAGCAGGGAAAGAAGGACAGCAGGGTCCGTCTAACAGCTGGCCTTACCAGTGGGTCCCACCTAGCGCTGTTTTATGACTGTAAAATCGCTTGAATTGGATTCACTTTTACCTTTTTTACACGTTTTGATCAGCATTACCAACGTGAGCATGATCTACGCAACCGCCGGCGTGGTGGTCGAAATCCTCAAGAATGATCGCGGACTCGGAAACTTCACGCACTTGATCATTGTGAGAAAATCAATTATCGTTTCTACCGAAGTCTTACCGGGTTGATGCCGTTCATATTGTCAGAAGGTCTAAAAAATCCTTTATTTTATTCAGGATGAAGCGCACGAGCAGTCCCTGCAGACTCATATGATGATGGCGCTGGTCCGACAGACGCTGAAACTTCGTCCGGAGCTCAAGGTATATTATTATTATTGTTGTTGTTGTTACTATTATTATTGTTGTTGTTATTGTAATTTTAATCTGATCAGCCAACCGCATATCAACTGATGTATTCAGCTCATTATTATGACGGCGTCTTTGGGAAGTGAATGCCGTGCTCTGCTGGATGACTACTTCAGCGACTTCCAGCGCTCCCGCCTGATCAGTCAGTTGATTGCACTTTCAAATTGGGTAAAACTGGGGATGCAAGTCTGACAATTATTCAATAGCCGTTAGGGGCCACAAGGTCCGCCCAACTTTTATGTTTTAACGGCAAAAAGTATGACTTTATTGAAACCACAAGGGATTGTTTGTAATACTTTTGCCCAAATCTACGAAAATCGGCTATCTGTGTTGTGACCTCGACCCATTGATGTTTCTATAGTATCCTTTGCAGTCCCCTCTCGCAAGTATCCGATCGATGTTCTGTGGCTGGAGGACATTCGGGCGATGCTGCCATTGAGTGGGTTATCATTTATTTCATATTATTTGAAAATGTTATTTGCGTAGTTTCATTTTTTCTATTATTTTTCCAAATTTTGATTCAGATGTAAGCAAGATGGATGACGCGGCTCTGCACTGCACCACTTCGGTTCGTAATTATATCATGCGCAAACATACACATACATTGATCCTGACGTCATGCAATTGACCTGCAAAGGGTAACACATGGGGTGGGAATGAATGTGCCTAGGGATCTCATTGTGTAATTTATTCCCCGAAATATCCTTTATCGTTTCAGGAATTTGATGCGCTCAAGGCAATGCCATTCACGGAAGAGGCCATCGCCAAGATGCGTGCAGTGAAGGAGGAAATGGGAAATGAGGTATTCATCGTTAAGTGTACAGATGTAGTTAGTCATTCGAAAGAAATGAATCCGATGAGAAATTAAGAGAAATCCTGGTGACGAATTGAAGATAATAAGAGACACTGCTGTGAGAAACTATCGTAGATAATTAGAGAGCATTTTTGGTATTTTTACGGGAAACTTAATTTTGAGACTTGTGGGCATTAAATGTGGGATATTCAGGTGTTCCTCCGGCAGTCCTTTGGAGAGGTCGACGAGGGCGATGCAGTGATGGATCCGAGCTGTGCGAGCGAGGACCTGCTCAGCGATGTCATCTGGCATCTCGTCCGCTCGCCCATCCGTGGTGAGATCTCGTTTGATCTTTGATCTTTGGCATTTGGTCTTTTATCTTTGGAATTTGATCTTTGAACTTTGAATCATGCGATGATTCGGTCTGCATTCAGGAGCCATCCTCGTCTTCCTCGCGGGCGCAAAGGAAATCGAGAACATGGCGAAGCTGCTGGTAAGAATCTTATTTCGTGATTGAATTTTCATGTGCTTTCCATGTATTTTTCCAATAAGAATATCGGAACTTCTCTTATTTCGACCCACGTTGCGACCGCTCTGAGGGTGGTGGGGATAGGAAACGGGAATGCTCTGCAAGAAAAAGCAGGGCAAAAAAAAGCAAAAAAAGTTCCAGAATCCCCAATGGGTCTTAGTTCCGTTTATTCGAAACTCATTGTTTTGCTCTGATCCAGGGGTTGCTCGATTCTTTCGCTAACGGCTTCATGCATGTACATTTGTAGATGGCTCGCATGCACGCGCGGAAGCACATTGCCGTCGAGAGGCTGCACTCGAAAATGGATCCGGAGGAAATGGCGGGAGTATTCATGGCGACGGAACACGGACAGCGTAAAGTGGTGGGTGCATAGTCATTCCCCCCCCCCCTTCCTCCCCTCTCTATTCTGTCATTCTTCCGGACAGGAAAAAAATCTATGATTGTACAATAGAGTTCGAAATACGGGTAATCGTCTCTTCATTCCGCACACTCTCTCGCCTCTCTGACCGGTGAGAGAGTACGAGGAATGAAGAGACGATTACCCGTATTTCGAACTCTATTGTACAACATTAGGAATTCGTTTCGTTTTGAGGATTTGGAATTCGTTTTGAGAGAGAGATAAGATAGGTCCGAAGAAGAGGTTGGGCCCTCCGGGCTTGTCTTTGAAATAGTCACTGACAAAGCGTGGGCTCCCGCAGGACGACTGTAACTTGAATATTGTGTGAACCTTCACCTTTTAAGATCTTGGCCACGAATATGGCGGAACCCTCTATCACTCTCACGGATGTCTCGTTCGTCGTCGACTACGGAACGGTTGGCATTATTATTATTATTATTATTATTATTATTATTATTGTTTATCGCTCTCATTGTTCTCATTGTTCTATATCATTATTGCAAAACGAGCAAATGCACGAGCGCACTAGCCAGTATTGCTCGAAACTGTGTGAGCGAAATATAATAACTTCTTTTTTTATAGGAGAAGACCAAGTTCTACTCGAATGCGCAGGACGAGATGAGAATGCAAACGATGCCAATCTCTCAATCCAGTGCAATTCAACGTGCTGGTATGTGGAGCTTAAAAATACGAGTAATCGTCTCTTCATTTCACATACTCTCTAGCAGCTCTAACCGATGAGAGAGTTTGTGAAATGAAGGGATTATTCTTATTCTTCACTCATTTCAATTTCTTAGAGAGATTCTGTTGATAATGTGCGAATGTGATCCCAATGATGCTCTCTATTAAGCCATCATTAGCTACACAAACAATTGTCGTAATTATAATCTGAAAAGCAAATACCGCAACATTCGTCTTCATGACTCTCTTTATTCGATCATTGAAATCAATGCAGGGCGCGTCGGCCGCGTTTGCAAGGGATACGTCATTCGGTTATACACGCAGCTGGTATGTGCGCACTACTGCTGTCTTGTAGCGCTCAAAACATGAGCCACTCACGTACAATATCTCGCCAGCTCTACCTAGTGACGAGAGAGTTTGCAAAAAGAAGAGCCTTGCATTCAGATTTTTGTGTCGTTATGAGTAATTTCTATCAATCTACTTTTTACAGGATTACGAGAAGATGCAGCCCCAGCCGATGCCCGAGGCGCTGCGCTGCTCGCTCCAGGTGGGCCTTCTAAATACCCCATGTTTTTTTATCTTTGATCTTTGATCAAGCCAAAATCGCTGGTGATCGCTCGAATTTCAGTCGCTCCTGATGACGTCCATCTTGCTTCGTCGCTTTGGCGATTCGCTCGGTCTCGTTGATGCTCTGCCCTACCGACCACTCGATTCGGAAATTGAAGGAGCTGCCGAGAACCTGAGGGTGAAGGGGTCTTTTGCTGTTTTTGTTTTGTTGTTGTTATTATTGTGAATATTGGTTGTGACGAAACCATTACAGCGCATGAACGTCATCGTGGGCAACGGCAAGAGGATGAGGTTCACTCCATTGGGACGGTACGATAGAATTTCATGATCACCGCTCATCGATTGCCGGTTCATTTGCAACTATTTCGAATGTATCCCGTAGGGTTCCTGGGATATCCCGAATGTGTAACTCTAGAATCTAGTCAATAGGAATGTTCAGCATTCTCGCCGAGCTTCCTCTCGAGCCGCAGTTGGGCATCATGCTGCTGGTCGGTGTCTTCCTCCGGTGCACCAAGCCCATCGCTGCACTGGTCGCGATCCTGTCGCGCGGCGAATTATGTGAGTACAAAGAAAGTAAATTAAAGAGGAGTTCGATGCCCCGTAGGATGAAAAATGTTCTTTATTTTATTTGGTGCTTACTAAAGTATCCTTGCGCACTGTCTAGTTATGTGTTGAGTATTTGTGGCACGACCTTCGGAATCGTTGTTTGGCCCAGGAGACAGGGAATGAGGATGATTAGGGCTTTCTTTACATTTCTTTACTTCGTTAGATGAGTGAACATTTCAAATTTGCAGTCCAGAACACGGTCGAGGGAGACGTCGAGAGGTACGAGAAGACTCAACGAGTGTACGCGAAACGGGACGCATCCGATCATCTGATGTTGTTGAGGTCAGCTGTGAACTATCGAGAACCCTTTTTGAACAATTTATAATAGTTTTAATAATGTTCAACCGTTAATAATTTTAATAAAAAATATTAGCCATAATACTCTTTAATAATACAATTCTTTGCAACTACTGTTACAATTACTATTACTATTGTCGTTAGTATTAAAATAATTTTTTAAAACCTTTATTTTTGCAGAATTGCTATGGACTTCGGACACCTTATCGATATGGATCCCAAGAAAACCCACAGGGCTCTGGAATTCAGCTGGGACCGTGGATTGTCTCTCAGAGTCCTACGCCGAGCAAGGAAGCTCCAGTGAGTGTTTGCTGTTGTTGTTGTTGTTGTTGTTGTTGTTGTTGTTGTTATGATTATGTTTGTTATCACTTTTGATCACTCGAAAATTGATCGTTTTCCCCTCATACTTTAGCTTTACAGGTTCAAATTGGCGAGGTGCTTGAAGAAAACGGGATTCATCGAGGACAATCTGGAGGAAGTAGAGGCGAATGTCTACAGCGAGTGGTGAGCGCTTCGTGAAGGGTTGTCAAAGTATAATTATTCGGAACTTCTTCGGTTTTTGGCCCAGGCAACAACCTATGTGGACAAGGTAGGGAATAAGAAGGATAGGGAGCGAATATTCTGCTGGGCCAAAAATCGAAGACGAACTACCGCTCTGTTTGCAGCTGGCCCATGGTGCGCCTCGCCATCGCAGCCGGCACGTCGGGAAGGATCGGCGAAGAGGCAGAGAAGGACTTCCGCATGTGAGTTTCAATGCTCTTTCTCGTTTCACTATTGTTGCAAATTCGAACGCGCGAAATTCTCTTAAACAGCGAGCAAAGACTTCGAATTAACCCAATTACCTCTCTTTATCTTTGACCGTTCGGACGAACCTGTGAATTGTTCGAAATTGTGCGGTTTTATGTAAATATGTGTAATGAGAGTAAAGTGTGCATCCACTTCCCCCTTACAGTCACGGCAAGGAGGCGGTCCTCAACGGCAGATCTATTCTCGCCCAGCATCGAGGCGCTGTGAAGCGTATGTGTTTCTATTCGTTTTGTTCGCATTTTGAACTCGAAGAAGCTGTCGTAGACAACAGAGTATTCGATTTTGATCATCGAAGATTAATGCTATTACATTTCCCTTTCACCTAGTGGATTAACAATTGAATTGAATTTTAGCCGACGGGACGCGTTTCTATGCAACGCACGAGGTGCAGCAGATGGGAGGAGAGAAGCTGAGAGTGAGTGACGATTAGAGGTGGAGAAATGACCCGCCGTCTCCTCATTTAGTACACTCTCTCGCTCCGCTCTAGAGACGAGAGAGTTTGCGCAATGAAGAGACTCATATTTGACCTCTAGCGTTTGATGAATCGGATTGGGCACTTGAAAATGGAGAACTTAGGGCATAACAATGACAAGGAAGGGATACTCTGCGGTATAAGGCTGGGCCTTTATTTTCAGATGACCACAGTCACGTTGTGCCCTCCGATCGCGGCCTACATCTTCGACAGCGAGGCCGTCGGAAGATCCTGGACGGTGAGTGGGATTGAATAGCTGACCTCTCAGACCGGTGAGAGAGTACGAGGAATGAAAAGACGATTACCAGTATTTTGCACTCTATAAATAAGTGACCTTTCTAATCTGCTTCCTTTTGCAGGCTCCACCATCGATCGTCACTCTGCGCTCCGCCACTCTCGCCTATTTCAACGAAGCGATTTGGACCGAAAGCGTACCCGACAACGCCGAAGCCAAGGTATACTTGGTTTTTGGTCTTTGATCTTTGATCTCTCTGGTTTCTTGACCTCGACGCCACTTGTTTTCGAAACTCGCGTAGGTTTATCTCGTTGCAAACTCGGTTCATTGGTAATTCGCAGTAAACTGTCAATGGGAAACATTAGAAAGTGTACAAACATTTGAGCCGATATTAATTCATTTCTAGCAGATTGTTTATTGTCATTTCCAGAACCTGCTCGCACAACTGGCGTCTGTCCTCAACGAAGAGCATCGCCAGTCCGGACTCAATCACACGATTATGCCGAAGGTACATTTCTAGACTGCGGAATTCCGGTCGCCGTCTCTTCACTTCACGTGCTCTCTCACCGGTCAGAGTGGCTAGAGAGAGAGTGTGAAATGAAGAGACGGTGACCCGCACTCTATCACGCGTGTCACGTAAGGTTCCCCGTCTCCGGACACATATTTCGAATGCAGTCTGAATAGAAGATTATTGCTATGTGATTACACCACAAGTGCAAAGTCGCTTTGATTGCGGAAACAACAATACTTTACCATGTTGCAGATTGACTCACGCTTGCACACTTCCGTACTGCGCGAGACGGAGGCCGACGATCAGGATTTCGACAATGAAGACTGGACCAAGGTACGCAATTCTCTTTGATTGTCATGCATTTTGAATGATTTCAAAAAACAACAACAACGAAGAATAGTGGATGTGGATGGTGGAATCAGTTTCCGAATGCGTAGTTGGTTTTTGGTAGTTTTTTTATGGGGCGATTTTTGGGTTAGTAGTTTTTAAATAATAATAATAATAATAATAATACACATCCTTTCAAAAACCCTCACCCCGCCCACAATCACAATAAATGTGCGGATAAATATTATTATTATTATTAGTATTATTATTATTTATTATTCCTTTCCAGACTGCTGACTGGCCTCACTTCCTCGGATCAGCAACGTATTCGCACGCGTACATGAGAGGCTTCGTCGTAATCTGCAGTTGCCGCAAATAGGCTGGCCACCTATCCACCTGATCTTCCCTTCTCTAGTTGTTGAATTGTTACTATGAATTAGATTTCTCCCCTCCAAAACCCCTTACTGATGATCGTGTATTGTATCCTAGTATTTAGCTGCACTAATTAGATTCTATATATTATCGTGCCGTTGACACCAGACTTTAGCTATTCATTCTCGGCCAATGCGTTTGTGTGTGTAGTTAGTATCCTAATAATATTCGCCCCTCTGTAAAAAATCA
>LS488306.1:11478-99972 GCA_900490705.1 Pristionchus arcanus | reverse complement strand
CTATGTGAACCCCTTCCCCCGCCACCCTCTCTCCGCCCCCTCCCCCCTTTTGTCGTTTCCCATGTGAAGCTTATACAAGTGTTCAAATGTGTCGATAAATGGCTTCGATATAAATGCGAAAATTGTATGGATGGTGTTATGTACGCGTCCATGTGAGATATGCAGTGCTCTTTTTAAAATTTATCTTGATCGCAGAAGTCCAATACAGAATAGAAGAACGTTGATTAGCGACAGGCCGGGAAGTGAGACTCGACTGTCGAAAGTCCAACAGCCGAAAAGATGATAAATTGGGTAACGGCAGGAAAGGGAAAACAACAAACTATTCGTGATGAGAGCCGATAAATTTTAGAATGAAGTATGGTACGGTCGTTCTTATTTTCTTATTGTGCATACCATAAATATGACTATAAAACAGATAGGAAGTTGGACCCTTGTAAGTATCAGCAGGAATCGGCTGAAGTTTCTAAAAAAATATTTCAGTTTTTTTAGATTACATATTTCGTATTTCCCTCTCGATCTCATGCACTTTCCCAATCAAACGCGTTTCTATCACTTATCACTTCATTCTCTGTCTCTCTTTCTTAATTTATGCGCATGAGCGACACTACTACTCTCTGATTTTTTTCTTATTTTTAACCATTTTCCTTCATTATTTTATTCTGCTGACGTTCGGTACGCGATGAAAATTTGTTATTTGAATTTGTAAAAGGAACTTATTTACTTGATCAGACATTTACAATCCCCTGTCATATCGTTCTTCGGTGCCTGGTTTCTGGCACTCTATCAGCAATCACTCCTTTGTTGGACCCTTATCACTTGCCTTCTTTGTTTGCTATTTTCCTCACATTTTTCCTTTTCCTCCACTTTCATACCTTCAAGCTGATTTATCATTTTTCTGTTCCACATTACTTATTATCTGCAAAATGCTAATCGCACTTACGAAATCTTTGCTCAGAATGGACATTTTCGCCCTTCCCGACGTATTTCTCCGAGACCTGATGAAATCGATAAAATTGAAGGACCGAATGCGGCTACGGCTTACTTGCCGGTTTGTTATCTTTATCAATGCCTTCCGACAACTTATCGTCTTTTTATTATTTGCAATATTCCTTCAGGGCGTTTGAAAAACTTGTAGCGGACTCGCACGCAGGACATTTTGAAAGCGGACGAATATTCTCCTATTTTGTTGATGGACATAAAAAGGTATGCTGAAAATTAAGTAGTAATCATGAAAGATTTGTAGAATTTGTCAAACATTGCTAACATGCCATTTGTTGATATCGATACAACAGCGGAAAGAGCTGAACGTTTTGTTCGTTTGCGAAATCGTCTTTTCGCTGGAATTCATTTTGAGATTTTTGTAATAAAGGTATGCTATAATTTTTGGTTCTTTTTTCTTAATCTCTCAATTATTGCAGTGTTACTGTGATGCGTTTACTCTTAACTTTCTTCAAAATTTGACTGATAGATTCACTATTGGAGCGTTAACTCTGGAAGCGTATAATGAAGAAGCACTCAACAAGTGCGTTTGCTTATATTTCTAAATGATTTTTTTTTCTAAAACTGTGCTATTCAGCTCCCTGCAACTCATGACAAAGTTTCCCACAAGCAAGATAACGCTGAATCTCTATTTCATTCCTGAAGCGGACACTTTTCTCTCACTACCGCGAATGGATGAACTGAGTGTTGCAGCAAGAAGCGAGGCAAACAATTCTATAAATATTAAATTAAATTAAAATATTTTTTAAGGAGCTTCAGCCGGTTCCTGCTGATACATTTCTCAAGCTTGCTGTAATTCATAAGAATATTTATTTCAAACGGGTAACAATGTCTGCCGATGATCTCATGCGAACAATCAAAGTATGGTTATGATTGAATTTTAATCATATAATATTTAAAAAAAAGATTATCTCCTCAAACAACGCCTGCAAGCGCACAGTGCAATGGTATGGAAATCCATCTACCGTCGTAATTTGGCTGAATAGTCAAGGCATAACGGATGATAGCGAGGCTGGACAAAGATATGGAGAAGTCAGTTGATTTTTACTTGTGATATCTTGTCAAGAAATGGCTTCTCCCTTCTAATCAGTCTGAGAAGATATGACGCAAAAATGAGGGTGGATTGTCATTTCTTACCAAGCTATCTGTATTTTTTGCTAATCAATTCATAATTTATGTTAAAATTAAGATTTTCAGTTTCAAATCAAGCGCACTGTCCATGATGGCGGATCAATACACCTTCGCTACCGTAATTGGATGGTGTTATTCGACGGATTCAGTTGGACGGGAGGCAACTATTCGATTGTCGTCTCTGTCACGAATGAGCATGAGGATTTGATAAGCGACAATTGATAAATTCACGGATATCTGCTCGGAATTGAACTGTCGTGGACGACTGTCCCATTTGTTCTGCTGCTTTCTGCTAGTAGAGAACAGGCTACGCTCGTTTCTTTTACGTGATTGTGATACGGGATTCCAGAATGAAGAATTCGTCTCTGCATTCGATGTACTAGAGTTCGAAATACGGGTAATCGTCTCTTCATTTCACGTGATCTCTCACCGGTGAGAGAGGCGAGGGAGTGTGTGAAATGAAGAAACGGCGACACGAATTTCGAACTCTACGATGTACTCAATCACGGGCCAGAGTGACGAGATAGCACGCCAAATCTAGAGACGAATTCGTCATCTCTGGTTTGTTGATTTTCCTGAACAAGCAAGAAAGAATGCGACACGGGGAAAATTGCGCGACACTCAGCACGCGACGCGTGCAGCCGCGACGCGTCGCTTCTTTCTTTCTCTTTTATCGCGTTCTGCCTCGCCTCCCCCTCGCTTCAACTCTCTCTCTCTCTGCAGAGTGGTCATAGGGCACAACAAACGGCACACAATCATTGTTTGCAGCGTCTCAACTGCACAAATACTTGTCACATTCTCATTCTTTTCACGTAATCTCTGACTTCCTGTAGAGAGTTGAGCATGCTTGGAGTTTCGAGAGGTGATACGTCCAATAAGCGAAAGTGACTCGATTTCACGTGCTTATCGTTCGTGTTTGCTTTCGGTTCATCGCTTTTCCTCTTGGCTCACGACATTTTCCGTGCTAAAGATCAAAGATCAATCATGTGAGAATTATTGCGCACTTTATTCCGGCCTTTTTCCGATTCGTCAATGGATATACTCGCTCTTCCGGACGTCTTTCTTCGTCAATTAATGCGAACTGTGGAAATTAAGGACCGTCTGGCCCTGCGACTTACCTGCCGGTGCGTGTTTCACTTTCTCTCGCTGCAATGTGCATCATCATCGTTTCTTCATTTCGCACGTTAAATTTGAACTAAGAGTGCTTGTATTTCAGCTCATTCGAGCAACTCGTAGCCGACTCTAACGCGGGATATTTTGAACATGCTTTCATCAGTTCATGGATACCCGATAAGTAAATATTTAAAAATATTAAGTAAAAATGATTTCGAAATTTAGATTTACGATGCTCCTTGGCGAAACTGCATTCTACGGCATTGAATGGAGTGAGAATGGAATGGGAAGGCGATTGGATTTGAGGCAACGCTTGTTCAGTCGGATTTCGATTGGAGAATTTGATTTCAATGTGGGATTCTATTTCTTTAATTTTCTTTTAAAATTTCGAAATAGATCGATGATGATTCGAGGGCTCTTGACTTTATCCGCAAATTTATCGAGAAATTCAATATCGGAGTGCTCGGTTTTCGTGTTGAAACTGAGCATCAACTCGAAAAGTAAGGGTAAATTAAACTAATCATTTACCCTCATATTTGATAAATATTTCTAAAATTAATTCAGTGCACGCATACTTATGAGAGACTTTCCCAAGAGCAAGTATACTATGGATCTGTGCTTCCTTTCGAACAAGAAAAAGTTATTGTCCCTCCCTCCTATGGAAGAACTGAGTATATTTTCAATGATTGAGGTATTTTTCTGTTTTTTTTTCGTCAGGGAGTGCACTTTTCAGATACCCTCAAGTTTGTGCATCAAACTCATCGCTATTCATAAGAATCTTGATTTAGGCGATATTCAGATAACTTCGGAGGATTTTAGAAGTGCCGTTCAGGTTAGCTTTATTGATTGTACCCATCGAGATGCATAGTAGAATGTCTCTTTAAAGAAGGCGTCCCACGAACCGCGCGGGCAACTATGCAAAGTGAGGAATGAGAGAGACACTCTCCTCATTCCGCACGCTCTCTCGCTCGTTGCCTGCTTTTCAGGGTGACTTGGCACGCAACCAATTGATCATAACTCAGTTCAAACGAAAAATGGTGACTCGGGAGTTTCGAAAGTGTCATAGGGTAAGAGCGACCCACCACCTCACATTGAGAACTCTGTTAGCCAGATGTTCGTGGGACACCTTCTTTAATATTGCAACACTCTCGATCCTCTGACTGAGGAGAGCTACGGCAAAATGAAGAGACGAAAGCAATTTACCCCCATCGGCCATTCAATTCAATGAATACATTCAGATTATTTCCACTGATTCACGTGCGCGAAAGATTCGACTGAAAACGAAGCGCAAATACATTGTCGCATGCTTGCGAGAGTACGGCATTTCGGCATCCACGAAGACTGGCGATTTCTGCACGCAGGTTAGTGCCTAGAGAACAGGATGAAGAATCCGTCTCTTCATTCTTCCTAGTGTCACAGGGCAAACAAACGATCGATCCTAGAGGAATGTAGAGACAATCATTTGTTGTTCGAACTATTCATTTTAACTTTCAGTTTCAAATCGTCCTTGTGAAGAATATCCTCAAGCGAGTGCATCTTCGGTTCGACAAATGTTCCATCGAACTGACTCGATTTGCGTGGACAAACCTGGATTCGAATGTTGACGTGCTGCTCACTAATGTTGATGAGAATAATTAATTATATTTTGTCATTCGTGAAACGTAATTGATTTAGTTGATTTCTTATCTCATAAATGATGATATTTGGCAAGTATTTCTAGCAAAGCATCGCCGAAACACCCAAGGCTAACAGTGTGACTCAAACACAATTTATCGCACACCTCGCCTTCTCTGTCTATGGCTCTCTCGTTTCGTCACATCTCTGTGACTTTCCAGGTTTTGCTTCGAAATTTTTCGAAAAAATATGCTTTGAATTCCTGTTCTTGAATGTATATTTCTGCTCTAACAATAAGCATGTTCCTTACGTTTAGTTAGTGCACGAAATACGGGTAATCGTCTATTCATTTCACGCGCTCGCTCACCGATCAGAGAGGCGAGAGAGTGTGTGAAATTTACTCCACTTCAAGTACCTCCGCAGATATTCGATATTTCGTGCCGACCAATGGACTTCTTCTCCCTGCCCGACGTGATCGTTCGTGAGGTGATGAAATATGTGCCAATCAAGGATCGATTGAGTCTTCGACTTACTTGTCGGTGAGTTTATCGAATGCATACAAGTTAATATTGAAAAATTTTTTTTTTGATTCCTCTCAGAGCCTTCGAGAAACTAGTTGCTGACACTCACGCAGGCCACTTCGATCACGGACACATTCTCCAGTGGCCCCCTGATGAGGTTACCCATTCTGACTTTCTGATTGTCATTTTAATAGCTTACTTTAGAAATTTTAGTTCATATTTGGGTCATTTCGTTTCAGTACAACTTTTCCATGCAACTCGGAACTACCAGCCTCAAGGCAAGTTACCTGGCGGATGATGGGTTGCAGCAGTTTCTCAGGTAGGCTTTTGAAGCAAGTGCTATTAGTAGAGACTGTTCCAAAAATAAAACTATTTTCCTCCTCAGGACTCGTCATCGGCTCTTCAACGGAGTTTCGCTGGGGCAGTTTCATCTTCGCGTTAGTTGCACATTGCTTCTTTATCGGGGCTCTCAGAGCGAAGTCCTTGCCTTCTGCGTGTTTTTTGTTATTCTATTATTTATTTATTTTATTATTATTTTAGTTTTATTATTATTGAGAGAAGAGGCAGTCGCAGAGCAGGTTCTCCATCGTGGTTAGCTGCAAATTATGATTTTTTTAAAGACTAAAAACAATTTTATTAAATTTCTTTTTATTTTGCGAGTCCGTAAATTAATGAATTTAGGAACGCGACATTCCCGTTTCGGTGGTCTCAGAGGTGTCTGATAATCAAATGAATCTCACCAGATAAACGTGCTCCTCCGTCACGGGAATGGAGTCGATGTGAATGCGGTAGAATTTGTGGAGGTCATTCCGGAAGTCCTGCAATGAATTACTCTATTCATACATTTTGGACTCGAGAGAAATCTTATTTCGCATAATGTTATCTCTAAAGAAGTCTCCTAAATGTACAACACTCGAGTTAAAGGAGGCGTATCACGAACCGCGCGGGCGACTATGCAAAGTGAGGAATGAGAGGGCGCGCTCTCCTCATTTTGCATACTCTCTCGCTCGTTGCCGGATCTTCAGGGTCATTTGGAACGTAGCCAAATGCTTATAACTCGGTTTAAAATGGATCTACGACTTCCAAACTTCGGGATTCTAATATCGTTCTAGATTCCAATCGGATCATGTTCTCAAAAACATCAACTAATTTTTCATGATACGCCTCCTTTAAGCTGGCCTTACCAGTGGGTCCCACCTAGCGCTGTCTTACGACTGTAAAATCGCTTGACGTGGATACACCTTTACCTTTTACCTTTTTTAATGAAGAAACTCGAAGTTCAACTTCAGATCATGCTGGGTGCTCTGTCCGGGAAATGTTTGGTCGACGGAAGACAGAATTGTCACCGTACTGATGGCAAATAGCGAGAATCACACTCAGGTCTGGTGTGAGAACGCGGATTTGTGAGCTAGTGTACCCGATTCCCCCCTTGATCATCACTCACAAACAAATAAAATATTGCAATGTATTGTAGTCTTCGATTTTTCAGGATAAGCATCGAACAATTTTTTTGACAGATAATAATAATTGACAATATTTGACAGGTGCGAGAATTCGCATTTGTGAGCAAGTAAAAGGCGACTTTATCATATCTGCAAGCTGGGATTCTTTGTAAATAACGTTAATTTTATTTGTCCAGAATTCCGAATAAAGTACAAGCTTTTGCTCGTTTTTTTTATTCAGTCAACTTTTGCATTCAAAATTGATCATGGCGAGTTTGTTACCACACAATAAAACGATAAATTGCACAAAACACACTCCATACGCACAATTTGTGCTCGGTCAGCAATGGTGAATAGCTAGGGCGAAGTGGAGATCACATGAAACACTGACAATGAGTGTGTGTTTCCATCTGTTAGTCGCACTACAAGTTTAGCACTCCACACATCTTTTTCTCACACGCCATTTCGTTGCAAAACGTTGGGCAAGCGCGCCCTTCTCGAATGCGAATTTCGTTGTATTTTTTTTTTTATTCTAGTCCATATACTCTCCACATTCATCGACCACTTCGATTTCCCTGGGATGCACTTCGTGATTTCCTCCGATGAACAGCTTGAAAGGTGAGAAAATAAGTAGATTAAAGGGAGAAAAAAGTTCAATTTCAGCGCGCTTACGGTACAACAAACTGGCAGCAAATGCACTATGGAGTTCTGGTACTTGCCGGAAACTGAAAGACTTCTTTCCTTCCCTCCAATGGAGCAGCTGACGATCATGGATGATGAGGTAAGCGTTGTTCTATTTTACAAATTTGAATCTTGAATGTATAGGTATCGATTGATCTACTCTTCAAGCTCCTCAGAGCACAGAGCAACCTAAACTTGGGATGCAAAGCAGTCGCATTATCTGCTAGAGAATGGCGGGAAGCAATGGAGGTGTGTAAAACTGCGTTTGATCTATGGTTTTAGCGAGAAAATAGAAATACTGTTTCCAAGATCGTATCTGAGGACGCATCTCCGAAAGTCGTGAGACTGACAATGAAAGTCGAGACCGTCGTCGGTCACTTGAGAGGCTTCGGCATGTCGGCAACGAGTATGTCGGGAGATCGGCATGGGGAGGTGAGTTATTTTTCACAAATTTCAAACTAGTTAAAACTGTTAGAAAAATAAACATCTTCAGTATAAAATCATGCATTATTTTGTAGAAATTTTTTTAACTGGTAATTTATCATATAGCAAATGTAGATACAAAATTTGATCCAGATCGACATTCAACGCATGCCGGACGGTTCTGGTGAGGGGGACTGCATGCAACTTCGCTTCGGGAATTGCTTGATTCGCATCTTGGGCAATGTTTGGACGAGTAGCGATGGAATTGTTACTGTGATAATGGCGAATCGATTGAGATTGTTGTAAAGTGTATTGTGAATTTATGTAGTTCCTGAAAATTAGAAATAAATACAATTTTTTTAATGATAATTATTCGCATGCAAATGCACTTCTCAAATATACAATTCATACTTTCTTATCTTTTACTTGCTTGTCTTTCATGTTTAATTTTTTTCAATTTTTCACTTCTCTTTTCTTTGAATCGAAAGGCGAAAATGGCGTCTCTTAAAATTGCACTACTTTGGTTCTTACATAGTTATACTACAGGGATTCTATAATGGCGGGTATAGGGAGATAAAGGAGAAGAGTTGCAGCAGATTATCGCCAAGTGTACGAAATGGTAAAATTTTATTAGCAGTCAGATTTCAAACAGATAGTTCAATAAACCGCTCAAAGAATGCATCCGCAAATAATTTCTCACGCAGTCAAAATTAATGATATTGTTAGTCAAAGCTGTTAGTCGCACTCAAGGCGCGACAGTGTTTGCCATGACGTCATCGGCGAATCATTCTCATCACTTCTCTCTCTCTTTTTCGTCTCCTTTCATCGCTCTAATGGGAATATTTCTCTCAATTATCGATGTTTTCGTCAAAAATTATGGAAATCCAGTTGAGCTCAAAGCTGTCACAGGTTTATAAAATTAAATTGTACTTTTTATCACGTGGTTTATCAGTTGAACAGGACGATTCGTTGAATATTCTCGCCCTTCCTGATGTTTTCCTTCGCAAAATAATGAGAACCTTGGATTTCCAGGATCGCTTGAATCTGCGACAAACTTGCCGGTCTGTTTTCGCTCATGTTTGATACTTTTTAATACAATTTGACGATGTTTACAGTGCATTCGAACAAATAGTTGCAAATTCGCACGCAGGATATTTCGGACATGGAAAAATATGCAGATACTACACAGATAACGTGAGAGCATGATTTTGTGTAAGAATCAGGACCAAATTACAGTTGTTTAGGGAACAACTGTTAGCGATAACGTGCAGTTTATTTAAATAAAATAATATAATATTTTTATTAAATCGCAGCGATTTCTCTACGTTTCATTCTGGGACTACATTGTACAAGACGCAACATTCACTCGATTTTATTTCGATGATGAAGGGATCGAACTATTTTGCCGTCTTCGTTCTCGTTTATTCAGTGGAATCACTTTCCTCGATCGGTTCCAAATCGATGTAATATTTTCTTAAATGTAAATATTATCATACCATTTAGCTTGACGAACGTGTGCTCACACCAAATAATTTTCGGCTGATCACCGAAAAATTCCAATTCAAGCAACTCTACTTTTTCGTTAAAACCGAAATGGTTCTGGAAAGGTACACTGTAATAGTTGTAATAGTTTTATTTCGAAATATATTTGTGTTGTAGCGCACTTCAACTCATGTCGGAGCATCCGACCAGCAAACATGAGCTGTGCCTTGGCTTTGTGCCTAATACCGCAGTGGTTAAGTCACTGCCCCGCCTGGAGGGGTTATCCATTCTCCGTTCAGAGGTGAATTTTGCATTGCGTACCAGCAAATCAGACGTCTTGAAAATTGATTTAAGTGGCGCAAAATAATAATTCGCTTTCAGTACTATGAAAACAGTGAACCTTCAATGAGCAGCACATCATTCTTCCACTTACTCGGAATGCCAACGCCCACTTTGGAATTGCAAAGAGTGGACTTGACTATGGAAGAATGTGAGAAGGCATGGCGGGTTTGAAACTCCATACTATTTCATTTACTTTATGTTTAAATTTCAGATGTTCTTGGCAGACAATCGTTTAAATTTCGTTGAAACGCTCGTTGAGTTTTCGGCTGTCGATGACTGGTTCGAATATTGTGGAGTTACAGAGAATACGAGTGAAGGGGATGTTTGTCGGCAGGTGAGTGTTAGAGGCGGTGATTTGACTAGGTAAATTTTAAATATTTGCGCCTCTCTTATTTTTGAATGATCTCCCTGACATACGAGTGACCGCGCAAGACGAGGAGAGGCGATGCCGTCTAGAGAATATTTTTGTGGAATTTTATACAATAACGAATTTTACAGTTCCTCGTGGAAAAAATATCTGAGAGCGGATCAATCTGCCTGAAATACGTGGACCGTTCGGAAGAAAACACTTCAACAATCTTTCTTCAACAAGTCAGACGAGGGCTCAACGGTGACAGTACTCATAGTCTTGTGCGATTTGAGAGAGATAATTTGTCTGATTAACATATTTAAAATGCGAATAAACGTTGTTGTTTGCCAATTTTTCAAACACATCATTTCATCTGAACGTCTTCTACGTTTTGAAATCGAGAAATCACGAATGCGTCTCGCTTACACTACCGTAGTTTATGATTCACGCCATTTTCAAGTTATCACTGCATGAATCATTCACTTTTTCTCTTCAAATTTTCTGTTTTCGTTGCTTCGAAACCTCGCACAATGGACATTCTCGCTCTTCCTGATTTATTTCTTGACGATTTGATGAGAAAAGTGACTGTGAAAGATCGTCTTAGAATGCGGAAAGTGTGCCGGTGAATATCATCGATTCTTTGCTTCGATTCGAAAATATCTTAATCCGCACTCAGAATAAATTTCATTCGAACTTTAAGCGGTTTCGAGAAGCTTGTTGCTAATAAACACGCTGGATTCGTCAGTCGCGGACACATCTGGCTGGACAGAAACAGGGTATTCGTTCCGTGATTGAATAATGAGAAGCGAATACTTGCAGAGACATTTGTCTGGACGTATCGGAGATGTGGCTTTCAAGAACTTCGATTTGTTTGAAGGAGGTTGCGAGGAGTGTCTGAACCTCAGATCACGACTCTTCTCTGGAATATCCTTCGGGCAGTTCAGTTTAACTGTAAGTTCGAACTGGTTGCACGTAGCAAAGAAGATGAATATATCGTTTTAGCTCGAGGCCGATAACTCAATGGCGCTCGATTTCGTTCAAAAATTCATGGAAAATATCAAAATCCAAATGTTGGAGTTGGAGGTTCACGGAGAACAGCAGCTTCAAATGTATGATTCATCATCCATGTTATGAAATATTCATATAATAAGATTTCAGTGCATCGACAATCATTGCAAACTATCCTGAGAGCAAATATCACACTATAATCAGGGAATTTCTTCCGATCCCTAGCCATCTTCTGTCTCTCCCGCCCCATGATCGTCTGGAAATATTGGGAACGCTACGGGTATGTTATAGAGTTCGCAATACGGGGCGGGCCATTCGGTATCGCCCCGGGTCGAGAGCGCGGCGAATGAAGAATGAGGCGACCCGATACCGGACCGCTCGAATCGCTCAATTACCCGATACCGGAGAACTTTAGAGAGCTGTAACTTAGGCAGAAATACACCAAATCGAAAAATATTTTGCTGTATGACACAGCTAACTGCACTCTATAGATAAATGTGAAAATGGTGACAGAAAAGTGATTTTGAAATTTTGGCTCTTGGGATGCTCGGAATTGGAATATTTGATCTGAATCAAGCGCGAGTAAGGTAGCATCGTTGGGAGTCACTCCTGTAACGTTTTGAGCTAATTTAGAAAACTTTAAACTAAATCAAACCTCTTGGGAGAAAGGAGAAAGTTGGCCGAACGCTTCAAATCCAATATCAACCACTCGCTAGACGTGCGCACGGGCGAAATGATGAGAATAATGAGTCTCACTATGTAAAGCGCGCAGTTATTGATCACCAATCCCGCGATAGCAAGCCATTTTGTTGCTCCGGTATCGGGTAATAGACGAAACTTCTCTCCCTGTCATTCTTCATTCGCGGGGCCCCGTGGTATCGGGTCGTATCGTTTATCGCACTCTAGTATGTTATGTCTTGTTTTGGAATAGCTCTGAAAAACATTCTCAGAGCGTCAGAAATCATTTCCGCGTAGTCGGAGTAGCGTAGTCGGTACTTTCCGAAGAGGCTTAAACCTTCTTTATGTTTTACTGAATTAATATTAGTAATATTACTTCAGACAATTTCTGCCGAAACTTGTGTAAAATCGGTATATATATACGACAATGCCTCAACAATCGCAAGTCTGCTCATAAATTGCGGAATCAACGAATCGATCGGAGAGGGTCAAGCCTGTGGAGAAGTAGGAGCCTTTCGAATTACCATATATATAACTTATATATATTTAACTTATAATATTTTATATACTTGTACAATATTTATTGCAGTTCATCGTTGTGCAAACACCAAGAAGAAACGAAATGCTCGGGTATTATGGGCATAGTATCTTGCGCCTTCGCTACCGTAACTGTTGGATCTATATGAACGATTTCAATTGGGAAGGTGGGAGAGGATGGAGCACGATGCGATTTGGCAATGGAGAAGAGTGGAAGCCGTGAACGATCAGAATTGGTTATGATGATTATAGTCTCAAATACGTCATATATGGTTCCTGTTTCACGTTACTTTGTGACAAAAATAAACTGTAATATAAATATTCCACTCACGATAAATATTCCACTATTCAAGGCGTACTATTGAGTAGGGATGGCAAATCGGAACACGGCCTCAAGTCGGCTAATTGGTCGATTTACATGCGAAGCCGGCTTGGCGAGTCTCTCAAGGCGGCCTCAAGCCGGCCACCGACGCCTCTCCCCCTCTCAAGGCGGCTTCGCATGCAAATCGATCAATTAGTGACGGATCGCCGGCCATATGAGGCGAATTCCATAGGAATTGATCTCGTTGATTGAGTTCAAGTGCGAGAATCGTCAGCCGGCATCAACTCGGCATACAAAGGGAGAGAGGCAGCGAAGCCGGCTTGGCTCAATTTGCATGTCTGGCCAAGCCGGCTTCAATCAATTAGCGCGTCTTTCAAAGCAATTCGCCGTGTTCCGACGCCGATTTGCCATCCCTACTATTGAGTATAGCGGTAGTGACGCACGGGCAATACTCGCATATGACTCACATTTAGTATATTTCTTCATTCGTAGGCTCACATACATTTCGAGCTCTAGTGGTTATGTCCACTCCACGCGATATCAAACGAGACAGAAGAGAAAGAGGGCGCGCCAGCTCTATGTTGTGCAGAGAAACGAGTGATGTGAGTAATGCGAGGGAATAGCGTGCGGCAATACTCCCTCTCTCTCTCGGTATGCAGTGATCTGTCTTTTCCGCCGCGTTTCACCCTATCACTACTCCAATCAATCACACTTCTCTTCACAAACTCTATTCTCTGCTTCAAACCCTTGGAAAATGGATATTCTCGCGCTTCCCGATCCATTTCTTCGTCAGCTTATGAGAACAGTGACCATGAAAGACCGTCTGAGACTTCGGCTAGTGTGCCGGTAAGTTGTATCGATTGATTGCTTATAGATTCGCTACTCTTTTCACAAGAGCTCTTCGTTTTACGCGTTCTTCTCTTCGGCATTAGGTCGAATGAGAACCAATTCACAATATGTTCTCTGACATAACAGTCGTCACCGTATTGACACCACATTGTCAAAGCTGATTAGTTGATCGCTACGATACATTCGGGCACTCGCGAAATTTTTTTTAGCATCTTAATCTAATGTTTAGCATCTTTATCCATTTTTAGCGGTTTCGAGAGGCTTGTTTCGAATACGCACGCTGGATACATCGATCATGGAGAAATCAAACTGGAAAGATCACAATGGGATCCGAATGATGTGCAGATTACATGATCAAATCTAATTAAAACCTAATCCATGCAGGCATTTCTGTCTGTAACTATCGGAGATTTGACTTTAATGGACTACGAAGAAGTTGATGGGGACATTGAAGATCGCTTGAATATCAGATCACACCTTTTCTCCGGAATTTCCATAGGAGAGTTCAATTTAACTGTGAGTTCGAACTGGTTACCCGAGTGTTACCACACGCTATTCCCTCGCATTACTCACACCAATCGTTTCTCAGCACAATATTTAGCAGGCGCGGCCATCTTTCTTTTCTATCTCGTTTGATTTCGCGTGTAATGATCATTTCGCTTAAGCTCGAGGTTGACCGTTCCCCGAATTTTCAAGTTTCCTCAGTTCTCGAAATTATTCAGAGATTCACAGACAATTTCAACATCAAGCAGTTGAATTTGGAACAGCACTTAGTAGACGTGGATAACTTTCGGACGTTAGTTTCGACATACTTGTATTGAAATATTCGCAAATATACTTTTAGCGGTTCACAAATCATCGCAAACTGTCTCAAGTGCAAATATCACACCGAAATCAACGACTATCTTCCCGAAACTGACCAACTTTTGTCCCTCCCAACTCAGTACTGCCTGAAATTATCGTGCTACCTTCGGGTTTGTCTTCTCCTGGTTTGGAGAAATTCTAATATTCTCAGACCAGCCACCCGCTAGAACATTTTCTAATATCTGCCGATGTATTCTTCAAACTCCTCGCAGTTCACAACAATCTCCACTTGTACAATGTAGATCTAACACCGGATGACCTGAAGAAGGCGTTGCAGGTTTGTTATGGCTGAGCGAGCAAGAAAATAAGATCTTTTTTGGGAATTTTTTCCCAAAAAGATGTTATTTTATTTTACATATTTCCAGCACCTAAAGGTTCCTAAATGTTTCTTCAGACGATTTCTGCCGAGACTAATGGAAGATATGTGTATTTGTGCGACAATGTCTCAACGGTCGTAAATCTGATCAGGAGTTGCGGAATCACCGAAAATGCCGTGGATGGAGAGACCTGTGGAGAAGTATATGCAATTTTTAATGGATATTTTTCAATTTTCATAACTTTAAAATTAATTAAAAAAATATAATTTGCAGTTTATGGTCGTGCGAGCACCGAAAAGAGACCCACGCTTCCACTATTATAAGGATAGCTCCCTGCGTCTTCGCTACCGCAACTGCTGGATCTTTATTGATAATTGTAAATGGGATTATGGTGGTACTGAGTCGTGCATGTTGCGATTTGGCAATGGGGAAGCGTTCAAGCCCATTCGCATAGGGAATGCTGATGAGAGCTGGTAAAATGAGCCACGGTATGAGCCATTTCGCAAACTCTCTCGGCCCTAGAGCGGGCGAGAGAGAGTGTGTGCCAAATGAAGAGAGGGAGGCTCATTATTCGATTAACTATTCTCACTGTTTCGCATTATTAATTTGTTATTTTGTTATGAATTGGATAAACAAGGTTGACGCATGAATTTCCAATGAGGAGCCCGTGATGAGTGGGTATACTGCTGGTGTGAATCACTCTCTCCACACTGGCATGCGATCATTACGGTCAAGAAAGTAATCGGCATTATAAGCCTGAGAATAGTAACATCGCAACTGAAATGGAATATTTTTTCATTTCTTTTCAGTTCGAAAAACTTTCATTTCTCATTTCTTTTCTGTCTAACAGAAATACTCGAAGGAGCGTCACAGCGAAAGTTTTTCATAGCAGTTAATCTTCAGTCCCCCACTGTTCGATGATATCTTCCTCAAAATCATTAGCGCCGAAATGGATCATTGTGTGAAATTATGACGATCTTTTGATTAAGTACTTTTTTCTTTAGCGCAGAAACAATCGGAATGATTGAGTATTTTTATTGCAAATTACTTTCGTGAATTGTTTACCGAGTGCCTAGTTACAAGCAATACCAAATTATCTAATCAGAGAGGAGAAACTTGATCAGTGAGTGTTGATCGTTTAGGCCGATGGGAAATTTGCGAAAAACTTGACAGGAGCCAGAGCCTTCTCATTGTTCACTTGCACGAGCGATAGTTCAAATTTCTGCAAAGATCAAAGATCAAAGATCACCGACCGATCTCGATCGATAGGGCGTACCGTGGGTCCGATGAACATATTATGAGCACGGAACAATTGCCTCCCCATCCACTCAGCCATCTGAGGGAAATTGTCACGATTTGAGACAGCGACTATTGGTCCTGAAATGAGGAATATATTAGAGGGAGGGGATACGGAAGGTCAGGATAACGACTTCGTCTCTTCATTCTTGCCCACGCACTAGATTGAGGTAAAGGTGTATCCACGTCAAGCGTTTATATACACTCGAAAGACAACGCTAGGTGGGACCCACTGGTAAGGCCAGTTGTAATCAGATTGACGATATATCTCGCAAAATGAAGTGAGAGGGGAAACTAACCGGTCGTATTCCTATCGTGTTCATGCGAATCCATGACACAGAATCGATCCGTGTCTCTGCTGCAAGTTTCTTCGTATAATAATTCGCATCTTAATCCTATCTATCAATTAGAATTTATTGGCCGAACGAAACTTCTGTTCTACCAACTGATTCCTAGTAAATGCACACTTTAGCACTAAATATCAATTATTGGCTAGCGAATAATCATTCCATAACTGTGCTCAAAAAGTCATATCCAACTTTAAATCTTGCAATACCTGTACACGAGGGAAATGGCCATCTGGCTGCAGATGACGATGAAGCAGAAGGTATTCCACTCAGAGAAGGCGGGACTGTAAAGGTATGAAAAATACGGTTGTCTAAGCTATTCCATATGTCCGTTTTCGTTAATGCAAATGCCGAATTTCCTGTAGGAACCCCGTTGTATGATAAAAAGGTCAACGGGCCGAATATTGAGGAATACTGTTCTTATATTGGAAAACCTCTAATGGGGAATGATCGCACTCACTGTCCAACTGCATATTCCACGTATCTCGGAAGATTGTATCCGATCGACCCCTTCACAGCGATGAAATCAATCTGAAATTCGCTGTTTCCCTCATGCCTTTTGTCAGTCCATCAACCTCAATCATCTGAGGGCGATCGTTGATCTCTTCAACGGCTCCACATATCCCTCGACGAATGAGTCGAGATAACAGACTTTCCTCTCGTCTATTCCATGCCTCCACAGCGTGAGGAATACTCAAAATATCCCTGAGCGGTCTCCAATTTCCGTCATAGAAAACAGAGTTTCTGTAATGAACATTCTCATTGATGATTATCCATTGGATATTATCCAATCTTTCCTCCTTACCTGCCCCTATTCTTCTCTTCTTCGTAGATCTTATTACCCTTCCCAATCGCTTCTTTCATCAGTCGAATCAATTCAGGGGGACACACTTTGTGCTGAAAAATATTCAATTTCTCTCCAATCCCTCCTCCTTCTTTCCTACCCAATTCATTGCAAGTTGTTGCTCCTCCGAGAATCCTTCTCTTTTTTGATCGAGAGTCAGAATATTCGACAGATTCGCATCACTGAAATCAATTACCATGTCGGAGGCTAAAGATCACAGATCAACGTGAGGAATGCTTCGGCTACACTGATGCAGATGAGAGTGCATGCATCTGATGGTTTAGTCCGTCCTCCCAATTTCGATTGCGACATCCACAGCGGAAATTCCCAGTAGAGGAATGCCTGAATAAGCATATTTTTCGATAGCAGGTGTTTCCATTGGATCCAATCGATACGGTATCTCACATCATATTCTTTCTTGGCAATAATAACGAGTTCGAGTTTGCCTTGCAGCCATTTCACGCCATTTTCTGCTAGTTCGCTGAAAAAACACAATACTAAATGTAAAAGAAATGGTTTTTGAATGGGCAACATTGGAATGGCACGTGAGAGGAGGAGAATGCTTACAGTAATTGTGAGTCGGATTTGTCCGCTGTATCGAATGGTTGTTCTTCCTCCTTAACCGTAGTCTCCTTCTGTGACTCCTGTTGAAAGGAAATCGAACTGGCACTGAAACATGCATGATTTTGAATCAGCGGTGATACTGTAACACTCTAGATTACTGTAGCGACAAATGGGTACAGTATGAGGGTTCGGTACCTGGGTGGGGACGGCAGTGCGATAGTTGTTTCTTCCAGGCAAGGAACTCCCGACCAGCCGATGACCTCCCGACCGCCCAGTAGAGTCATTTGAGGGGAGAATGAGGGAGGGGAAGGAAGGGAATGACGTAAGCATCTATGTAATTAATTAATCTCCATATTTTAATTTGTTATTATCTAATTGAGCATCGGCACAAGCGTGCGATTGAGTTTTGAGTTCGTATTTTTGTATTTGTGTTTGTAAGATACGAGAAAGTGATCAACCGTTCTCAATCTCAGTGAAAGAGATTCTGCAGCGTTTCAATGAAATCGCTTTCCATAGGACTTATGCTTGACCTCTGTTTTTTTCTTAATTTTGTTCTCAAAGAAAATAATCAACAATGTAATGATAAGGCTGCCTTCCATACACCTTAGAATCTTCGATAAAAATAGGAAATAAGGCAATTCACGAGAATCTCGATACGTTTTTCAATATTTTTCCGAACAAAACTTTTTATTTGCTTCATGTTATTTTTTCCGTAACGATCTGAGCAACATTTCACACTTCAGGTTGCAATTGTCATTATACTTGCGGTTGTTTCTGAAATTTTGAACGGGTCAATGCGTTTGCAGACAAATAGTCAAATAGACACACTGCTTACACTGTGCCTCAAATGTGCATAGCTGCTTCACTACAATTTTCGCGCTCTTCTTTTACGAGTCCCTCTGCCCCCCCCCCTCTCCTCCCCTCCATCGATCTCTCTTTCTTATACTCAGCACGAGGCAAATAATCGTGAAACAGAAAAATATCCCTCCATCCACCTCTGATCTTCATTTTTACTTCCAATTTTCGCTGTATAATCCATTCGTGTATTAAACACGTGTACGTGTATTCGTGTATTAAATAAATACGCTTACGCTACGCTTAATACTTTTGCTTGCATTACATTCACTTTTGCGTTTTCTTCCCTCTTCTTTTTTTCAATCAAAGGGAGAATGGGTTAAAACTCTGCTCTGGTTTCCACTCTATGAGTCACGACAATTTCTGCTCTCTTTCCTCTTTCCCAGCCATTCACGAGCCGACTTTTCTATGAAAACGATGCCGATATGGTTGTATTCCTATTTACACCCTCGCTTTCTCTTTCCACTTATCGTATTTTCTCAAGAAAGAGCGAACCGACACCTCACTTTTCCTGTCTGATTAACAAGAGTTAACGTTATCGCATTGAAGATCAAACATTTCGTCCTACAATGGACATCCTCGCCCTTCCTGATGTTTTCCTTCGACAATTGATGAAATTGATGGACATTAAAGATCGTCTGAGAATGCGGCTCACGTGTCGGTACGTTAATAATTTAATTTATTGAAATTGTGATGTTTAAAAAAATATATATTTATTTAAATGATTCAGAGCATTCGAGAAGCTAGTAGCCGAGACGAATGCTGGATGTTTCTACGATGGCCGAGTAGTAGGGTTGCGCGTTCGGTATCGGTATCGGGATTGCCGACCCCCTCTTCCCTTCTTCGCCCCTCCCCCTCGCTCGAGCGATTTTTCGGGGAAGGGGGAGGGGAGAGAGTCGGCAATACCGACTTTGTCGGTATTGCCGACCTCTTCCCATCTCCTCCCTCCCCTCCCTCTCCCTCTATTCCCGTTCGATCGCTGTCTTCTCTCTTTCGTATTTCATCTCGCAATTCTTCTACAATATTTTACTCTTCTGAAATGGTTTAATAATACATCTTCAATTTCACATGTTTTTCACATCCGTCTTTATTTTTATCAGTTCTTCATACTTTATGCGTTTCATTTTTTGATAATTGATCAAAAGAATGATTAACTAAATCTTATCTTTCAAATATGCAAATGATAACGTCATTTGCTTAGTTTTCACTACAACGTCAATTCATTATGTTCGAAAAGTAGCCAGAAACTAGCTGAATCATCAGTAGTAAGAACTACCCTTATATACCCTCGAATATTATTGAACCATTTCAGAAGAGTAAAATATTGTAGAAGAATTGCGAGATGAAATACAAAAGAGAGAAGACAGCGATCGAACGGGAATAGAGGGAGAGGGAGGGAGAGGGAGGAGATGGGAAGAGGTCGGCAATACCGACAAAGTCGGTATTGCCGACTCCTCTTCCCTTCCTGTCGGTATTACCGACGATGGGAAGAGGGTATCCCTCCCTCAAGAGCTCGTGCTCGCGAGAGAAGGGAAGAGCCTCCGTTAGCTCGGGAGTGCCGATCCCGAACGCGCAACCCTACCGAGTAGTACAAGGAACCCATGAGGTCATCTTTTTTTTTTCTGGTTGTTAAATTAAAAAAAAAAACATTCGTGAAATTTCGTTAGATTCGTGAAAACGATGGTAATTTGCAGTCCAAATTCGACTTTCACATTGGTCTCGCACACTTTACTGGCATTCCGGCAACTGAAGAGGGGTTCGAGCAGTGTTTGAATCTGCGAAGTCGACTGTTCACTGGGATCCAGTTGACGTCGTTCAGCATTAATTGGGTCTGTTTATGCTCAGACCCGCACTCTTTTATGCTCCAAATCCATTTATTGTACGACATTTTCAGCCCGACAATGCATCCCACGATTTTGTTTGCAAATTCACCGAAAGGTTCAAAATTGGCTCTTTCACAATTTTCGTGAGCTCGGAAAATCTGCTCGGAATGTGAGTATTTTCTGTAATCTTTTCACAGTAAGTAAGGACATTTTAGCGCCCGTCAAATGATGTCGAACTTCCCCACCACCAAATTCTCCATGCACTTGTATTTTCTTCCCGAACCGGAAATCATCATTGCCTTCCCTCCCATGGAAGCGCTCCACATCAAAGACTGCAGTGTAGGAGTGAGTTATTCTCTTAGTTATTCTCCCCTGGGCGATGCATCGAGGTTGAAGTGTGAATGAAACATTTCCGAGTTTCGAATTGTGTTCGTCTCACCCCCCACTCATTTCTCGCCTCTTGAACGGCGACATCGGTACATTACTCGGTTACTCGGTATCGCTAAACACTAGAACCAGTGTCATATTTTAGAAGGGATAAAGATAGGGACAGATGCCAGAGGGGATACGAAGAGGGACGAGGGGCCATGGAGAATATCAAAAGGCCTTTATTTTCAGCCAGGAACCCCTTGGCTGATCACTAGCGAGTTATTCTTCGCACTGCTCGACGCCCATGAGTGTCTGGATGTTGACTGCACCGCCTTGCAAGAGGAAGACTGCGATCGGGCATTGACGGTAAATTTCCGATTTTTTATTTATTTTTCGTTATTATTTCTTAAATTCTTAGATAATCGCCAGCCATAGCAATAAACGCATTGTGCAAGTTCAAATGGACACTTCGACGATCAAAAACTGGCTGAGGATTCAGGGCATTGAAAGAACAGTTCAGGACGGCGATCGGTGCGGTAAGGTCAGTAGAAAGGTGTTTTAAAATATTTTGAAAACACACAAAGTCAAACGTAGTCAAACTAGATACTACGGTATCGGTAGGTTAGCGTAAATATTCCCTTTCAGTTCGAAGTAGTGAATAGGCCGTACTACGCGCGAAACGTTCGAAGGGCGGGCGAATTGGTACTTCGATACGAGGACAAAGCAATGAATCATCAATGCACAATCAGCATTCCCGGCTCTGTCTGGAACTATGGAAATGTGTACTGCAGAATGCACCTGTCTAATAGATATATCGAATAGCTTGTCTTTGTTCTTCTTATTCGATAAACTAAAGATAAAGTAACAACATTCGACATGGTTAAAACGACAGGACGAGGCGAGAAGAAATAGGTGAAAATTAGAGGAGGGTCGATTTGAATTCGGCATTTCGGGTATACCAGCGATTATTCAAGGCGGAGTGAAGCGGGAGTGAGTCACGGTCGATACTCACCAATAATTCTCACGTCATGGCTTTATAAGATAGTGATGACACTTATATTTACAGAGAGAAATGATATTATTATGTTATGTACACAAATATTATTATTATGTACACAAAATGTATATCCTAATTATGGAAATAATATTTCGGTCGCTTTTCTAAGTATTTCTTGAGAAAACAAGCCATAAACTAAAAAAATAACAAACTGTGCCTACACAGTGTGCTACTAAGCTTGGCTACAGATTTAGCTCGTGCTCGTATTTATCGCGCCCCTCCCTTCTCCCTCACCCTCTTTCTTCCATCCAGCCAGCGAAAAGCGTTAGAAGATAAATACTCTCCCTACTTTCCTCATTTGACGCTTTTACGTTTAATATTCGGAATAAATACATTTAACATTCCCAAGTCACTTTAATTTTTTTTCACTAAATTTCATCAAATGCACGTCTTTATCAATTCAGAATCAAGTTTAGCGTGTTTCATCCCTATTTGTTCTTTTCAGTGATACAAAATGACGATGAGCAAACTCGCAACGTTCCTCGTTTTTAAATGTTAAAACTTCTTCAAACTTTCCCTTCATTTTTTTGCAATGAATCCTCCTTGAAACTATTCAATTCATGTTCTCATTCATATTATCGAGAAGCGTCACATGACAGTTGGATCCAACTTTTCCATATTTTGTTATAGAATGGACATCTTCTCCCTTCCTGCTGTTTTCCTAAGACAACTAATGAAATCAATGGACATTAAAGATCGCCTTAACGCGAGGCTCACGTGTCGGTATGCCAACACTGTTTTTATTTCATAATTAACGATTTCAGCGCATTTGAAAAGCTCGTAGCCGAGACGAATGCTGGATATTTCTATCATGGGCTGATCATAAAAGGAACGGATGAGGTAATTTTATGTATCGATTTTTCTGAATTGACATAATATTCCCAAGACTACCTAGCAATGCTATGCAATTTCGTTCCTTGTAATATTACAGTTTGGAACATATTTCCTTATGGACTTGCAGACACGTATTTAACTCTTGCCAATGATGGTTGTTTGCAGACCAAATTCGACTTCCACATTGACCACGCGCGCTTTACCGGCTTTCCAGCCACTGAAGAAGGATTCGAAAAGTGTTTGAATCTCCGAAAACGCTTGTTTAATGGAATCCAGTTATCGTCATTTAGCATTAATTGGGTCGGTTTAAAATTCCTGTATTTTTTGATTCACGATTTTTTAACATTGATGATAGGTGTGTTCAGCCCTACAACGCATCTCTCGATTTTGTGTGCAAATTCACCGAGAAGTTCAAGATAGAATCTTTCAAAATCTTCGTGAGCTCGCAAAACCTTCTTAGAATGTTAGTTCTTAGAATGCGTTTTATCTCAGAATGTGTAACATCTCACAAATTACAAATATTTCACAAAAATATAAGTAATTATATTTCAGCGCCCGTCAAATGATATCGAACTTCCCAACCACTAAGTTCAGCATAGACTTGGATTTTCTTCCCGAACCGGAAATTTTGATGTCCCTTCCACCGTTGGAATCGCTTCACATCAAAGACTACAGCACAGTCGTGAGTAATCTATTTCATGAATATTTCAATTTTTTTTTCTAGAATCTAGAATTAACTATCTTTCTCGATCACAGGCTGTATTTCGAAAATCAACTAGAATATTTTAGAGAGGCACTAAGCCGTTTTTGATCAGTAGTGAGCTATTCTTCGCACTTCTTGATGCCCATGAATGCATTGATTTGGACTGCACTGCATTGAATGAAGACGATTGTGATCGCGCCATGATGGTGAAAGCATTTTTATTTTATAAATTGCTTTATTTCAATTTTTAGATAGTCGCTAGCCACAGCGATATGCGCACTGTCCAAGTGCAATTGGAGACTGCTATTATCAAAAACTGGCTGGCTAATCACGGAATTCAAAGATTTCCACAGGAAGGTGATCGATACGGCAAGGTGAAAGTGTTACAAATTAATTAAAATAATGATAATACAGACGTGGTTTTTACGCATAATTTGCTTTACAAAAGAGAGTCTTTTAGTCATTGAAATGAATTCCATTTCAGTTTGAAGTGTTGAACTTCTCACCGTATTACTCGCGAAGCGAGCAAAGGAGTGGCCAACTGATACTTCGATACGAGGACAAAGACGCGAATCTGCAATGTACAATCAAGATTCCCGGATCTGTACTGTGGAACTCTGGCTGGAAATGCGAACTCTGCAGGATGCATCTATCGAACAGAAATATTGAGTAATTATCGCATTATTCAAGGCTTGTTTTGTCACTGACTTTTGATTGTTCGGTTGCATTTTTACAATAAATTGTCTGTATTCGACATGATGAGAGCAACAGGACGTGGTGTGAAGAAACGGGTGAATATTAGAGGAGGGTCGATTTGAATTCGGCAATTTTTGTAGTTGAGCCTTGTCAGTCGGTCGCTTTCCATTTCAATTATGGTGAACTGAATGTTTGCCTCAAAAAAGTTTGCACAAAGTAACCAACTTCTCCGTGAACGTCATCAGCCTTGGGGAATTCGACAATACCAATATCTCGGAGCCAAATGGTCAGCGTTGTTGCCTCCACTGTCATTTTAACAGTTCGGCCGCCATCCATGGCAGAGATGAGCTCAAGATTTCAATTAAGATTTGCGTTTGCCAAATATGCTCGATTTCACAAATTCCCGGTTCGTTGATTTCTCGCTCCCATGAGCAAATATTCTCATGATGCTACCTGTATTGTATAAGTCCATCCGTCTGATGTCATATCCACTATATTATGACTAAGGAACAAGTACATGTGAACTTTAATGAGGTTGGATAACAATTCGACTGAAATCTGCAATGGCTATTTCTCAAATTATGCTCTATTTCGAATAATAAAATGTCACCGAAGAGATGCTGTCCACTCCGCGGCCAGTTATTTGGTCCCGAATCCTGCTGTAACCCTTAAAAATACACTTTTCATTATCAATAAACTATTATCCAAACATGTCGCTGTTGTAGTATCGCTAGTTTCTCCATTGGAGGAATCGCCAAAAGTTTGCATTGATCCGGAAGAAAATGTAGATTCAGTTCAAATTTGCTGTTGGGAAAGTCGGTCATGATAAGTAGCGCTCTGAGAATCTTGACAATTTTTTTTCAGCATTTTAGATATGGCGAATTAAATAAAAATGAACTAACTGATCAAGTTCCGTTTGCGCTCCAACGCTGAAATCGATAATATCAATTTCGAAATTAACCATAAATTTTCGAATGAATTCTAGCGGAATTTTACAATTGTCAACCTAAAAATATGTTCATTTCTGAGAAAAATATGCCAAAAATATACTCACAAAAAAAAGGAATTCCCGAACATGTATCTTGTTGAATAAACGATTTCTTAGGATTAGTATCTGATCAATTCCTTCACTAGAATATGGCATGCTATCAAACGACGTCTCGTCAATACCCAATGAGAATTTATCCTGAAGATATTCAAATATTGCAAAAAAAATAAACTAAAAACTTTACTATTTCAAAGTGCAAGCCTGCCGTTTCGCAGAAATCCACGTTCGATTCAGCAATCAGCTTGGCAAATCCCCTAAATTAGTTGTAATAGTGAATTCGAATCATTTTATTTAAAAAGTGTATTTATATCACCTGCAAGTGCACAATAACTGCAATCGATCCTTGACGTTCATAAACTTCATTAGATCTCGAAGAAAGAGAGCTGGGAGAGCGAAAAGGTCCATTGGGTCACCGAAAGCAAGAAATATTAAGTATTTTTCAGGTTAGAATAGCGAAAAGGCGTGGAAATCAATCGATGGACGATCAGAGGAGCGAAAAGCGTGTTGAAAAGCGTTCGTGACTCATCGTGCAAGCAAACATAGATAAGGAGAACCGAGCTATTTTCAAAGAGCAATACGATTGGCATCATGAGCAATCGAAAGCATACGTGTTGTCAATCGATGCATATCGCCCTCGATAGTGAAAACCGATTGTGAAATGTCTGCTTCTCTCATTTCTCATCGTTTTCACGTTGGTCTCATCGTTTTCACGTTCGTTGGTTAGAGCAGCAAGAGAGCACCGGAAAAAAGAGAGAGCCACATCCGATAGTGACAAATCAAGCGAGAAAGCATAGATAAGAAGAGAAGTTGGAGTCTTTTATAACGTTGTCTGTAGTTTCCTGGACGAAATTTTCTATTCATTGACGATGTCTCTTTTCTCTCTTCCCGATCTCTTTCTCCAAAACGTAATGAGAACTATGCCAATGAGAGATCGATCAAGACTGCGACTCACTTGCCGGTTATGTTTCTTCATTTTGTATTTCTATATTTCGATAGCAAGAGGTTTTTGCAGAGCTTTCGAAGAATTAGTGGCCGATTCGCATGCTGGACATTACGAAAGTGGAGGACTCACAATATTCGAACACTTTGAGTCGAAATGTCTAGTAAGTTGGTCATGTGAGAGAAGCTTCCGTACTGTGTGTTGTGTGTATTCATGAATGCCAAAACAAAATAACTAATTATTTTCTCAAGAGAATATTTCGTTGTTCAGAATAGGCTGCTTTTCAATAATAAAAAAAACTGTTAAAACACATTTGTGATACCATGAAATGGAATTTCAGGACTCAACGTTAATATTTAGGTAAATTGCGGTTCAGCAATGATGAATCTCGTGGATATGATTTAGAAGACTTACTTCACATAAGAAATCATGCATTCAGAGGAATTTCAATTCACCATTTCGAAATCGAGGTAAGAGACCCTCTCAGTTCATTCCAAATAAGTATTTTTGAATTGGATAATATGTACAAATTTAGCATTTCGCGCGTAATTTGTCATTGGAGTTCATTCGTGAGCTAATTGATGGCTTCAGGATTTACGAGTTTAGTTTCGCCGTGAATTCGAACGCAAATCTAGAGAGGTAAGTCAACGTACCAAGTCACATCTTTATCCCCACTGTTCAATTTCGTAGTCTAGTCAATGCAAATCTCGACCATTCAGCGCATTACAACTCATTGCGGATTTTCCAATGAGCAAACTCAACACCATGAACATACTGTTTTTTACGTCTTTGGGTTGCCGAGGAAGACGAGTGGAAGTAGTAGTGAAGCACCACGTTTATCGTTGGAATGAACGTACGGGAAATACAGACGACTGGTTACTAGGAAGGGCAAGAATTAGACTGACGAAAATACGTCAACGAAAATTGGGCGCGCTTGACTGAGTATCAGCGCGCCACGCAGGGAAAGTTGCAATAGGCGTTGGGGTTACGGTAGTTGTGCCAGGTCACAATTATGATTTACAAGTATAATTAAATAAGAGGCTTGTACACAGCAATCAGGGATCAAAGATCACGCCATAGTACAGATCAAAGATTGCGAACTGAGTTTCCAGCAGTATTCGAATTTATTCGGAACAAAAAGAACAACATGATTATCAGTGAAGAAAAAAGGTTACGGATTTTAAACGTGCGAGAATGTACAAAGAACTATGTAGGTAGGAGGATACTCCGTGAAGAAGAAGTGATGGGCGACACAGCAATTGAAACTGCAACAAATTCAGTCTCGGGTAACCATACGATCTCACGTAATTCTTGCCTGCAATGTTATCTATCTTAATATGAAAGTGAAAGCTTGAGGAAGACAGGAGAAAAAATCGAAACAAAAATCGAACAAATATTGCAGATTGAAGTTACTGAGCAGCATCGATGAAAGTGAAATGTCGATTTCTTCCTTTCCATTTTTCTTTTTCAAGAATTGCTGAGAATGAGTAGAACTCTGGAATTAGATAATAATGAATCAAAGCGAGGAAATGAAAATGCAATGGACTATGGCTTTTTTTGAGAGAAATAATTGGATATTCGGGAAATGGATTGGGTTTTGAAAGGACAGGGTAACCTCCAACGCAATGCTAAGTGGGCGAAAGGAGAGTAAAGAAAGGGAGGAAAAGAAGATACAAGATCTAGCCTTGTATTCAATCGGAGAAAGAGAGGCGCAATTGAGGGAAATGAGTTGAGAAAGTGAAAGTTTGCGCATTTCGACACGGCAAAGAGAAATATTGACAATGCTCTCTACTGTACTGGTAAAAAGAAAAACGTGTAATTCAATTCGAATATATTTATCGTTTCACTGTTTGGTTTACTTCCCTGTTAGGAATTGATTAGGCGAGATTACGGTAATCAGAGATTACGGTATTGCGAGAATACGGTAATCACTGCAATTGCGGGATATTGATGGGTGACGGCTCGGTGGGCGTGGTCGGCTTCGAGATTACCTGAAATGTTTGATTTCCGATTTATTTCCCAATTTTTGAGGTTATTTCCCGCGATATTTCGATTTTTTACGGTGGACCGTCTCATCTAGCCACGTTCTCTACTAAAATAATGTAAATAACGTATTCGAATCTCTAATTTTAAAATAATCAATCAAACCTGACCACTGGAGGAACGGCGGGCGATGGCACCACTTCGGAGCGTCGCACGGACTCGTCCCGGGCAGGATCCGTCTCCGGCTCTTCCTTGTCACTGAAATGGAACCGTTAGAAAGACGAATCCGTCTCTCATTCTTTCCTCTACTGAGTCACTAGAAATAGCCCTACTATTTAGCGCTATAACTGCCTAGTCAAGTGAGAATTAGTTTCAGGCTCTTCCTTGTCACTGAAAAACAGCAATCACAACGGCCCAGTTCTTGATTATGAACGGGAATGCGTGATGCCTGGAATCTATTAGTTTCTGGATATTGAGCGCGCTGTCTGAAAATTATGGGCAAGAAATAGAAAACGATAATATCTTGAAATAACCAACTGTTTGATCACTCTCCAGACCGTGACTGCAGCCGAGATAGTGGAGGCCATCGTGAAGATCTGGAGATTTATTTATTTTTAATTTATTTACTTTTGATTTTAATCGTTGGACTCTTAGCATAGCATCCTTGTATTACAATGTGGGGATGGTTACTGATTCCGTAAACCATAAACAAAGCTTATTTTAAGCAGCGGTTTGTTGCCGGATAGGGGGTTTTTCGATCTGCACAAGTCCCAGATTTATTTTTATTTATGCTCACTATAGCTCGAAATACGGGCCGTCGTCTCTCCATTTCACACACTCTCTTCACCTCTCGAGTGACGAGAGGGAGTGTATAGAATGAAGAGACGATGATCAGTATTTCGATCTCGAATTCTCACCAGAAAGAGCACGACTCGATTGCCGTAGACTGCAGCGTCCTTGTAGAAGCAGCTCTCACTGAATTTTAAAATAATTCAAATTTTATTTTATTTAAATTTTATTATTTTATTTATTTATTTACTCACGATTGCGTGCAATCAGGATTCTCGAATTTGCCCAGTTTCGGGTCACTCCTGCACTGACTGTCGTTGTGCACGTACCGGAGAAACTGGAAATTATTGTTGTTATTGTTATTGTTATTGTTATTATTCTAAGAAAAAATAAATATATGCACCGCAGACTCCTCCCGGTACATGATTGTATCGATGAGCGTTGAGTAGGCGCCGCAACACGAATATTTTCTGAATTTAAGAATTTAAGGTTAATGTCAAATTTATTCAAAATGTCATATTTCCGAATTTTAACTAATTTTGGAGGTGAGTGAAAATTAAAACTAAATGAACATACGAGCTCTTCTTCCTCTCTGGCGTGCTGACCACCCACGGACGAAACGGTACAATCTCGTGGAACTGACCAGATTGCTGCAAGAAAGAATTGTAATCGTTTATCAGCGAGGTCGGAATGAAGGTACGCATCGTTCCCGGTCACGCTGGCACTGCTTTACCTCACAGGCCCTTGTTACCAGACCAGCCCAAAAAGTTCGCGTTCCAAAGCATGATCAAAAGCACCAGACAACTCCTTAGCACTCAGCACTAAGCCTGATCGATAAACTAATGCAATAACCTACGGATATCGTTTCTGTTGCTAAGGCTTAGTGCTTAGAGTATTTGCTGTCGCGAATATCATTACATTTTAGACTGGTCCGGTAAAGTAAAGCAGTGACAGATCAAACCGCAGGTCACACTAGCGAGAGCAGTGAAAATAATTTCTTCAGCACTTCATTTTGTTGGTCAATCCGTGCTCTTTTGTCCGAAATCCAGATAACGGAAGACAATTTTTTTCATCAGTTCTTCGCTCACATTGTTGAGTACGGTAACCTCCTTGTCCAAAATTCCGTCGAGAATGCCGATCGAACCGTGCGGAAACTTGAGCACGTCCTGGAGGATTATCACTGAAATTCATAATTTATTTAATTATTTAAATTTCATGATTGAATTTATCATTGTTTAAAAAAATCGATGTTTATGCCCACAATGTCCCGAATGTTGATCTTTGATATTTTGTAATTCCAAATCACCGGCGTAAATGGAGAGACTGATCATGGAGACGATGCAGAAGAGGTGCGACGAGAGGAAGATCTGTCTCTGAAAATATTTTAAATTTATTTAAATTAATTAAATTATATTTTTAATTAGTAAATTTTTCAGACACTTTTAATATTGCTCTATTGCTATTCTGCCTAGACAGTGCTAAAAGCATCTTAGAGGCTGGTGAATGGGCGGGGCTTATCGTGAGATTATTTTCCATTCCACTAGTATCTGATATTTGACGAACGTTCGAGGGGCGGAGAAGGGAAGAGGCCGGGAGGAGGCGGTAGATCAACTGTCCTCCTCCCCCCTTCCTTCTCTCTTCCTCTCTCCCAGACAATCAATAGCTCGCTAACCAGCACATTGAGTTTGCTGAGCATTTTAAACGCACGATAAGTGGGTGGAGTTTAGGGGGCGGGGCTTAATTTCGAAGCTGCACCTTGTACTTGGGCATCATCATCCTGTACGCGAGCAGGAAGAAGACGGCGAAGACGGATCCGGAGCAGAGCGGGGGAGCGATTTGGACCATTCGAGCGATGACGCCCTGGAGATTAAAGATCAGAAATTAGAGATCAGAGATCAATATTCTGAATATTTTTAATGGACAGAGGTAGCGATTTGGACCGTTCAAGCGGTCACTTCCTGTATTTCAGAGATCAGAGGATAATTAAACGATCAAGAATCATTCACGTTTCACGCAAATGTATTTGTCAATCGCTTCTCTCACAGTAGGCTTCATTAGAAATAGCCGCTTCATTTCGTGAACACTCTTCCATTCTAAAAGACGAGACCTACCTCATCGCCCCTGGCCCAGTTCCTTCCGCCCTCGAACGTGTACTTTCTTCTCCTCTGCAGACGCGTGCCGAAGGCCATCGCGGAAGCGAGCGTGACCACGACACCGATCAGGGCGATCTGAATCATATTAGATGACACAAGGACGAGATCAAAGATCAAAGATCAGAATCTAGATTTGAGGGCCCAATAACGCTCAGAAGGTGGTGCCCAAAAAGAACTAAGGCAAGTAACAAAGGAGGCTGATGCGAGAGTCACGACCACGCCGATCAGGGTGTCTGGAGATCAGAGATCAGAAATCAAAGATCAACTGTTAGAGATCAATGATCAACTATTAGAGGACAAAGATAATTGTTCCCATCGGGTCAGAAGGCAACGATCGTGCATGTAACTTAAGGAAACAACATAAAATGGAGGGATTATGGTAGTGTAAAGATCAAAGATCAAAACGCCTCACCGTCAGCTCGACGAGGAAGAGGCTGCTGTAGTTGCGACGCAGGTCGGGGCCCTTGATCCAGCCGCGCGTCTGGTGGATCCGAACGTATCTGGAGAAGGGGGACGGGGGTTATCGACAACATAGGGACGGAGCCTAAGGGGGCGGAGTCTAAAAGGGACGGAGCCTTAGGAACTGATATTGACAGATGAGTCCCAAGAACATCGAGAGATGCAAAAGGACGGTGCCTTCGGGATACTCGGCTCCCATAGGGCCAAAAGGGCAAAAAAGGAGGCGGAGTCAAAGAAATATTGAATGGAAATCAACTGACGAGTGTCGAGCAGCCGGTCGACGCCCGCTCATGGCGGTGGAATGAGGGGAGGGAGGGGACGAGGGAAGGGAGGATGGGAGAAATGGAGTGATCTCTGTCGCTCTTTAAATTATGGAAATTGCAATAGATGAAAACTCTTTTTTTTTATTGTCCTATTTATTTTATTTTCTTTGGTATCATTGACCCATTATTCATGTTTTTTCATATGCATATTCTTCTGACCGTGAGAAAGGATATGAAAACAAGATTACGGAAGAATATTGGAGATCCCGAGGCTTTATCAAGTAAGGCGTATTCACAAACAAATCACGTTAACATAATTACAAAGAGCATTACAGAACATCAGTTAAATATTTAATCTTCGCTAGCCTCACTATTGTTGCGCAATGCAGACAAATTCACATAGTAAGCAGACTCGTTAACATGTGAAACAGAGACTTTTGATTTGGATGATGTAGCAACTGCTATAGCATCAGAAATAGGTCTCCAATATTCTTTCGGACTTGGGTTATTTACGTTTCGACAAGGATCATCGTCATTGACGTCATTGACGTCATTGACCAGGAACGACAGCTTCACTGATCGGACATACGCAGATACTTCCGAGAAGAATGGAACGATATCTAGAGAGAAAAAATGAGTACTGTGGCGAAGGGATTTTGACGAAGAGATTTTGAACTCCCTCGCATACTCCATTTTAAAGAAGGCGTCCCACGAACACCGCGGGCGGCTGTGCAAAGTGAGGAATGAGAGGGACGCTCTCCTCATTCCGCACGCTCTCTCACTCGTTGCCTGCTTTTCAGGGTCACTTGGCACGCACCCAATTGATCATAACTCAGTTCAAACGAAAAATGGTGACTTGGGAGTTTCGAAAATGTAATCGGGTAACAGTGACCCACAATCTCACATCGAGAACTCAGTTAGCCAGATATTCGTGGGACACCTTCTTTAAACTAGGGAGTATGCATGGCAGGAAGACCAGAATAGCCCAAATGAAAGGGTTTTAAAAGAAGTGATTCGTGCGACTTGCCTTTCTCAGTCGTAATCATGTGTATTGAATGCACTTCTAAGCGTTGAACGTTGCGATTTCGAAGCATGTCGACTAGTGATGATCTAAAAAAAAATGGAATTTTTTTTTAATAGATTGTGGGCCTCACCCAAATGTCTTCAGGAGAACTACGTTTGTGAAGATAAGTTTTTCGATGATCGCACAAGGTATCACATTTTTCCATATATTGATTTGGAAATCATTTAAACTCAAGAAAAACTTGGCATATTTAATCAAAGAGCTGCGCTTGAACAGCCGAGATAGCGGGTAGGACAAATTCTGAATTCCCTCAACGGTGTTAATTGTCTGAAAGAATATCTCTCATTGTTTTAACATGCGGAGACGCTTACTTTTCGGTATCCTTCGGCAGGATTGAAAGGCCAATTGCTGATTCTGAGGTAGTTTGCGTGTTCACAAGAAGCGTCTATGAGCAGTAATATTCCCTCATCGCTTCTACTCCATTGTAAACTATCGATTACGGGAAGCCTGGACCGGTCGTCAAGAACAAGGGAATTCCAGAGGGGACTGATCTGTAAGACGACTTATTTTTAGTAAATAAAAAAATATATTTGGTAAAAAGATCTTCCCACCAGTCTGATTACGTCATCAAGAGGTTGCATCTTGACAACACTTCGAATGACATCCGGTGGTAAGGTGGCCAAATTGAGGGTGACTTCAGTAGCCATCGAATTAAGAAGAAATATATTAGCGTAGGGAATAATTATATGCTTGAAGAATGCCCCGCCAAGAGGATGCGGCTGGTAATTATGCAAGTTTAGCGTCGAGCTAAGCGTTGTCAAATTTCGAAGTTATAACACTGAAAAGGATTTATCTTTTATTTCGAAGTTTATTCTATGCAAACATTACAATGCAATTCCTCTGGTACAAAAATTGATTTACGTGAATAAGCAGTTACTTCATCAACATAGGAAGTGACAATGTAAATCGATTATGAGAAATGACTGCATTAATACAATTCTACTTTATTCATCATACGCTTGTCTGTCGCTCCTATTCCCTATTAGAATTTGAGACCGCTCTACTGCTTCTTCATTCTAGGCTGCATTCTAATGCTAATGCTGCATTCTCTGTCGAATATTGATCGTTTTGAGGATTCGGCACTGAATGCAGCATAACCAAATGAAGAGACTATGACGAGTATTTCCGTCGAATTATTATCCTTTTAGGAAGATGTGATGTGGACGAGAGGCATCGCATGAGCCTCGCCTTCCGTGTTGTCAAAGGCGACGTTGATAATTGAAACATCCTCCATGGGCCTCCTTAAAGAAATTCATTTGAAAATAGTTAATTTCTGTGATACACTATTGCTTTACAAATAGTAATCATAAAGTTACGAATAGTTACTGTCAGGATGAAGAATCGGTCTTGTCATTTCGCAGGCTCTCTCACCGGTTAGAGGGGGGAGAGAACACACGGAATGAAGTGGCGAATTCTTCATCCTGATAGCCCTAGTTACGACATCTCATCAGACATGTTCACGAGTAAGAGACGAAAAAATCTAAGCTAAAACCAAGAGAAGAAGAAGTGAGTGGTCTCACCGTGCTAGTCGGCTTCTGATCTTTCGCCACGACGCTTTAGATGAGCGAACGATCCTGCGGAATGAGCAATCTGCCCATACATATCCGATCGTTGCTTTCCTGGAATATGATGCGGTTTAAATTACGTAAGAAACTCATCGCATTAAGAACCTTGTTTTTAGGTGCACAAAGCAAGATGATCAGAATTTCAAACGTAAGAAGTTGATTTTACACATAATAAAGATGATAGTCTTACTAACTCGCAGCACCACTCCCCGGCGTTTGTGTACTTGAAGATCAAAGCAACAGTGTAGGGCAAGATGAAGAAAATAAAGAAAGAGATTAGGCGACCAATCCACAAATTGAGGTACGAGTAGGCGAACACGACAACCACACGCCTGAGGATATACTCGATCAATATATTGTTTATAATTAGTTTGGTTTTAATCATTTAATTCGTTGGAAGCATTGAAAGAGTTTATAAGCCGAAACGAAGAAAAAAACGTTATGACGGTGTTGCGAATCGTGGTACTATCTTATTGGAAACCTAATTGGACACAAGTTCGGCACGTCGTTAGGCGAGCAATTACTACCAGAGTACCCACCATCCCATCAGCGCGCATCTACAGACGTCCGCGATGTCATCACGGTCCTGATTCGTCTCCGATTCGGAGCCCTCTCGATGCCCGCAACCCGTGCCAATGATGATCTCCTGAAGGACCTCGAGCGTCAGCGGAAGCGCGGCTGAAAATGGCACGAATAATTTTGATGGGCAATCGTAATGAAGATTCAGCAAGCAGAATAAACCCCTTCCAATAGTGATACTAGCGAAACGAAAGCTAATCATGCCACCCATTCTCACCAAGCGCTTGAGCAGCCAAAGCAAGGGAAATGAGCACCAGTCGGCCAGCCATGATCTGAAGTGTATGGTTATTCATTGGATGCTTATTCTGCAATATCATCAATGCCCAGTGCAATGCCGGAAATGCAGTATCTTTCACAGACACTCTGATCATTCGCGTGATTCTTTCTCTCATTTCACTGTAACCTCTCCCTGGAGAGAGAAATTGAAAGAGCATCGCAAAATGAGAGATTGAAAAGTATTTTGCACACTCCAGTCCCAAACCATCTGGCAGCCTCTCACATTGTAATAAAGAAATGCGGCCGTGGCCAATAGTGGGACGAGCATGTACATCTCCGTATACTTCAAGCCACTCTCGATGAATTTATCTCCCTTATCTCCAAGCCCTTTTCGATAAATGGTGTACACTTTTCGCATTAATGATGACATCGCCTGCACAGGAATTGATATCTGAAGTCTTCAAGCAAAAACTGACAATTACGGCGAGCTGACTGATAATCGTAATCGGCTCTTCGTTATCTTTGATCCATCCGTCATGTCCTCCTGCTTCCTTGGAGATTACAGTCAGTACTGAATTTTGTCAATTTTATAATTAATCAGAGGTTGCGTTACAAGAAATTACCATCCTATAGTGCTTTCCCTATTGGATTGTTCGAGTGACCTTCTCTGTGCTGGATTAGTGCATTTTGACTCACATAACGTGTCTGTGCAGCCGATCATTATCACGTGTGGAATCGCCGGTAGTCCTTTCTGATAGAAAAATAAAACAGTTTTTTTTCATATATCGTCTTTAGGGATTATTCTTACCACATATGCCTTGCATTTTTTTGCAAAGGCAGTTTTTGCGGACTCGGACATACTGCCACAAGTGACTCCAGAGCACGATGGGCACCCAATACTGAAAAAAAAACAAATTGTAATAAAAAAATATTTTTATTTCACGGTTTTACTAAGCGTCTGTTGCAGTATCTTTTAAGGAAAATATTAAATAATGAATGAAAACATATATACCTCGGACAGGAGAACGGCTCGTTATTCTCATCCTTTTTCAGGCAGTATCGAACAACGATAAAGATGAGAGTCACAGTCATGTGGAGCACAGAGACCACCGTCCAGAAGTATTCATTGTCGAATATCTGAATTTACCGCCATTAAATCGTTATTAGTTCTAGTGGAATGGGTGATTCGGGTAACAACGGCATTGATAACTCGGTAAGATATCCGTGGTGCTCCTCATTTTTCGAAAGTTTGGCGAAACTTTGGAGGCGAGATACACCTATTTTGTTAGAGGGCATATTGCGAAATAGTTCTCGTTTGAGCTAATGGTTCGGCAAACTTACGTTGCGATTGATGAGTGGCGTGAAAATGATCATGAGCACTTGTGCCCCCGTACTCATGGCGAGGTTGTTGCTACCACTGAAGAAATATGGACGATTAATAAAAAGGAAGATCAGTGGATATCAGATCGATCGATTGGAATGAGATGTTTCGAGCCATTTCGTAAGTCAAGATTTACGGAGTGAAACCTACTGAAGAGGAAAGATGGTTTCATTCGATTCTGCTGTCGGTAATGATGATTTTTTTTAAATAAGAGGAAACTATCAAAATCACGCTTGCCTGATCTCCCTCATGAAGCGAGTGCTGGCGCGAATGCTTATCGGTACTGCTATAGCGAGCATGAGACGCGCGAAGGTGGTGAGAGACTCCCCGCCGACCTTTAAGTTTTTTTTTCAAATAATAAAAGCTTGCAATATTATGGCATTTCGTCTCGCTCTCGATCCTGAGAGTCCTACACGGTAGGGATGTCTAAACGGAACTCGGAACTCCCTCAATTTAATTCCTCAACCTCATTCATTCCGTAATGCGGTCGATCAATCTCATTTCGCACTCGGAACTAGCTCGGAACTCGGAATTCCGTCATTCTCATTCTTCCGTCTCTCCTCCGACTAGATCGGCCTCACCATTCAGCGAACTCAGAATAGCGAAAATGATTGAGTTTCAGCTAATTTTAATTCAATTATTGGACGACGGAATTCCGAGTTCCGAGATAGTTCCGAGTATTATGGAAATCGACTCGGAACTACGGAATAAATTCCGTTTAGACATCCTACTACACGGTATCATTTTAGTCCAGGGAGTACTGGTCAACAAGCTGTCACGAAAAATCAGCTACCGCACTTCCATAAATCGAAGAAATTGCAGCGTCGCTCCTATTGATTGCAGGACAAGCGCGATAGCGAATGAGGCCGGCACGAATGAGGTCACTGCGAAGATCTGGAATAGCAATGTTAGAATGAAGAATTCGTTTCCAAGTGTCGGTAGATCCGGTTGCTACCCTCGTTTTTTTTCAGTCTCAAGGAAGACTTTGTAACACGAGCGACAAGCGTTTTTGATGTCCCTTCCGTTTGAAGCGGAGGATTGCGCTAAACCCCTCCCCAACAATTTCTTATCATGCAAGGTGTGGTGATCGTGGCTTTCTTGATGCGCTCTCTTTCTCCCTTTTGTCGGCAACAGTATGAGAAATAGAGCGAGATATTGTGTTTTCGAAGAGTGCGCAATTCGGATCGCTGGGCCTTCGACCGGTGTATAGGTAATACATGAAAAGACGGTGACCCATAACACGCACTCTAGTTCAGCAGTATTATTGATCACCCAAGGGAGGAGTGAAGGGATAGGCGACAGCGTAATAGATAGCGAGTCAATTCAAACGCACTCCGATAATGACGCACACGAAGAAGGGTAGGGCTTTGAACAGGCCAACGTAGACGAATGGGCACGGCTGCAAATGGAAAAGTATTTATATTGTGATACTCGAGAGCAACTCATATGTGCACATGTACCGGGTTAGAGTCTAGTCTTATCAAACGAGATGTGCATTTCTTTATAAAGAGATACCTCGGGATGAATTTAATGGTGAGTCCTATTAAAGGAGGAGTAAACTCATATTTTTCGTAGATCGACTGACGGAGACTGGTCAGTATGGACGCACCTTGATAATTTACTCCTCCTTTAAGCCCAACTCACCTCCGGCTGGAACGGAAAGAATACAAAGGGCAGATGGATATAGCTGAGAAGAGAGACAAAGATGAGCTTCAACCACTCCATCACTTCATTCTTCTTGTCCTTTCTATTAAGGACATTGTCAGTCGAATCGGCCTCTTCATCAGTACTGAAATTATTCATCTGGCTGTCATCTGGCTGATGTACGTTACTACCGAGGGCAGTGTCTGTGTTATGGGAGCATGTGAGGAAGAACAATCAAATCTGTCTCTTCATTCCTTGTACTCTTTCGTCACTCTGACCGGTGAGAGCGCATGAAGAAGGAAGAGACGAATTCTTCACCCTGACTGCCCCATTCTGCATACTATAGATCGAGAAATTATACCGCCGTCTCTTCATCACACACTCTCTCATCGAGTATGTAAAATGACGAGACGGCGGTATCATTTCTCGAGGTCTACTGCATACCCCACACCGTAATCGAACTACAAATCGATATCAGAATAAATAATGTTTCTGAAACTTATCCGGATTTCAACCATTCAGTCTAATTCAGAATGAGATCGGAATATGTTTCAGAAACATTTCATATTTCAACCTTGCAGTTCGATTATAACCCTTTTCTGTCGGTGTAGAATGCTGTGATACCCCGTCTTTGCTTCTTTCTTCGGCAGTCGACCATCGAAGAGGAGGAAGGACGAGACGGCATAGTACAGACCCTGATCGAGGAAGTCCTTGTTGTCGAGGAACGACGTCAACGTCGCTTTGCTCTCTACCGCCATCTCGAGCTGACATATAGAGAATAGACTTCGAAATTCGGGTAATCGTCTCTTCATTTCGTACACTCTCTCATCTCTCTGGCTGGTGAGAATGTGGGAAATGAAGAGACGATTACCCGTATCTCTATGAGTAGCAGAGATGGACATTTTAGATATCAACGGAGCAAAAACGACGGGAATGAGAGAAAGATGGAGAAATACGGAACAACTTGTTATTGTGAAGACGCCAAGACGGTTCCATTCCGCCCCTTTCACGTTATCAGCCTACCCCTCTCTATCTTTATAGTCTGCATATTTTGAAATTGCCGGAATCCTTCTCGAAATGAAAATTTCGTAAACCGTGGATTGATCAAAAACAATGATTCTTGTAGTCTAGTGTAGCGGAAAAAATAGAACAGTTATTTATTAGCAATGATTATTATTCACAGCGGAATGGTAGGGCGATAAAACAAGCGGTTCGGGGCCTACACGTATTACAAACTACCGACAAATTATGCATTAGGTTGACAGGTCAATAAGTGTACAAACATATTTCAAGATGGCGAACATTAACGACTAGAATGAGATCACAAGTACTTGTACAGTTACAAATTAGCATACTACAACGATCATCAATCAATACTACAACCTTGTACAGACTATGGAAAGAGGTGAGAGATCAATGATCAGAGATCAAAGATCAAACTCAGAAGAAATTCTTCTGGAGAGCCTTCGCCGCACAGAAGAGTCGGTCGGACTCCGTTGCGTTGGGGCACTTCGAGAAGGGATTGCACACTGTCTCCCTGTAAAGATCAAAGATCAACAATTTGCCAATGATTATCCGCTACACATACTGTTGACCACTGTTGTACACCATGATGCTTACAGCAAGATACGAAACAGTGAATCAGAAACAGGCCATGTGCCGTACCAACTACCGTATCCAGATGGGATACCGTGCCTCACACTACCGTAATCTACACCGTACCTCTTGAAGCAGTGCGGCGTCGCTCCGCACGCGTACGTGTCCGAGTGGGCGCCCGTGCACTCTGCAAATTATTGACCAATTTTATATTGCGTGAGCTTCTTTCTGCTATTTACCAAATGGACATTTATCTAACACGACAAGTTTTGCGCTCAATTTTCAGTTGTGTGAAGTCCTTTTATTTCCCAAAAATTGAACATTTTTCCATTGTGTGAGCCCCATTCTGCTTTTTTTTTCCTTTCCCAAACGTCGGCCTCACCCTGGCAGGTGCAGTCCGTCTCGTCCGAGGCGTCTGTGCAATCGGGCGTCCCGTCGCAGCGCGCCACCGATGGGAAGCAGCGGGAGTCGGCAGCGCAGTGGAGCGCGTCCGAGGGGCACTGCAATAAATAAATTGATTTCGAAATCTCAGGAAGATAATGTCTGTCCACAACAGGTCCCACACCTTTCTACTGAAATCACACATAATTGGCAACGGTCATGTAGTGGGCCTTTGAAGAGTATCGATCTATTAGGGCATAACCCCTTTCAAGACTCCGCCCACTCCCCCCCCCCTACTCACCTTCTTGCAGTCCTTCTCATCGCTGGCGTCGTCGCAGTCCTCGACGCCGTCGCATCTCGCCTCCTTCGGCACGCACTTGTCGCTCGACGCGCACCTGCATCAACTTTTGCATTGCGTGTGCCGTTTCTGCCGTTTCCGAAACATCTTCGTGTCACACCACTCACTTGAAGTGGCCGGCACGGCTGCAGTTGTCCGCGCAGCCCGCCTCGTCCTCACCGCCCGCGCAGTCCGTGTTGCCGTCGCACACCTGAAGGGAGAGCCGGGAAATAGACGTTACCAGAGAATCGGAAGCCGGATCCGGAGAACCGGGGATTAGCTCTCACCTTCATCTTGTTGAGGCAGACACCGTCGGCGCATCTGAAGGCGAGCTTGGCATCGCAGGCGGGGCACGAGCGAGCGCACTCGAGGCGCATGCCCGAGCAGGCCTCGTGCTCCGGATAGCTGCAATCGATTGCATTGCGTGATACGTTTCTGCCATGTCAGAAACATCGCCCAGCCACACCACTTTCAAAAAATTTGCATGTAGTGTGGTTGGGGCGACGTTTTGTAAACGTCGCACTACACCACTTACTGTCTGCCGTCGGCACACTTGATCGTCTTCACCGACGAGGGCAGGGATGAGGAGGCCGAGGGAGCGGAGCCGGCGAGCGGCGCACGGCACGTGCCCGGGCAGTTCTGCTCGTCATCGCCACCCTGGAGATGGTGTGGTTACGGTAGCCGACTTTTCCCACTAGACCACAAGCATCCGCGTCAAAATTTTGCATTGCGTGTGCGCTGTTCTGCTGTTTGCCATACCTCGCAGTCGATGGTGCCGTCGCACACGCGTCGTCGCTCCAGACAGCGGCCGTTGCTGCACAGCGCCACCGACGAGCCCGAGCACCCCTTGCACTCGCAGTCCTGCAGAAAAGAAGCAGGGTTACGGTATTATCGAATAGCAAAGCGCCACTGATCGGCACAAATCAGGTTGCAACCATTCTCATCGATTACTCTCCTTGAAAACTAAAAAACTTGAATCAACCTCTTTATTGTTAGAGACGAAGATCAATGACTCCCACAGTTATTTCTGTACGAAGAAACTCTTGTGAGAATGCATAGAATCACCGGGTTAGGATACCAAAACCACAGAGTCAGCAAAATACCGCCAATGATAACAGATTTGGGTGTCCCTCTTCAGGTAGCAAAAATCAATTTCCCCCAAGTACCGTACCCCCCCCCCCTCGCCCATCCGTTACCGTACCGCTTCATCGCTTCCATCGGGGCACTGCACGACGCCGTCGCACTGGTCCGCGCGCGAGATGCATCGGCCCGTCACCGCGCACATCTGCAAGCAGGGCGACGTTTACTACTTTGCCTGGTTCTGTCGAAATTTCGACAGGCGACGTTTCCGACTGCACCACACACCGCACACCACTCACCTTGGCTCCCTTGGTGCACTCCTTGCATCCCTGCTCGTCGTCACCGTTGCGGCAGTCCTGGACGCCGTCGCAGCGCGAGTCATGGGGCAGGCAGAGCGGCGAACCGTCGCACATCGACGTGTCCTTCGGGCAGTCCGTCTCCCTCTTGCCTGCAGGGCGACGTTTACTACTTTTCCTTGTCCTTGTCAAAATTCCGACAGGGCGACGTTTCCTAACCACACCACGGCACACTCACGGCAGAAGGTCGTCTCGTCGACCTTGTCCGGGCAGTCGTACACGCCGTCGCACAGCTGCTCGCCGCGCAGACACAGTCGCTCGCGCGCCTTGCTCGCGCCAGCGCCCAGCTTCTCGCACCAGAACGGCGTCTGGCATTCTGCAAACACCGGATTTGTTGACACACTGGTGGTGATTACGCGCTCGAAGTTTCCACATGATTTTTCCATCTTTTACCTCTGCAGTTGGCCTCGTCCGATGCGTCCGGGCAGTCAGCCTTGCCGTCGCAACGTGCCGACGTAGAGATGACCAGCGACTGCAAGGGTACGGTAACGCCGTAGGTACGGTAGTGGTGAGATCAATACCGTAATCCCCACCGTATCACTACTCACCGGCTGAGAGGTGCACGCGAAGCCGAAGCCGTGGCAGAGCGAGACGTTGGGCGGGAAGAGCGCCGTCGACGGGATTGGACGTGCCTGCAGAAAGGGAGACATTTACCAATTGCTTCGATACTGTCGAAATTTCAACAGGCGACCTTTCCTAGTCGCCACACCACACACACACTACCTTGCCGCCCTTCTTGCTCTCTTTGTCCTCCGCATCCTCATCGTAGCCGGGCCAATGCGAGAGGCCATCGCGGATAGGCTGAAAACAGGCATTTATCGATAGCACGATTTGTATACCGTAATAAAGTTAGTCGCTGATCACCTCAAGCGTCCCTACCGTACTCACATGGAAGAATGCACCCTTTCCTTCGGGAATCGCCTCTCCTCCTGCTCCCTTGAGTTCAGCCGCCTGGCCAGCATTCGAGATAAGAATGAAGGCCACCGGCACTGCAGCAATCGCCAGCCCGATCAACAGTAGAATGCCGATAATGAGCACCAGCGACGGCATCTGAGAAACGTCGTCCTCATCACGCACTCAACACACAAACGTCGACCTCACCGAGGTGCGCGGCGCACCACGAGCCAGGCCCTTACTCACGTGGTGCAAGCAGCGGCAGCACTTGTCGCCCAGCGCGTCCCGGATCGAGTCGGCGCGCATCGTCATCTTTTCCCAGAACGTGCTGGAAAAGTGGTGTTAGGGCGACGTTTCCTACTCGACACACTATTGCGCACACTCGCAACTCACCGGGGCTCCTGGTGTCGTCCGTTCACGTGGTACATATTGGTGGGCGTGGTGAATGAGCCTTGGCGGAATGCCTGAAAGAACGGTGCGAGGAGATTGATGGGAAACGTCGACAGTCATATTTTTGACAAGACGAGGATGATTAGGAAACGTCGACTCACCTCGACTGCTGTGCGCCCTGTGGAGTAGTTGCCGCGTGTGCCGAATGAGGGATCGACCGGGTGGGCCATGTAGGGGCGAGAGCCGGAGAAGGGAACCGGTCTGAAGTGAAAGTACTCGATCGATAATCACGGAACTTTCGCGATCGACGATTATTACAAATTTGGGAAGACGTGGTTGAAATGAGGATGAATCAGAAGGTAAAGCAGTGCAATTATAAGCAAGAAAAGTGACTGCAGATGAATCCAACTAGTGCAAGACATGAGAATAGAGCATCAATCGATAAACAAGATATCATCCCTGTAGTCACTACACGCGCCAATGGCAGGTAAGAAGCAAACGTTTGGACTTTTAATTTATTTGGAAGGAAGGGCAACGCGAGTAACGAGAAAGCGCGCGAAGCGAGGAAATCCTTCGAAAACAAGCACCATAATGACGAAGAAGGGAAGAGGGTGCTCGGAGGGAAGGCGCGCAATCAGACTAGAGCGGAGAGTAGATCACAAGGGGGAAAGGAGTGCTTCTCGCTCTCGTACTGATCGATCGTAGAAGATGTCTCACCTAGATGGGAAGAGAAGCTCACCAAACTACAGTCATTTTTTTAGCAAAACACGAGTAAGATGACGAGATGACGCCATCTGATTCCGCACTGTCAGATAGTTTCCATGATATGCAGATGTAAAACCCCACAATAGTAGTACAAACCCACAATAAATCGATTGCATGCAAACCTGCAGGTACGGTCGATCTAGAAGCTTTCTGTGATTCATCAAAACAGTGTGTAAGGATACGGTATTACACCACAATTGAGAAGTGTTGTGCCATCGATTTTTCATTCGATTTTTTCAAGAATTGGAACATCGATTTAAGTTCTCCTTTATTTCCTATTTTTATTGTTTTTATTTACACGTTTCTCGAGTCCCACGTCCCGTTATGAATGTGCGTACATATTATGCATATCTGACGCGTTTTGTAGCTGCTCGTCACCTCCTGTTCTGCGTGTTATGCCCGCTACCGGTCCAAGGGCATACTTTACTAAATATTATAATACAGGTGCCGTCAATGCCTCCGGTGTTGGACGCGTCGAACGCGGCTTCTGAGCCGATAAAGAATGAGTAAGCATCCATTTTAAAGCCCATGAGACGCTCAGAATGGAATGTTTCGTAGACTAATTTTGTGATTATTTGAGGGGCAGCGATAGGTCGCGCCGCTACTCGTGCCCCCTCTGCCCGTATGCATCCATGACGGCGAAGACGATCAGGGAGCACATTCAGATGGGCCACACCAAGCTCAAGGAGTTCAAGTGAGTGCATGCCCTTGATTTTGGGCTCACTCTAGCCATTGTTGGTGTAATCAGCTCATATCATGACTTTTTAAAAAATTGTGATAAAAACGCAACCCATAGCATAGCACCCATACCGCCCGCTGTCACGATCTCGTCAAAAATTCCATTTAAATTTGTCACTGAGTCAGAAGTTGAGATTTTGACTGATGCGGTGGCTACAAAGCGATAAATAAAAATAATGATCATTACAGGTGCCCCAACTGCAGCTTCTCTTCTAATTACGAGCAGCATCTGATCAGGCACCTGAAGGTAAATATATTTATATTTATTTTATTTATTTATTTAATATACAAAAAAAACTTCAGCTGCATGGTAACGCCGGTGCGCAGGCGCTGACCACCGTCGCTCCCGTGAGGTTTGTCGCTTTGTTTCATACTTGGGCAACGGCCTAGGCACAGCGTTTCGAGAGTGGAAATTAGCGAGACGACGAGAGGAAAAGAGAGATAAGGCGCGCGCGAGAGAGTGCAGACAGTCAGAGAAAACGCGACGCGACACGCGACGCATGAAAGCGCGGGAGGAGAGAGCCTCCCCCGGCCTATTTTGATGCGCAATATTGGCAAGCTGCCAATTTTCTGTGTCCGCTCTCTCCACAGGGCTGAAACGCTGTGCTAGGCTAGGGGCCGCCTAGCATAAGGACGGATCAGTAACACAAAACGCGTTGCTCTATTTTTATATACTTTTTGCACAACAATTACACATTCTATAATAATGCTGGTATGAATCTGCCACCCATCCATGCTTAACTTCAATGATAAACATGCTATTCAGTGCCGAGCCAGAGCGGGAGATGCCCCGGCCGCAGCGCCGACCGCTCTCCAGCATTGGTCAGTTATATTTAAATATTGATATTTAATTAATTAAGTGATTTTTACGAGCGGATAGATCATTACCTGGACCATGCATGGTAGACGTACGTTTTCTAACATTTTGAGAAAATAATTGGCTTAATATTTTATCCTTTTTATTTCACATGTATTCCAGGCAACGAGCGAGCAGTCGCTGTCGTGCCTACACGGAGCGCGTCGGTTCGTGTTTTTTTTAAATTATTTATATTTAATTAATTAATTAGTTAATTAATAATTAACTATTTTATTACAGTTCCATCACACACTGCCGCGCCGCTTGAGCACTGCAGTCGCCGAGGCGGCTGTGATAGCGGACAAAGTACGTATAATTGGCGTAGAGTTCTTTCCGCATCATATTTGGAATAAATATGAAAATTAATAAATCCCTTCAATAGTACTTTTTTTTCCTTTTTGCCATTCATGTTTTTAGTGTAGCCTGTATTCAAGAGTGTGGGTTTGATAGGCATTGAAACACAAAAGCGGAGGTTGTATAATTTTTACATTCAGGGTCGCTCGAGACGCAGTCAGTTTGAAGCAGAAAAGAGGAAGGAGAAGGACAGGTAAATGAGCTGGGTTTATTTGTATTTTGAGCTCAAAATTATGAGTCGTCAGTTCTCAATTCTACATACTCTTTCGCCAAAATGGATGCGTGTGTGAAATTAAGAGACGGATATCGTATTTCGAGCTATGCTTGCATTCTTTAGTGATGTGGACAAAATGTATCGATCATTGCAGAAAGGAAGCCGAGCCTGCCGTGAGAGAGGTCAAGCAAGAGGAGGGAAGTGAGGAGCAGAAGAGGTACAGTTATGAGCTGCGACTTGGCATTGCTGACTCTACTATTCTTTTTGGCCCTGCATCTCTTCGCAGAATGACCATTTCCAATCATTCTCGTTTCCTAGTAGGGATGTCCAGCCAATTATACCCAATTAATTGATTTTGCGGCCGCTCACTCCCTCGGAAAATGAGGAATAAAAATCAATTAATTGGTCAACCCAATACCAATTACCCAATAAATTGGTATTGTTTCTGAGTATTGGGTATTGAATAGACATCACTATTCCCTACCCCTCCACATTTTGAGCGACTGTTGCCTGGGCCAAAATCAGAGAAGTCCCGAACTTCAAAGTTGGAAGAGTCCGCGAGTACAGTGATCGAAAAGCATGTCAACATCAAGATGAGGTGCCCGACGAAGTCGGGCAAAATTTTAATTTAGGTGCCCGAACTGTTGCTCGAAAAGTTGCATTTTCAAGTGTTGTTAGTCTATGTGCCCGAAAACGTGTCCGAAAAAGGGGCTAGGTGCCCGACGGCAAACCCCAGTTGACATGATTTTTCGACCACTGCGCGAGTATAGAGTTTATCATTATACACAGTTATATTGAATCCACAAATCTGAGGTGAAATTAGGGTAACTTGTCGAAAATCGAGGGTGCTTGTAGTTGGCAACTTTATTCGTGTTTCATGTACACCTCAAGTGCATGCTATTAGGTTGCCTATGATTGTATTCAATAAAATAATAAAAACATATCAATATTTGTAGTGAGGACTCGCTGGCTGTCGAGCTAGCTGCTGGAAAGGTCAAGAGGAGGAGGAGTGTGAAGGAAGGGAAGGAAGACGGGGAGAGAAAGGAAGTGGAGAATGCAGGCAAGGTGGTGGCAGTGAAGGTGGAGCTGAAGGGCGTTGAGGTAGATTTGCTGAATATATTATTAATAATTCTAAATAAGCATTGCTTGCCTAAAGTATAGCGCTACGTACTATTCCCATCTTTGATGGAAAAGGATACATGCTAAATAGGTGCACCTAGGTGCCCGACATAGGGTGCATCTGTCGAGACTTTTCGAACTCTGATTCCTATTTTTTTAGGAGATCCAAAGTAGATTTTTAGACTCCCGAACCCGCCCCGAGAACGCGACGCAGCTTCAAGGCCGTTGAGAAGGAGGAGGGAAGGGACGAAGCCGTCAATGTGGAGCTGAAGGGTGTCGAGGTAATTTATTTAATTTGTTATTTATATAAAACGGCACTTCTTCGGTTTTTGGCCCAACATTTCTCGCAGAGTATTCCCTCCCTATCATTCTCATTCCCCACCCCCTCCACATTCGGAGCGGTTGTTGACTGGGCCAAAAACCGAAGAAGTTCCTATAAAACTACTGTTTTGGCTGATGTGTATTCCAAAGAGTGAACACCTGGTGACCAAGTTGAGTTACCGTGTACATTTAGACTCCCGAACCCGTTCCAAGAACGCGACGCAGCTTCAAAGCCGTGGAGAAGGAGATGGGAAGGGAAGAGGAGGCTGCGCCAGTGGAGAGGATGGACAGCAGGGTAACGTTTATTGGACTTTGAACGAGATTGAAGTGCTATATGAAGTGCTATAATTCGTGATCGATGGTGGAATAGCTAGTTTTGGATCTTTTTAAAGAAAAATTAAAATTTGTGAATCGTATGTGCTTGGCTAGTCAGAATCATGCGGCCTAGCTACGATTTGGCGTATGATTGAGTTTTATAAAATGATAAAATAATGTTTTCCAGCGTCGTGCCCGCAAGAGTGTCGAGGAGAAGAGGGAAGAAGTGGTGGATGAGAAGGTTGGTTGCGGTTTCTCAATTAGGATATAGTCTGTCGTCGATGGTTGCATGCGATGTTTTGCACTTTGCTCGTAAAAAAATTAAAATCATATCAAGATTTGCTGTTGGCTGCTTTAGATTTCATCGGTTTAAAGTAGTGGATGAGAAGGTTGGTTGCGGTTTCACAGTTAAGTTATCGGCAATCTTTGCCTTTTGCATGCGATCGAATGTAGTTGTGTAGTGCGTGATCGTTCATTCTTAGTGGTGTTATTCGGTAGTGGTGTTAGAAAATAAATCATTCTTATATTCTCTGATTGATTTCATTGCGCTTCGATGACCGCTGTTTGATGTTTCACCACTATCACAAATGGAGCTTTGGTTGTTGTAGTTTGATTTTCGCGACTTACAAAATCATAATGTATTCAACTAATCTTCCTGCCTCTTCATTCACCATTCTTTCTTCCGTCGAACAGACAGGACAATGGTAAATGATGGTGTCGATTCTCAATTCATGCATGCCTTTCAGCCGCCTCGAGTCAGCAGTGTGCAGCAGGAACAGAGGGAAGTAAAGAAAGAGGAGGAAGAGCCAGTGGAGAGGAAGGAAGTCAAGGTACTCGCGATTTTCATCCCAAATGTTTTGTGCTTCACCACTTGTAGCAATAGCGTAGCAGACGATCCGTTTCGATTAATAAAACTCTGAGTAGTGATCAAAATGTCTATTACAGTCAAAAGTTGTCAGTACAAACCGGGAATCGAAAACAAGGTCTGAAAATCGTATCAAAACGACTCAAAATTGACAAAAAATGCCTATTTCAGCGTCCCGGTCGCAAGAGTGGTGCTGAGACGAAGAAGGAGCGGAAGGCGAGTGTGGAGAAGGAGGAGGAGAAGGTTGGTTGGGGTTTCATCTGTATCTTTTATCCATTCTCAATTTCACTACTCGATTTTTGCAGTAGAGATCATTATAAAAAGTGTTGGCGCATCGTAGATTGGGGTTTCACAACTGCGACATAGTCGACCTTTACTGGTAGCATTCGATTAATGGTCGTAGTACACGTTTCCTTCCAAATTAAAAAAAATATGGTTGGTAGCTTTAGCGTTAATGAAGAAAGAGAACTTTGGTTTGGATAATCCCGATGCTTCAAGAACCCAAATTTGGGTTCCGTTAGGCGAAATCGGCTGTATGGGTCATTGTTCCGACTCACAACTGATTTAATCACTGTTATCCAATTTATTTAGGCATTGGTGGTGTGTAGTTTCAGTTGTGCTCAAAATTCCGAACATTTCTGCTATTGGTTAGTCGTGGTTTCATCTGGATCACTTATCCATTAAGATTTTACACTGCACGATAAGAAGTAGAAATAGATGTCAACAATAATTATTTGGATCATTGTTAGTTGTGGGTTTCACAGCTATGACTTATCAAGCCTTCGTTGTGCATGTTCGATGATTGGCCGCCGTTTTCTTCTACGAAATGTAAATTGTTTAACTCTTGTTCCACATGGGTTTCACCAGTATCACATATCCATGTGTATTTATTCAAGGTCGATTTCTTTTGGGGTGTTTCTTCTAAAATACTATTTAATGCTCAGCGCCCCGTCCGCCACGCGAGACTGTCTGCGGAGAAGAGTGCGGAGGACAGGGAAGGCAGGGGAGAGGATAGCAGGTACGGTAGCGTTTTATGGTACCATTGCTTGCGTTATTTTTTATCGTAACCGTGTATCCTACGGCTAGCCGAAACTGGAGATATTCCGGTTTCCTGATTAAATATCTACAATAGTGGTAAGGATAATGACAAGGGATTACGGTATCGATCTACAGTATTCGCTCGTCCGCGACGAGAAAGCGCCGGAACAGCAGTACGATCGCCGAGCAGAAGGCCGGAGAGACGAGCAGGAAGAAGGTGTGATCTTTGATCGTTGATCTTTGGTCTTCTCACGGAAACTAGAGAAAAACGAGAAAACGAGCAAATTAGAAGCATCGACAGATTTTACGACTTGAGAGATTGTAGACTATATTTCCCCGGCAAGTTTGATGTCCACAGAACTTTGTGATGTTAGGTTTCATGAGTGGGATGTAAGATGGAGTGAGCGGCATCCGGTGATGAATCCTAGGTTGATTTGTTTTTAAAAAAGTACCGGTAATTTCGACGAATAGCCCGTTGTGCTGCAAAATTTGCAAAAACTGTCAATTTTTGCAGCGCGGCCGGCCCTCATTCGCCGAGGTTGAAGAGCGAAAGCGGAGGGAGGAGGCGGAGCAGAGGAGTACGGTAAGTGGGTATATCATCGATATCGATTGATTGAATACGGTAGGGTTATCCGCAGTAATTTTTACCCATCTCTTTTTCCAAGCTGATGTTGGAAAATAGTAGTCTCTTACTGACCCTTTCGCCGGGGCAAATATATTCTAGTGTGTTTTGAGTTGCTTCGGTTCCATTAATACATCTGGGTTGTTCATGCATTTGCTATTGTTCGAACAGTTCGTTTATTCGTAATACCCTCTCAGTCTGGTTCGATAACAGTATTTATTGAGAACGGTGAGCTAATTTATCGATTGCAGGCTACGGTCGAGGTGAAGAGGGAGGCGATGGAGCTGGCTGGTGAGGGGGAGAATAGCGGAGTGAAGGAGGAGGAAAGGGAGGATGAGATGCTGGTGAGAATTGGGTTTCATGATTGTATCTTGTACCTATCTCGGCTTCAACGATAATGTGGATATGGTTAGTTTTTTTACAAAAAAATCAACATATTTGTGTGGTGTGTCAAAGAGAATTGCGATTCACAGATATTTGATATGCCCCTTTTGGTTCCGGGTACAATGTGTTTCTTCTGTTCTCCCCTCAAATAAAATTCAATGCTCACAATTGAAAACGAGCTTCTTGTCATATTGGGGTTGCACTGTTTCAATTAGAGCCCCTGGCTTGCTTAGGCATCAATGAGTGGCCTGATCCAAGTGCATACAAATATTTTGTGATCTACAACACTTGTTTAGCGCTGCAATATTTAATTTTATTGCTATTATTTATATTTAATTATTTTAATATTGTTTATTAATTAGATACTTCAGGACGTCTCGGCCCTCGACGCGGCCATCGCCGAGGCGGAAGCGAACGCGGTCAGGGAGAGAGTGCGACCGGCAATGCCTGCGTTGGAGAGGAAGAGGGAGGAGGAAGCAGGTAGGGGCGACCGGCTGGTGTTATGTTTCACGATATCGGGATAAAATATACCACCCAGTTGTTGATGATTTGTGTCTAATTTCCTCTACCGACAAAAAAATCCTGCGCTTTTTCGCTTCTCTGTTCTCTCAAATACGCTTTCTTTGATTAGCGATCAATTCTGTCAACTTCCCGTGTCATAATTAATTATGACGTTGCTAACCAACTATTTAGCAAGTTACGTTCTTATCAATCGATGATCCTACCGTAACCATTGACCCTCCTGCCGATCAATCCATAACCCTACCGTAACCCACCTTTCCCTTCAGGGCCCTCCGCCCGCAAGCGAGTGCACTTCGCGCCGCTTCCCGAGAAGCACCACGCCCGCCACATGCCGGCCAAGAGAAGGAAGAGAGAGGGAGAGAGGGAGGGAGATGCGATGAGAAGCAGTAGAGTGGCAAGAGGTACGGTCTTACCTGAAAGAGGCGTCCTAGACGCGCCGGGTTAGAAAGTGGGTACGGTATCAACGGGGAGTACTGTAGCTAATGCGGTGCTGCAGATAGTAATAAGTGGTGGTACGGTATCGAAGGGGGTACGTTTCCTTATTGTAATCGTGGTTTGGTCATGCGTATTCAGGACTTTTATTGTGAAGTTCCTCTTCAATCCCAGAATGTTGGTCTGTGTTTCACGGATTATTCTTATCCTGGATTGTTTGGGATTTTCGATCCCGTCTTCTAGCACACGTCTATTGTAATAGTATTGGGCTTGGCTGATCTGTGTTTTACGATGTGAACATAGGGGCTGACGACTCGCTTGCCGTGATTTTGTTGTATGTTTGTATTTTTGGTTCATACATGTAAATTACGTGATAATATTGCCCTGCTCTTCAGATGTATCAATTGTCCGTTGAACCTGTTCAGCGTAGCTAATGAGTGATAAAAATAGTGAGTTGGCAGGTTCAGTATGATCTTTGATCTCTTTCCAGATCTCTCCTCGTTCTTCTCCTCCTTCGACGCGCCCTCCTCCGCTCGGTCGATCTCCTCGCCCGATAGGAGTGGACGAAGGGCGACGATCATTGAGGCAATGAAGGCGAGAGCGAGTCAGGTGAGAATGGATTACGGTAGGAGTGTGGGGGATTATCGATTGATAGGGAAGAATATTTATTGACCAGAGAAAATATCATTTTAGCGTTATTGTTACACGAAAAAGTAGGGGCGGCTATGCCCATGAGGTCTGCGTTTCACTGCGCAGGCATAACTACAGAATGCATGTATCAGCCGATGAGATGAGAATGGGTCTTGAAAAATAATTATGAACTGAAAGGTTAATAATTTGCTTGGACATGGCAGCACGGGGATTGTTTCACTCATTATTCACCCCTGGGGGTACGGTACGAACGTCTTGGGGTACGGTACTAATCGATAATCTCTCTCTCTCTCCAGCTGGAGCAGCAAGACGAAGAGATGGCAGAGGAAGCGGCGACGGCCGAGATCAAGCTGCCATTCAGTGGTGAGTGGGATACGGTAGTTTAGGAACGTGGTGTTATTTATTGTTAGTGGTGAACGGACAGTGGCAAGCTGGAGCTTTGTTCGTTTTTTATGTAAAATAATTTTATCAACCTGGTGAATTCATGCGCTAGCGCTAGCTGAAAACCCACAGCAGGGGGAATTGCGTGATTTGTCCGAGATCTCTTTTTCAAGAAAAACATCTAATCTCGCCTCTTTGTGAATATTCATGCTTGTCGACTCAGAGTATTTACGTTCCACAGATGTGTTAACTTGAGACTGTTATGAAATAGTCTAATGTGTCTTCCACGTGGTCATCAATAAAGCAATAAATTCCTCAGTGATTCCCTTCGAGTCGCCCAAGCGGCCTCCTCAGCCGATCGACGAATTCGAGAGCGACGATGAGGATACGGTAGTCGGTGAGTTATCGATTATTTTGGATAGAGTGACGAAATTGGAGTTACGATGAGGATACGGTAGCGGGAGAGTTATCGATTTATTTTCGGGGGCGGGGGGGGATGATATGGGCGACGAAATTGATCGTGGAAGAGTTACGTTTCGCAAGAAATGTGGCCAATGATAGTTTGTAGGCACAGTTTATGTCCATTTTTCGAAATTCCTTGTCTTGTTGTACATAGGCTCCTAGGTCATTCACAGGTCTCGATCGGTTGCCACGATTGTTTTCATCTATACGATTCCTATCAAAACTTGTTGAACCGTAGTTTCACGAGTGGTCTATACATAATACATTGAATGTTTCACGTTGGTTCTAGGTTTCACGTGGCGTATACTAGATTGATCGAGCGGAACATGAGAATGTATCTTGATTCTTCCAGCGCCTCCACCACCACCCGTCAAGCCGGTGCGAAAGACGCCGGCCAAGCCGAGAAAGCCGCCCGGCGCTACCGTAACCCCGAGAACTACCGTACCCCCGAACGAAGCAGCAGGCAGAAAGAGGGCCGGCAAGAGCGCGCCCGCCAAGGTATACTTTGGATTTTGGGATACTGTATCTATTAGTGATGGCAATTCGGCTTGCGCCTCTCCAACTTTGCATGATATCTCTAACCGGCGTAAGAGCATAGCAAAATGAGAACAGCGTTTTTCGCATTGTTATCGTTGCTATGATTGGCTATGGGGAGGGGGGGGGGAATTGGCTAGTGAGAAAAAGAACTGCGTATTACGGTACTTTTCGTTTCAGAACGCCCGCGAGGTCGCCGCCAGGGCCAGAGCAGCCGCGACTGCAGCCCGCAAGAGGGAGCAGGCGAGATTGGCGAGGTTTGTTGGCTGATCTTTGATCTTTGTAGTTTGTAGTCTGTTCTTTGTAGTGTGATCTCTGATCTCTTTCAGAATCCGTCGACTGAAGCGTGAGGTCGCGCGCCGCTTGGCCAAGTCGGCCGATCGCTGGAATGTCGCGGCGCGGACCATGGTGGAGGAGGAGGATCGATACTGGAGGGTACGGTAGAAATTATTTTTTAACTGTTGCTGGGTACGGTAGGTTGATTATGATGATTACGGTAGTATTGATACTGGAGGGTACGGTAGCACTGGGTTTGAAGGGTACGTTAGTATTGATTATGGAGGGTACGATAGGATTGCTGTTGAATCGTACAGGAATGGAAAGGGGACTATATTTTTTCTCTATATTTGGAGAGTATCTATGAGTGTGATAACTGGAAGTCACCGGGTTGTCGAAAGTCGATTGATTCGATTAATAATTTTTAACCGGACATTGTGGGATTTACTGGAGACCATTAGTCTCATAGTGCATTACCCTAATGTGGAAACCAGAAATCAGCGGGCGAATATAAGTTAGCAAGTTCGAATAGTATTTATTCTCCGGCTACAGTGGCATACATTAGATTTCGTTGGTCTCTTAGTGTAGTATCCTCGTTCAGAAACAGGAAATCGGCGGGTAAATATAATATTAAAATAAATATCAAATGCCCTTTGCAGACAGCGACCGAAGTGACGCCGCTGGAGCAGACGGAGTGGTCGGGCGAGCGGAGGCTGTTCAGCTGGCCGGGTACGCCGATTTTTGAACAGACGACCTTTTGTAAAAGTCGCCCGTTCACGACGCACCACACCATCGCTAGTTCTGCTTGATTTTCAACTAGGCGAGCAATTGGGAAACGTCGGCGTGATATACACCACGAACTTGCAGAGATCCACAACGCGCGCCGCAAGCTGGCCATCGACGTGGAGCCAGTGCGGGCGGAGGGAGAGAGGCGGGCGGAGACACTGCATGCGAGTGAGTTGAAACGGGGATTCTGCGGGGAGGGGGTGGGCGCATGATCAGATTTCCGAATAACACTTTTTTGTGAATATAATGGCTGAATTGGAATCACTATAATGCACATTGCAAAAGTTGAAATGCAGGATATTCTAGGTTTCAGTATAATATCAAAGCTAGGTTGAATCAGAGGTGTTCAATTTGCATTCGTCGTGGTGTGGTAAAAAATGATAATAATTCAGTTTCTTGATGGACTTTGCTATAATTTTGAGCGGGTAGGAATTTATGCGTTTCAGTGTGGTGTCATAGCTAGCATTATCCATTCATATTCGATATCGTACTTACTGTCGAGGCATTAAAGTAACAATATTTCCAGCCTCCTTCGCTGCGTGGCACATGCGCGATAAATATACTATTATTATTATTTTAATTAATTATCGTATTATTCGCAGTCTCCACGTCAACGTACCTCGCGCGCGCCGTCGAGCTCAAGCAGCGCTGCGAAATCGATGGAATCGTCAAGGTACGGTAGTGGATTACGGTATCCGGGGATCAGGGGTTACGGTAGCTGACCATCGGATTCGGGTTACGGTTGGCAGGTGTTGTGAGATGGACGCTACTAAAGCGTGGTTCTGTCCTTAGTCGATGTTTAAGGACGGGTTGCGACATATGGATATTGTAGTTTCTGTAGTCGGCCAGGTGTGATACGGTTGCTAGGAGAGATACGGTAACTCTCAAGCTACAGTAACCCCTCTTCCAGATCGTCAAGTCATTCGATCGTCCACGCTCGCCGCCTCTCGACTGGTCCTTCGAGGAGAAAGAGACGGAAGACGCGCTCCATCCTACCGTACCCTCCGAGTTCGTGCCGGGAGGCAGACTGAGATGCCTGTGAGGAGTACGGTAGTATCGATTGGATACGGCACCTTGACTGTATCTGCACTAGATATGATTGTGTTTTTGTTGTGCTTTCGTTGATTGTTACGATGATAGACTGAATCTGTACCATAATTTAGAGTTTCGAGAGATTATTGCTTGTACCATTGATATGGAGATACTGTAACATAGTAAATTACTCGCCAAGTCTGTGCCATAATCAGAGATTTTTTGTTGTTGATTCTGTGTCATTGTTGTTGTTTTCGTTGCTGTTTTACTGTTGTGTTTTCGCCGCCTTTTGAGGTGATCTTGTTCGAATAATTCACTCAATTCCGCTTCAAGTGGAGATAAATCTTGTACTATCAACTTTTTTTGCCGTAAACGGGATCACTGTAAGATGACAAGTCTGAAATTGAAGGATGCCCACATAGGCATTGAAGGACTGTCCTGATTTCTACGAGGTGACAGAGTTGTGTATAGCAGAAGGAAGTGGATGTAAAATAAGCGAGAAGGAAGAAAATATTGCAATATCTTTATCATCGATGCATAAATCACCCGGAATAAGATCCCAATGATGTCCTTAGGCAGCCTTAGACAGGTCTGAAGGTGCCTCCGATCTTGTTGAGGATGTTGTTCAGGTGGGGGCGACCGTAGAAGAACTGCGGGTCCATCCATGGAGTGGTCTCGATGACGTAATTGAGGGAAGGGTTGGAGGGAGTGGAGGGCTTCCACTCAACGGGAAGAGCGGATGCACCGGAGCCGTTGGGGTTACTGTAATGGATCTGATTATGATAATAAGTGGATTACGGTAGTTAGTGGATACCGGAGCCTTTGGAATAACTTTAATGATGCCGGGTTACGGTAGCTCAACGATTACGGTAGTTCAAGGTTGGATTACAATAGCTCATTGGGGATACTAACATGACTTGGGTTACCGTAGTTCAAAGTAGGGATGCGATTGTACGGTAATTTTCGATGGGTTACGGTAGCCCAATCGAATCGCAAACTGGTACCCGGTCTTGGCGAAGTTGTACAGGGCGGTCGTGTAGAGGTCAACGACGAGCTGGTCAGCGGCAGTGAAGTTGAAGCCGGGACGACCGAGCGAGTAGTACTGGTCGAAGGCGTGCGAGGCGACTGTGAGATTAGAGTTAAGGTAAGGATTAGGGTTTAGGGATAAGACCAGGGAAACTGAGGAAGGGCTAGGGTATTGAGTTGTATTGATCGAAGGCGTGAGAGGCGACTGAGATGGGAGATTAGGGTTACGGTAGCGGGGATGAGATTATCGATTGGAGTACGGTAGATCGGAATATCGATAACGCAACTGTATCACGATATAGAACACCGGCTTGGATTACGGTGTCGTTGATAAGAATATTGATGAGTGTCTGAGCACGGTACATAGATTCGAGTATCAAACTCACAGCTAATGAAGGGGTATCTCGTTCCAATCGAAGCCGGATTGAAGTGCTTGAACACGTATCTATAGGCTGTCTGATTGGTGCCGAATAGCTCGAAATTGCGACGAAGAGCGGCGTCCATGGGAGCGGCACGATTGCGCTCACCGAGGGCCTGAATGATTTCGATTGAGATAGTGATCAGAAAATCAGAAAGACTTGAAAAATTTCTGAAGCGATGCTTTCTATGCAATAACCACAACTCGTGTTCCTTGTCTTGGTTTTGTTTTTTTTATAATTATCGCGGTGACTCAAAAATCATTTAATGAAGATACAAAAATCGATAATCATCACTCACAGCCTGCGCAGCGTGCTTGTCAACAGCAGTCGGTTCGAGAATGGTCGCCTGGTTACGGTAGGACTCAATGAGGTAGGATTGGAAGAGGGAACGATTGCCGACGGACTGAAAAAGGGATTGACTTTATATTTAGGAGCAGCATTCTTTTTTTTTTGTAGTACGGAGTCCGCTCCAATTGATGAACACATCGCACATCATTAATACAGCCCCCCTTGAAACCTATCTGAACCTATGAAATGGAAAGTGAAATTCCTTCGTCAAGATATAACAGCAAGGAAATCGATAAACTACTGTTACTGTAGTGCTACATTAATCTTATTAATCAATATTCTCAGGTTACTGTATCGAAACAATAATCCCAACTCACCGCCGGGACCATGTAATCGACGATCTTCTCCACGGTTTGAGCGGTGATGTTGAGAGCTCCCGCCGTGCCAGCGCCCTCCAGGAAGGCGATGCCTTCAAGTTCGGTAGTTTCATGATGAAAATATTTTTATGGCGTCATTATTCTGTCCTATTTCGAATTTGATTGCATTCTGAAGAAGAAGAGCGTGAAGAGTACATCGGAACTGATTCTCAGTTTAAAAAATATGAGAATTACCGAAGATGGATGGCTTGGGCTGCGTAGCTGCCCTCATCACGGGTCCAGTGGAAGGGAAGAAGTCGCCGTCGTAGACGGGAGACCAGTCTGACAATGAAGCAGAAACTTTCAGCCAAGTTTAGAGAATCGGCAAAATCCAATTTTGCACAAAGTTTGAATCAGTAATCGCTGTAGGACCGTTCGGTAGGAGCTCTAAGTCAGACTCAGATCTCACCAGCATAGATGGTGTCGAACGAGTGCTCATCGTGTACGAGCCAGCCAGCTCCGAGACCGGAAGCGGGAGCTCCCAAGAGGGCGGCCTTGAACTGGAATGGGAGGATGATGTGGACTTGATCATTTGTGATTTTGTAGGGTTTGTAGGGTTTGTAGGGTCGAAGAATCCGTCCATTCTTTACTTGTGCTCTCTTAGCGGTGAGAGGGGCGAAAGAATGGGCTGGCACATTCTTCGTTTCTAATCAGGATCACTCAAACACCTATTTTCCTGTCAGAAAATTGCACTCATTGGCTTTGAGCTGGAAATATTGTTTTGTTTTTTTGCCTCGAATGCGACAAGATAATGTCATTTTTTCAGCTGAGTCCCGTTTCATAAAAGTATGAAACTCATTTCAAAACCACGGATAATAGAAACTGTTGAGTGGGTTTGAATTGCGTTTCACCCTTGCTATGTGACGAAACTCAACCGAAATAAAACGATTCGAAGTCACTTTCATCCATAAAATAATTTATTCGCCTCCTTCGCCTATTCCTTTCATTAATTTTCAGAGAACATTTAAATGGGCCATAGTATAAGTGAAGTTTACTAAAACCGTGTCAGTATCAGTATGACCATAAGCTCGATTCCACCAATTTCGATCAGTAAAACAGTATAAAAAGCGGCTCAGTTGGTCCAGATAAGTCAGTTTATCCGTCGGATTAATTATTTTTTCTACGTTCATCACTAAAAACCAGTAAAGTATTCAAGGCTGATTACCGATGCAGAGTCAGTCCACGTGAGTCCAAGGGATGCCGCACGCTCCTCGCACTTCTGCTTCACTGGCGCATCCCACATGTTAGTAGCGGCCCCAGCGAAGATTGCCATCTTGTGGAAGAGATCTGAAGATCAAAGATCAAAGATCAGCCATAGATCAAAGATCAACTAACGAGTAGTGAGCGGCGAAAGATGCATGCCGTCGATAAGTCCGGCGCCCGAAGAGCCACCGTAGGCAGTGACCGAATTCTGTAAATGATTTCATCATCATTATGCAATTCGTGAAATCAATCGATAGTCTACCGTAATCGATTATCCACTGTACCGGGTTGCCTCCAAAGGCGGCGATGTTGTCACGAACCCACTCGAAGGCCATCTTGGCGTCCCACATGCCTGGAGAGGGGTTACGGTATTGGTACGGTAGGAAATGATCTATCGATTGACTTCCTGCCTAATCCAAGGAATCAGTCTTCAGGGTGAAGTATTCACACTGTGAATTTTAGTGATAAAGAAACATGTGATGCGTGGATTATCGATTAGTTGCCTACCGTAGTTGCCGGGCATCACGGAATCCTTTGTAGTGCAGAAGCCAAGCGGGCCAACTCTGTACTGAATCATGACGATGACGAGACCCTTCGCGGCGAGATTCTTGGCGATGTGGAGGGGCACTCCCTGAAAGTGAATTATTGATTATTGGGAGGTACGATAACAGTGGAGACTGTAGACTACGTTACGAAGATGTCGAAGGGCGGGATTGTTTCTAGACAATCTGATAAATGACGCATGCGTTTCATACTTGCTATAAGCTCTTTCCAAATCGACGCTGTAGGACTACAGTAGGTACCGTACATCATTGGCGCTACCGAAAGCGAAGGCGCCGCCGTGCACGATCACGAAGACGGGGTGGCCTGAAATCGGAAAGTTAGTACCAGGTTTATGGATCCAGTGGTAGTCTTGGTACCCCGGTACTAGGTCCATGGATCAAGAGGTACCCCTGGCATCCTTCTTTGGGTCATTGGTAGTCTTAGACCTATGGAAACAGTGGGTGGGTACGGTGGTAGTGTTGGTACCAGGTTTATGGATATTGGTTACCCCTGGTACCCGGTTCCGGTTCCACTCACCAGCTGGAGGAGAGGTGGCGGGCGCGTACACGTTGAGGTAGAGGCAGTCCTCGGAATCGCCGGATGTGTTCTGGGTGCACCTGCAAGATTTCAGTTCTAACGGCTCTGTTGGGCTTTCATTTTCTTGATAAAGTAAATAGAAAAGAACGCGAGAGTATAGGGAAACGAGATAAAACGAGGGTGCGTTTACAATTAATAGGGGAATAATATAAAGAATAGGAAGAGCGCACATCTTCGGGTGATTCTTCGTAGGAAGGACGCCGGTCCAGTTCTGCTTCGCCACGGGTTTCTAAAATGGGACGGTTTTGCTGCTGATTTATATTTTTTTATCGATCTGAGAAAGAATCACTAGTTCGGCTTGGTAAAAAGGACTTTAGACAAATGGCTGAAACTCATCCAAATCGCCTCGTGATTTGTCTAGGAATTGGGGCAAGAAGGATGTGTTTCAGAAGTTCTAATAATTCGATTGCAAAAAACATTTCTAATCTTTGAATGCCTCCAGGTAGAAAGAAATTAATAATTTTGTCGTCTCAAATCTGACGGGCTGTTTTACGCATAGCAAACGTATCTATTGTCTTTTTGCACGTTCCGCTCTCAACTAAAAATCCGACCTCCGTTTAGAGAATTCAAGAGCAATCAGTAATCTCGCCTCGAATCGGACAGGCGGCTCCGCGAAGGGCACTCCAAAGAAGGCATTGATCCTCCTGGGCGCGTCAGTGATGCAGAATCCCTCGATGAGGCCGTTGACAGTGCGCACCTTGGGCTTGGCCTTGTCGCACTGAAGAGGATGATGACATAAATTAGGAGTCGTCATTCGACGAAAAGTTTTCGATATCTGGTGCCATGTATCCAGCAACAGCCGGTTGTGGAAGTAAAGTCGTATGGATACACTTTTTCCAGTCAACGAACCTTGGGACCAGGCGGATAGTGATTGCCGTTGTTCCCGTGGCCACTGCCGCCGCCCTGGAATGGTTTGATTCTGGGAGCTGGTTGCAGATACAAATGTCAAAATAGACCTGGTCCAGAATTGAAATATAGGAAGGACTACCGTAATGAAGAGCTGTGCTAGTTCACTAACCGTGGCCAGTGCTACTCCAATGAAGAGCGAGAGTATGAGAAGAGACTTCATCGCAGGAAGATGTGATTCCACCCCGGACCACCCACGCTCTTATAGGAATGGACGGAAGAGGGTCGACTCTCCTAGTTTGACTTGTTCTCTGGGTCTAGAATGGTCTAGAGATTGCACAAAATCAAGAGTGCGCCCACCTAGAGGGCGAAAAGTACAATAAAGTCTACGTTTTTTCTTTGGGCCCACGCGGAGGTTGATGCGTCTATGAATTTTACGTTATATCTCGAAGGCAGATGGAGCTAGAGAGCGGTAGAATGAGAAGACCGGAACCCCCGGTGCGTTCAGTGTAGGGCATATTAAATTTCGAACTGCGCCGCGGATCGAGCTCTCTTCTATCCCCATGTTCTCTCGCTGTCTCTGATCTAGAGAGATCGTGTGAAATGAAGAGACGACCTCTTCTATCGCACTGCTCTACAGGAGGTTTGACAGCGTCAGCGTAGGCCGCAGTTTATTGGCTTTTTGGGCTTTCAAGAAGAGTTTATTGCCAGAACTCGTGACGAAAAGCGGAGATTCAATATTGAAAAATCGAAGTGAAACGCTGCACTTATCAAAGATTCCTCATGCCTAAATGAATTCTTATCAAAATAGGTTATGGAAATTCAGGAAAGCATGGCCAAATATCAATGACAATTTCTCTTGCATGGATTCCGAGAGGAATAAGTATCGATGATGGTGCTAAGACGATAAAACTCTTTGATCAGAGGCAAAGCTCGTGAGAAAATTCAGAACCGTTTACAGTAAACCGGGAATCGACGTTCTCATAAAGTGGAATTTTTGAACTCGAAACATTTCGCTGATCAAGGGAATCTGATAATATGTCTGCTATAGATTCATGCGTCAATGACAAAAATTAGAAACAAAGGCGACAAAAATATTCCGAGATTATGTAGTTTTCATGTTTTTGTCGAATCTCCATGGTAGATCTCTCTTTATTTCTCCGAAATTCTCCTATGTCATGAGAAATGTTGGTGTAGAAGTTTGGGGCATTTGGCAATTTGTGATGAGGGATTTATACTGAATCGGGGATGTGTATGAATTCTTCCGGAAAATTTCAATACGGTCTCTCATTTCATTTTTCGAAATCATGGTGAACTGATATAAGAAATGAGCTGTTTTTCCTTATACCCCGCACTCCCTCGCTACTCTGCCCGGCGAGTGGCTAAATAGAGAGTACGCGTCTACTCTAGCGTCATTTCTGTGTTGCCCTGGGGAGAGAAGGGGGGAATAGCGCCTCCCCCCTTCTATCGCCTCCCTTTCTGCCTCTCTTTCCCACGGCTGGTCAAATATGCACGGATGGCCGAGCGGTCTAAGGCGTCAGACTCAAGCGAGTAAGCTTGGCACGAGAGTTCAGTGCCTTCTGGGTGTTCTGATACCCGTATGGGTGCGTGGGTTCGAATCCCACTTCGTGCAGACACTTTTGCCGGATTTCAAGCTAATTTTAGGGGTTTTATTCTGCAAGTCTTTCCATATTTTGCTGTTGTAATCCTGCAAGTCAAAAGAAGCAAGCAGCTAATTTGAAAAATATTTATCAACAGAAAAAGGTAAACCACCGGAACGAACCCTAAAAATGTGTGTGGAGGAATGTGATCGCCTTTAGAAGGCCCGAGGAATGATACTCTGATCTGGGGCGATAGTCTGATCTTTGATCTCTCTCAAAAAGTGAACTTTGGACTCGGGAAAGAAGAGAAAAACTGCACAAGGGACTGTCTGTGTATGCGTATGGCAAGAGGAGAGGTGGTGTAAGCTCAAAATATAAAATATCGTATTTAAATTAGAAAAAGGGTTTGGAGGCCAGATAGAACAGATGATAACTGTTTTGGCAGAGAAGTTGCAAAGTTGTTCTCATCCGACCTAGTGACGACAAGATTAGCTGGTCAATTTGAGGGTCAAAATCTGTGAGTAGGAGGGACAATCTAGAGTCCGAGAATGGCTTCAATCGAGAACCCGGATGGGTTGTTGGAGGCTCGTGAGACGGATTTGGGAGGTGTGGAGGAGGTCTCGGCGTCCGATGCTTCGGAGGAATCCTTGGAGGAGGAGGTGAGAGGATGGGAGCAGGAGAGGTCGTCAGCCTGTAAAAGTTCCATAATTTTGTTGTTTTTATAAATAGTAGGGTTCTCTTAATGGAATTGAATTCCAATGGAATTCCAATAGAGTTCCGTTACCTCATCATTCACCACACTCTCTCGCAACCAGAGCAGTCAAATCCCTTTGTTCCTCTTATTGGAATTCCGGAATCAATTCCAACAAGAGAACTCTAATAAATAGCCTAAGTCGAGGAAAGGTCGACGAAGCTCAAGGGATAAATATGGATTTCGTACTTTACGACTGAGCCAGTGAAATGGAATGGTTTAATGAAGTGCGTACGACACAAAATGTTTGCAGGGAATCAGGAAGCACAAAATGCTAACCTTGGTCGAGAAGTCCAGCGGCGTCGCGGCTGCAGCAGCCGCAGCCGACGCAGCAGCGAGCATTTGCGGGAGCAGCATGAGGTTGTACGTAGAGAGCAGGTCCTGTGGGGATAAATTGATGCGGGTTCAACTCCCGGATGGTGCAGTGAACTTTTGCCGGTGAAGACTAATGTGGAATACGCTAACGGGCGCATTCAATTATGATAAGGCACCAAAAAGTGATCTTTGATCACTATCCCATACCTGCAGAGTGGTGGGCGGAGTCGCCGCCCCCTGCTGCTGCAGTCCATTCCCTACATCAGTTGGAGAGGGCGAGGGTGAACAGGAGCGGGAGGAGTGGGAGGATGAGGCGGGAAGGGCTGGGATAAGCATTCTTTTAAAAATATAGACTAATCTGCTTTGACGAATTAATAAAATTTGTCTTGTAAATTTTGGGAAATATTGAATTATTCCAAGGAATTGAAGAAAAAGTCAAACGCCTTTTGCGAATGACGTGAAACGTATCTCATCGGGCATTTTTGCCGCTTTAAAAATAAACGAACTGTTGACTGTGGCTGTGAAATGAAGTTGTTGAAAGGAAATGAAGAAAAAATGTTTTTAAAGATCTCACCACTCAGCTCCTGTGGTGGAGGCAGAGCGAAGCCCGCCGGGGGAAAGGGCGCTGAGAGCAGTGAGGGAAATAGCAGGGAGAACGGGGAGAAGTCTGGAAGAGATCATAGACCAAAGATCAAAGACCAAGTCACTAACCAGAACCGGGAAATGTCGGTGGCGGAAGGTTCTTCAGCAGCTCTCGAGTGCTCGCAGAGGAGCGGGAGGGGATCGGGTCGGTCTCGTTTACCTACAATGGGAATTATTGATTTTTTCGATTAGGTTCGTCAGAATACATCGGTTCTTTCCGCCTCCCAGCCGCCCTAATCTCGATTTGGCTTGATGATTAAGGCCGCCAAAATAAAGAACCCGCCTCTTCATTCAGTCTATTCTCGACTTAGCTTTTGCTGCATGGCTCAGAGTCCCTCTTCGGATACCAAAAAATGGCTATGTTGATTTCCCCCATGCGCATCAGACAACTCTTCACGGATCACTTCGTCACTTTTTTGCGCATTCAATCAGCTAAAAAGGAGGAAAAAAGTGGTCAAAAGTAGTGGAGGTCGCCTGTCTGTCTGTCAGTTTGCGCGCTCACTTTTTTGCGTGGAAAGTGTTTTTCCCCACCCCCCATGACTGGTGTGGACCACCTAGGGTGAGAATAAATCAACACGGCCAAACCGTGTGCTCAAAAAAAGTGTTTGGTTCGACAGTTTGGAAATATAAACATTCTTGATGACAAGTTTCGAATCTCGTACTCTAACGTCGGATAGAGGGAAGACACGCCAGCGCCTTACTCCGAGTTATCTGGGATAATGAGACAGCAGATATAACGAGAAAAGATAAGAAACTGTCTATCAGGGTCTCGAAATTAACTAGGATGGTCAGATACAGCGAGAGAGCATGGAAAACTAAGAGAGTGAGACGCTTAGACCACCCACCTTGAATCGCTTCCTCCTCCTCAAACAGGAGCCGTTCTCGAACATGGACAGGGCGTTCGGGTGAACCGCCCAGTAGGAACCCTGAATGAGATCAAACATCATTTGTAGAGATCAAAGATCATTTGTAGAGATCAAAGATCAATTCTAGAGATCAAAGATCATTTGTAGAGATCAAAGATCAATTCTGGAGATCAAAGATCATTTGTAGAGATCAAAGATCAGTGCTGGATGGTAGGTAATGAGGAATCGATATAGACACGGATGAATGAATGAGAAGGGGGAGGGCGAGAGATCAAAGATCAAACCTTGCCGGGACGATCAGCCCGCCGCGGTATCTTGATGAAGCAGTCATTGAAGGAGAGATTATGTCGGAGCGAGTTCTGCCACCGTTGAGTGTTCGCTCGATAGAAGGGAAACTGCAGAAATTAGACATATCAAAAAATATTTTTTCCAATTTTTTTGAAATTCGGTTTCCTCTTTCCACTTTATTAGCACTGTGGCATTTTATGAGTAGATACTAGTAAACACAGTGGCCGTTTTGTGCAGAAACGTCTTTGCTGTAGATATCTACCGTCCAGTCTCATCACCCAGCTATCACCCAAAGATCAAAGATCACCGCCAGATCATCATCTCAATCCGGTCCCACTGTTCCTCTCACACGCACATAACAGGCGTCAATTGGTCTGAAATGTCTCTCAAAGGAGGCGCGGCCCCAGTGAAAGGAACACTTTCTCTGTGTGTATCAACCTCGCTTGACTGCACTTCTTTGATGGTTTTTATCGCGTTTAGACGCTCCCCCGAGCGCCTTGTCTCTTGCAGGTCAGACAGAGCGAGAGATCAAGGAAATCGAAGAGAGTCAGAGACGAGGCCCTTTTTGTCGCCCAATCCCACAGTGTATACGGACAAAAGAGCAACGGATGCGGGGTTACGGTAGTCAATAGGGGAGGCTGACAGTGATTTTCGTTGTGAGACCCGGGATTGTTATGAGGACATCCCAAAAAGGAATAACAAATGGTTACGGTAGTCTAGCGCTAAGCATAGACGCTTGTTTTCTCATTTGTCTATTTTGAGTGACTTGGGCCTCTCTGGCATTTTAGTTTAGTGGGACGGGGTACCGAAAATGAGTGGTAGTTTGAAGAGCCGACAGTCGCTCGCGAAAACAGTCATTTCTTTCGGAGGATCACTGTATTTTCGGGAATATATGACTTTAGATAGGATGGAACTTTTAGTGGTTTTATTTTAAAAAAATAGGGAACCCTTTCACCATTGATGAGATTCGCTACAAAGCCAATATGCTCACTTTGTGAAACATATTCGATCCGTAATGCGGAAGTATAATCATTTGAATCATGTTTGATCCAAAAAAAAACATCCCGATCCCAAGAATGTCGCCCGTGCTTGCCTCATTACACGCTGCAGGCTCCTAATTCCTCTAATGGTCAGAGAAAGATCTCTCGAAACCGCCTGCTCTCTCGCCTTTTCTCTTCCTTGTCTCTCCATCTCCAGCACTGTCTCGCTAATCAAAGTCATCTTACGAGCAAGACAGCGGAATTAGTCTACTCATTTCAATCAAATTGAGTGTGTTTGAGATAATTACACACCGTGCTGACTCTACTCATTTAGTGTGTTCTATCAGGCTGTTTGATAGACGAGGGAGCACGGGAAAATGAGAAACCAAGCAAATTTCCAACAGGAGTGGCCAAAGCGGCAAACAACGCGCGTTTTGATGGAATGATTGGGAAAATAATAGGAGTATTGAATCAGGAAAGTGATTGCAATTTTGGAGAAGAAAGTGAAAAATTACTGGTGGAAGAGCAAGCAATGAGAGATATCCCCATCGTGAAACATACACGAGTCAGTCCCTTAGACTTCCTTCAAAGGTCGCCCACTTCATTCATTTCGTCGCCTCGCTAGCGGTGACAGTACTTTGTCAGGGGTAAGAGAGGGACTCTCTCGAATGAGAATGCTCTCTCGTGGCTAGAGTGATGAATGAATCTCAGAGTGAACAGTACCATCAAGGTCGGTTGGCGCTAATGGGGAAATGAGCGATTTATCGCGGGGTGAAAGCGGCCTTATTGCGAGCTGAGGAGATGAAAGAAGAGTACGGTAGCGATGAGAAGAGTAGTAAAAACGGAAAGATGGAGTGCTTTGGCACGGTTTCTCTTGACAGCATATTAGTATTATATTGATAGCAATGAGCTTAGAAGGAAGTCGAAAGGATTCGAATATGTTTCAAGAAGGAATTATCTCGCAAAAGTGGCTCTTCGTTCAATGCGTATTGCCCGTTTTGTCAATGTATAAAACAACAACGAATGTATGCCTTGTTTCACATAGAAATTACAAAGCACGATATTTAAAGCGGTGTAGAAACGGGTCAAATTAAGATCAAATAGGACAAGTAAATGTTAATTAAATAAATAGTATTAAAAATAAGAACTGACTCGATCCATAATGTACTTGTAGATCTCCGTGAGTGGCAGCATTTTTTCATCCGAATCCTAAACATTTTAAAAATTATTTTCGAAAATACAACTATAAGTAGAACCTGTATGGCCATGTAGGTCAACCAGATGTAGGAGTAGGGCGGTTTCTGCAATAATCGCGTTTGTTAAGCGATTTTTGTTCGAAAAAAATGTCGAAAATCGGAAATAAATGTGCAACTCCGGCATGAAAAAGCATCAAATTCGCACCTGGTCACCGTATGAATCCTTGCCTGGTCGCGGCATGTCTGCTGACCTGCAATATTCCTGACAATGGTATCGTTTTAGGTCAAACATTGTTGAAAAGCCAAAAAACGAGCAAAAAATACTAAAACAATAGAAAGAAGAGGAAAGGAACAGTGTTAGCGTATAGTATCGATAACCAAACACGAGCAGTGAACTCGCTAACAACATTGGAAAACTGATAATAGATGTTGACTTTACACGCATGGGATTGTCATTACACGCAGTGGTCACACCTCCTAACACTGTTAGCGACGATTGTTTGAGTAAATGAATTCAACTCGGATTCTAGCGGCAAAAATCGAACGATTTGTGGAATATTTCGGATGAATACATGCCACAGATCAGGAAATCTGACTGTATTAGACCCAAACATGAAAATCAGACCCAAACATGAAAATGAAAACGTGGTCCTACCAACAACTTGCGATCTTGCTAAACCATCACAAACTCGCCACACAGCAGGAGACCCACGCGAACTAACTCGCCAAACCAAATGAAGTGACTCCCTTTGCGAAAGGGGGGCGGACCAATATGTGAACTCCCCTAAGGACCAGGAGCCGACCTGAGAAGGGGCGGTCTCCGAAAGTCAACCCCGCCTCGGGGGTGTCAAGTCGCTGTAGGAAAGCGGACGAAAGGAGGCGGAGCTTCGAGTGGCTGTGAAGAGGTGGTACTGTAGGAAGGGGAGGAAGAAGAGAGGGAATGGTGTAAAGTGGCCAACTTACTCGCGACATGATTACTGCGTGAATCGATCGATGGGTGGTGTTTGCTGTTTTCATTTGGGTTCCATTTTTTCAACTCATTATTTTAATTTTTCAATTGATTGACTCAGATAGGTTTCATGCGGACTTTATTTGCGATAAGAAGAGAGTATCTACATTTTAAGGAAACAACTTGCTCAAAATAATAATCAAGGTTGACGATAAAATTGATTCTGTGCGGGTAGTTTTGCAAAATTTATGGTTGATTGCAGTTAGGATCGGTCATTCCCAGAGATTTACAGTGAAGATTACATTTACTGTAGATTCTGTGTCCATAGGATTGAAAGTTCAAAGCAACAGGCTTGTGCCTCTCAATTCTTGCAATTTATTGACCTGCAAAGTTCGGTTAGGTTTCAAGTACGCAATATTTGCGATAAGAAGAGTGTTCTTCAATAGTAGTTGAATTTCGTGCTCCCCACCAATCTCATTCACCCCTGTTCCTTTCTTACTCGCCCCCTCGCCGAAAGGCATTCTTCCTCCACTTACCAGTTTGGCAACACATCCCAGCAATCCCATTATCAGGAGCTATCACTTCTTCCCTTTTGCCCCTTTGATGCGCGCGACACTTGCCATGCAGCCACGCGCTAATCGGCGCACCGGAGCGGAAACGATGACCAACAACCTTAGAAGGAGAGGGGGGGGGCACTCTCCACGTTTCGCACACTCTCTCGCTCATCTCTGACCGGCGAGAAAGCATGGAGAAATGAGAGACCGCAGGCAGAGAGGGGGGTCCAGGGAGGTCCAGGGAGGCGCAAAAAGGGTGGGAAGTTTAGACCACCAGTCAGTCAGGCGTCGCGCAGTTCCCCGCACTGCCTCGGTCGAGGACACGGTTTTGCGTGTAAACTGACCGTTTTTTTTGCCCTGGAAGTGCACGCTTTTTCAGTCCGGGAGCGCACTGAGAGCCTGTTTACAGGGATATCGCTCATAATTTGATTTTGACAATTTTCTTCGGGATTTTTGCAATTTTTCTCTGGATGAAGGCTAGATTAAAACTATTGCCATACTGGGCACTCCTCTGTATTTCGGCCCAGTATTTCCTCGCGGATAACCTTCTTACCCTTATCATTCCCCCCTCCGAAGTCGGAGCTGTGGTTGCCTGGGCCAAAAAATAAGTCGCCTGTCTGATCCACGAGGGACCATGGTGAATGAAGAGACGAGAACAACGGTCCCGTGGTTTCATCGTTGTTGCAAAGAGGGCACTCTTCCTGATTACTCGTACTCTATTCTCCAAGGTTTTTGTGCCTCGGAGGTCGCTACTAATTGAATTCCGTTACGAACGCGAAAAACTCGCCTCATACAATGAGTTGTAGCCCGTTTTTAGCGCTTTTTGATCAGAATTAGCAATGTTTCTCAATTTCGGCGAGTAGATAGCCTAGAAATGAAATAGGTTGAAAAGTTAGCGTTAGCCGGAGCCTCTAATTAGAAATAGGGCTATCAGGGTGAAGAATTCGTGTCGCAATGTACTCTCTAGCTGGTACGGTATGGCAATATTTTCGCCTACGTTTTCGTTCCCACTTTGTCTTCCCTTTAATGGGATCGTTTTGTGTCTTTCTCTTTACTGTAAAATTGAGGCAATTTGGCTCTTCCACTTGACCAAACACTCATACAGTACCCTAGAAAGGAAGGAGGAGGGGAAATTTCATTTGCCGCGCTGCGCGCCAAATATTGTTCCAGTAAGCCCCGTTCAGCGAAAACAAGACGCGCTCGAAATTGCTTGAGAGATGAAATTGGCTAGTGTATTCATGTAATTTCTCGACAAAAGAAGGGGGTTGTAAAGAGTTAGCGTTGCGAGCCCGGAGCCTCTAATTAGAAGTCGGGGGCTATCAGGGTGAGGAATCGGTCTCGGAATGTCCCGTACTCACTAGCAGGTCAGAGTGACGAGAGAGTGTGCGTAATGAAGAGAAAGTCTTGCTGACAGCACTAATTAGAAGTACTAGGGCCAACAAGGGGGGAAGTAATAATATTTGAAGACGACTGATGCTAGGAGGACAGCAGAGGCCAAGGAAGGTCACGGATGAGCAATAAAACAGAAGTTTGCGGGGATCGGAGAGGCTGTGTTTCTAGATGCTGGATCCTGAAAATTGGCAAGCAATGCGAAATTGCAACATCTGTCAGTTTGGGGTGTTTTAGAACAATTTAGGATCCAATTGCCATGACCATTGAATTTGGCGATTTCATTCGCATTTGATTATGAAGTGAAACATAACTGAAGCACTCGCTAAACTATTTCGAATTCTAGTGAGCTAGAATTTTTCGGATCGCCCAACTTATCAATATTGACCTCGATGATGGATAGACGGCCCCAAGAAGTGCGCAATTACTTCCACACCATCTGTTGGCCTGCGGGTATTTTGCGAGGAGGGAGGGGGGGCTGACTCTCTCCTTTTCGCGTGCTCTCTCGTTATCTCTGACTGGTCTGACTCTCTTCAATTTACACGCTCTCTCCCTTTCTCTGGCTGGTCAGACTCTCTTCAATTTACACGATCTCTAACCGTCTCTTACCGGTCCTAGAAAGGGCAGAGGGCAAATTAGCAGGGCTCAATTACGCACTGTTGCAGAATTGCCCGCAACATTTGACTTCATCTGTCAATTTTGCGGGCTAGTAATTGAGAACAATTGTGTGAGCTCAGGACACGGCTAGTGTGGGCCATGTTGCACAAGGGGATATTCACTTTTAAAATTTGACCGTTACACCAAAAATCCATCAAGAAAAAAGCAACAATTATCACGCACTAGCTCACCGAACGACTGTGTTCACTAGATCTAATACAGTTGGACAATTTGTGGAAAAAAAGGACATACAGACATTTATTCCGATTAAAGATACAATCAATATTACAGTAAACATTATTATTATTACTCCCTCCTGAGGAAGGCCAGTGCTGATCTCCTTCCAGTATCGACTTGATCAAACGCAATTGTGGGGATACCATAGTCGGCGTCAAAACATTTATTCCGGATAAAATTACAAACAATATTCTGTACAGTAATTATTATTATTACTCCCTCCTGAGGAAGGCCAGAGCGGATCTCCTTCCAGTGCCAGCATTGAGCGGATCCGGATTGTCTCGAGTGAACTGGGCCATACCTCTGAAAATATTTGCACTATTTCGATATTTATAAACTGCGGAGGCTCTGTGAGATCGAAAGATAAAGTACCATTCGCATTAGAGCAAAGGCTGAAACCTAACTGGAATATCATTTCTACTTTGCTAGAATTACTGAAATGAGGAAAGCCAAATATTTTACGCACGAATAACGTCGATACTGACCGAGGAAACTAATAGCCAGTCGACAAGAACAGGCAAGAATTTTGACAGTCGACAAGAATTTCGTTACTCGCGGAACAATAAATAAAAAGATAACTGACGTTCGTAGATTGGGGAAGCCGACGTTGACCTGGTCCCACGTGCCCTCCAGGCCGAGGAACGGCACCTCGAAGGTTGAGGCGTGCGAGAGCTTGCCTGAATTTAACAAATTGTTTTTCTGCGGCATTTCATCTTGGAAATCGCAAAATTGCTTAGAAATAAGGGTCTAACAGTCGAATTAGGAAATTTGAGAAAAGCCAATGGACCATCCATTATCCGACTAAGGTTCGGGGGTCAGTGGGATAAAAATCTTACCCTCTGGCCAATTGACCAGCGACGTCTTCGTCCCTCTCCAGAAGGACACTCCATGGTCACGTGGTCGGTCGAACGTCTCGTGAGTACCTGAAATTTGGATCACGACGTTTAAAAGTTTATTTAAATTTTAAACGAGTTTTTAAAAATATTAGATTAAATTCGGATTCTACGTTTACGCGTTTGCTACGCCTGCTCTGTGATGATTGTATTTTTGACGACAATTGTCCAAGACATCATTATAACGAGCGCTATCGTTGTCAATTGAAAGCGTCGTGAAACTCAACTCTTTTCAAATTTACGGGGTGGTAACGAATATCCTCTGTTTCTGTCGAGGGGTCTCTTCCTAGACGATCACCATAGCAATGAAGATTACTGCTCTAAATTGGGGTTATTCCAAGCCTCACCGAGCGGATCGTATCCATAGAAGACTCCCCTCACAAGTGGAGGAGGCGGGATACTGCTAATTATAAGTCGCGAACTCTAAGTTTAGGGTAATCTAAAGGCTAATCTAAACCTATTCTTACCGAGCGGATCGTATCCGTAGAAGACTCCCCTAACAAGTGGTGGGGGTGCGTAGTCCCTGTGGGCGGCAGGTGTGAGATCGAGTAGGGGTTGCCAGATAAGGTGACATTTGGCTTGCCATCTGGAAAAGGGAAATAAAATATAGGTAGGCCCCACAAGCTCCGCCCACTTTGCTCTGACACGATTTCGCGAAAAAGCGATAAACCAAAGTCACAAGGCTCATTCTAAACCAAATCAATCGTTCAAGAGTGCGTTGGATAGCTACTGACATCCTCTATCGATTGAGCACTGTCCGAGAAATGCACAACATCACTAAGTAGATCAAAATTGGAATTAAACGTAGGGAATAGGGTCGATTCGGTACGAAATGAGTCTTTTCTATGGCTTCGAGTGTGACAATTCTGCACGGACAAAGTTTTTCTGACTCATTAGAATATTTTACGATTTTTAGAGAAAAAATTAGAATTTTAGAATGTCTCCCTGGCTTGTGACTCCTTGATTTATGAGGGACGCGCGAGAGGCGGGCGGAGGGGAGCGAGAGAGGCGGGGGAGGGGGAGAGACACACGCAAATTAGGCTCCGCCCTCTTCCCTCTCGTCTCGCCTTTCCCTCCTCTCCCCCAGTGAGTTGCGCGCGTACTTCTTGGGCTCTAGCGCAGCTCAGAGAAAAGATATCAACAAAAAATCATGATGTTATTGGGACCATGAGGGATAGTTTGAACACCCTTTTGGCCTCATTGTGAGAAATCGGCTATCTGCGTTGTGGCCCCTAAATATAGGAACTGAATGAAAATAGTAGGCATTGTTCAAAAATAATGATTTTGAGAAATTTAGGCCACATAAAACTTGACGCGCCATCCGGAAAAAATAAATAAAAATCAAGTAAAGATTAAACATTTCGAAATTTTCCATTTCGCTTCAAATAGGCTTCACAGACTGCATAATTGTCGCTGCAACAAACGGTGAACGATGTCGTTACGAGATCGACTGCAGACATAACAATAATAATGCTTTTGCCTCACCTCTGGCAATTCGGTCCATTTGCGGTGCGAATCTTGCCGGGCTGGCACTGCCAGTCCATCACCCACTGCAGATGGATTTCGTTAGAGATATGGTTTGATAATTTACAGTATTTTCCTGATTTTAGACATTATTCCTGCAGGCAGTAACATCGTTTAACGGAGATTGGGATATTCGACCCTCTATCACGGAGTTCGAAGATTTCAATAGATCGGGAGCCGCTGAACTCACCTGTAGGTGTATGCACTCGCACGCATTGACGCAGGTGGGATCGGTCTCCTGCAAGGGGTGATCTTTAATCCTTGATCCTTGGCCTTTTGGACGCCAATTTTACCATCTAGCAAGATTAAAGATCAGCATACCTTGCATCGCGTGTAGCACTTCTCCAGGGCGCGCACGCCTCTTACTGGAATGCCAGCGGCTTTCCAGCCAACGATTTGACGACGAATCTGGAAGGGGCAGAGATCAAAGATCAAACTACAATATAGATTTCAAAGATCAAACTTTGCACGAACATGGTTGATCGAGGGCAGCACGCGGTCCGAGCAGTACGCCTCGTACCGCTCGCAGATGATCCGGATCTGAGGAAAGGGGAGATCAAAGATCAAAGATCAAACTATAGAGATCAGATTACAGAGATCAGAGTACAAACCTCCTCATTGTACTTGGCGATGTTGGATGAGCGACAGTAGTAGCTGTAAAAACGGTTTTTTAAGGAAAAATTGTAAATTAGATTTTTGTAACGTTACGATAGAAGAATCAATCAAACAAAAAAATTTCTAATGAAGATATGTCTCCCTTGAAACATAGTCGAACTTAGAACAAGATTTTTCGGGGGGATTTATAAATTTTTGAGTGGCGAAAAAACTAGAAACGAACTGGAAATGCGGCAGGAACTGCTTGCACTGCTCGCTGAGCGTGGTTGCAGGGCTGAAATGGGACTGTATTTTCGAAATACTCTCTCGATTTCGCGTGCTCTCTCGTCGGATCGGTAAGGGAACAAGCAAAATGGAGAGCTCCAAGCATGCAAGAAAGGCGTACGGGCTGATAGAAGGTGGGAAGTGGAGAGTGTCAGATAGTTGATAGAATAATTGTTGACTCTCTCGATTTAGCGTGCCCTCTAGTCGGTCATAGAGGGTGAGAGAGTGTGTTGATAAGAGAGAGTCAGACGCTCACCGCTCGTTCTTGGCCAATTCCTCCAGAGGAACGGTGAAGAGGTCGATGCCCTCGGTGAGGGCGTCTGAAAAGGAGGTTAGGCATTCAATTTAACACTGGAAATCGCGTTTTTTTAGTTTTAGAATCGAAAGAAGAGATTCAACATATTGTATATTTTTGTAAGACAGATAAGCCACGTGTGAAACATAGCCGAACCGACAGCAAAAAATGAGCAAACTGAAAAATAAGAAATTGATGAAACTCACAGGGCAGCGTGGGATCCGCTGCATCGGAGTCATCGTCCTTGAATGGATTAGGAGCGGACCCGGCCTGGAGATCAAAGATCAAAGATCAATTATCGAAGAGGACATAAATAGAGATCAAAGATCAACTTGGCTCTTAGCTCACCTTTTCCTTCGCCTTATCCGAAGGAGGAGTACCAATCGATAATTGAATCAAAGCCAACAATAAAAATGGAAGCCGTTCCCGCATTTCACTCTCTCACAATCAAGCTGATCCTTCTGCCTTTTCTCATCTTTCCCTCACTTTCCCGGCCGATAATTTCCTGTTTTAACGCCAATCTCTAGAGGGATGGCACGAGAAAGTGCGGGAATTTCGAGTAATGCTCGTCTCTTCTTTATCTTTCGGCAGTCAGAGACACGAGAGAGTGTTGCGAAGAAAGACAGGCAGACCATTCATCCGCATTTCCGTAGTCTCTAACGAGAGTTCCCCATGGAGAAAACACCGAGAGTCTCCTGATTTCGAGCTCTTTCTCGCCCCATGATTATCAAGATGAAGAATCCGTCTCTTCATTCCACGGACTCTCTCACCGGTAAGAGTGTCGAGAGAGTACGCGGAATGAAGAGACGGATTCTTCACCCTTACAGCCCTACCCATGTGTTCTAAGTGAAAAAAGTACTCGTCGAGATTTCTCTGATCAGTTGTCTTTGAATCAACCTCTCAACTCTCAATCACTGAAAAAATGATGATTGAACCTTGCCACTTCGAACCCGTTCGGATCTTTTTGCTTTCTCTGATACTCTCAATTTCCCCTGATCTCTCCCCTTCTCTGACCAGTCAATCGCGCCTTATTGACAGATCGCAAGAATCGAAAGGGTAGTCGTCTCTCCATTTCGCACGCTCTCTCGTCACTCTGACCGCCGAGAGAGCTCGCGAAACGAAGAGACAGTAGTATTTTTACAACTCTACAATCGCAGCGGGCGGTCAGACAAATAGCCGGGCTCTCAAGGGATCCTCGTGGTCTCGAACTGGTCAGAGTAGGTGATAGATCAGCAGAAAGGAGGAGAGGCAGAGAAGGAAAGCCTTGCGCAGCGGGAGCCGATGGTAAACTGACACATTGTAAGTAGGTTTCGAGGCGAGTTAGTTAACGCGAAATCAAGTAAGGGTCATTGAGCAAAGGGGGATCAGGGATCTTTTTGGCATACTACGTGTACAAACGATTGAAGTGAGGCTTCTCCTTGGAAGATGGAGTCAGGATGAAACATATTCGGCACTTCTCTGTTTTGTCACCGCCTTTTCTCAAAGAGTAATCACTCCCTACCAATTTCATTCCCCACCACATGTAGTGCAGTTGGATGGGGGCTAAAATAAACAGATAAATTTTCAACACTGCAATAAGAAGCCAGCCGTATCGATCGGAATCTGTATTTTGTTTGTACCAACGATTCAACGGGCTTCGTAGCCAGGAGCGAAACGAAGTGGTTACTGAGAAAAATAAAATGCAACTTTATTTATGGGATTCAGGGGTGACATTTTAATTTACTCTACAGCTGTTCGCAGTTATTGACTCTAGATCTCCCATTAGAAGGTATATTCGGAGTAAAACGTATTCATCTCTGTACAAAAGAGACTCATCGGCTCGTTTATCTGTTCGCCTCAAGACGAATCAAAGTCTGCTCAAACGGCCATTGTCCCTATCACTCTATCGGCAGAGATCAAAGACCAACAACCGAGTCGATCTCTCTCCCTTTCGCCCGCTCTCACTCTGTCTGAATGGCGAGAGAGCGTGCGAAAGGGAGATATCAGAGGGTAATTGGCCTCGAAAAGGTATCGAAAAGGTGTCATCAAAAGACAGATCACCACACTAAACGGCCCTCCTTTTTCCCAAGATTACAGGGTTGAGTGCGGACACATATCATCGAAATTGACTGCTGCCCGTAATAGCATCGGGTTGTAAGGTAGATGAAAAATATTTACGGTGGAGTATCGAGAACTGAAGAATGGATTCGGTAGCCATAATACAGTGGATATCTAGTGCTTGCAAACCTGCATGACCCTTTCACATTATGAATGGCTTCTCACCGGTCAAACATGTGAGAGAGCGTGCAATCGAGGAATTGTCGCTACTAATCGATAACTGAAAACCAGTTACTGTAGTCGGTCGAGAACTGAAAACTTACAACGTTCTCTTCACTTTGACCAGATGATTTACTGCAGTACTGATCGAGAGAATGTGTCGAGAGTAGAGAAGGGGGAGGGTACGGTAGTTTTATGGGAGAGGAGTTGATAGTGAATGAAGAAAGGGTAAGGTAGAACAGTGTTGTTGTCAGTTACTCACTTTTGTTCTGCACTTTTCATATCGGAAAAAGTCAGTTGAAGAACGACCTTCCTACTTCTGCTACTGTACTGTTGATAGTAAATACGAGGTGACATGGGGACTCTGTTCTCATGATAGTTGAAAAATTTCTACATTTCGTGATGCTCTTTGAGCAAAAGTCAGTCCACGATCGACCTTCCTGCATCTGCTACCGTACCCTCCGAGAGCTGCAGACAATGCATAAATCAGCGGATTTCATCGCCGTATTCCCACTTCACTAATGACCAAAAACGGAGGCGTATGGAAGGAGAGGGACAATCGAATGGAAGAGAACGCAGATGGGCAGAGAAGGGTGAGAGACAAGGGGAAAGGAGGAGGGCGCAGAGAAATCCTTGAGTTTCGCATTGCTGTCATTTGAAAGTAATGGGAAGAACGAAGAAATGATTAGTTGCGAAGTGAATTAGAGAAAGAATTAGAGAAGTGCGCAGATACGGTAATGAATGAGTTATGTGGGAAAGGAAGTGAGAGATGAGGAAAGTATGAGTGAGGGGGCATAATCTCGCAAAAGATCGAGAAAAAACGCAGTCTCAAGATTCGAGGTTCATGCAAAATATTCCTCATTAGCTATCAAAGTTTTCACGACGAAGATAAAGAATAAACCTAGTAGTCCTCCTATCAAAGGGAGCTCTGAAGAAGAAAAAGAGATGAAAGATTAATAACAGATTAAAGATCGGTGGCATGTTTAGGAATAGGGAATCAATTTCTAAAATCTCTGAACACACATGAAGAAGGATGGCTGCAGTGGTTGTATCGTATCGGCTTATAGACTCAGGACATTGCATGAATTAGTCACTTTACAATTAGAGCAGTGCTTGTTAGGCTTGTTAGTGCTTCGTCAACTCTGTGCTTTCCGGCCTTTCTGAGCTTCAATAGATATGCCTGTTTATGCATTCAGACGATGTTACATGACTACAATGGCTTTATCGCATCGGTTTACTCAGATTTCAGTTTGCATCGTTTTCTCTGAAGACGATGGTGAACGCAAAGGTCTTGCATGCCCCATTCTCCACTCTATTCACATTTGCATAGAGCCACGTTCTGAAATTAGTCAATTAGAAGTCGGAATCCATCCATCCACGCTCCGCGTACTCTGTCACCAGATCATTCGGGTATCAGTAAGTCCCGACTACAGATCAGGGCTGTTCAAAAATTTAACGCACTCCTCATTTCGCAATGCTCTCTCTCTGACCGGCGAGAGAACACGTGAAATGAGGAGTGCGATAAATTTTTGAACAGCCTTGCTACAGTTGTCCCTAACCGTGGATCCTAGAGATGAGAGACTAGGTGGAATGAAGCGACGAATTCTGACATACTTAATTTTATCAAACCCCGTATTGCTTCCTTCTGTACATCGCACGACACCGTGCCCAAAACAGTAATGCTTTGGGTACGGTGTCGTGCGACCCAGAATACTAGCGTAACCAACATAACTACCGTTGCCCACAACATCAATGCAATTCGAACCAGGGGTCGATTATATAGGTTACCAAAAATGGCCAGATGTGGGTTGGGTTTCCTTTGTTCCCCTCTCACACCCTCAAAAAATTGGCCAAATGTGGGTTGGTTTTCCTTTGTTCCCCTCTCACGCCCCCCCCCCCCAAATCGATCAAATGTGGGTTGGATATGTAATTTTTTACTTTGTAATCGACCCCTGATTCGAACATACTTGTCGTGCCAAGCGGCATTCCATTCGTCCGTTCGATCATTCAACGCTCGCACCCACTCGAGTTGCACCTTGACAGGAGGACGATTCTGGAAAGGGGATTGATTGTGGGGTACGGTAGTACGGTGGATTACGGTATTATTGTGTGTTACGGTAGTGAGGCGGGTTATGCTACTGTACTACGGAGTGGTGTTGTGTGGGTACGGTACTCTTGAAAGTTCAGGTATAAGGTATGCTGAGTATGGTAATGATGTGGCTACGGTAGTATAGTGGGTTACGGTAGGGTACCGTACCTGGATGTAATTCTGGAGCGATCTCACGTGGACGCCGAGGCGGATAGATTCATTCGGCTTGATGATGCCTTCAATGTAGTGTTACGGTAGGTAGTACGGGAGGTGACGGTAGTACAGTGGAAAATAGTGGTCAGAAGGGTTACGGTAGTGTGGTGGATTACGGTAGTTTGATGGACGCGAAATATAATAATACCATTCTCCCGATCAAAACGGATGAACGGATAGGCTGGAGTCTCCGGAGTGTAGGTCATCAGGAAGGCGAGTCGCGCGTCCGTGGGATTGGTAATCTGACAAAAGCATGATTACGGTATGACTAGTTGGCGTACTGTAGCCGTCAATCTATCAAGGTCACGGCTACAGCATTGAGTTTTCTTTCGCAAAAGCGTCAAAACGTTACGGGATAATGAGGTTTTTACACAATATTAGATACGGCCAGTAAAATATTTCGAAAGATTGATAATCTTTAGGTGAGATTTAGATTGTTAACCGTGAAGTAGTGATGTTGCTCGCGCGGATACGGACTGCGTCCTCCCAGTAGGAACGTGTTCGTGTTGTTGTTACCGGGAGGCTCAAAGGTAAGATCGCCGATTGGCCATGCCTGGAAAACACGGTCCTGGATTACGGCTCTGTCTCTGGGTTACGGCTCTGGGCTCCGGCCCTGGGTTACGGCTCTGAAGATAGGCTGAGACGTAACCCAGTACTCCTCATGAGTACGGTAGGCCGTTGTCAGGTTCTTGTTGTGAAACATACAGCGAGTGCGGCATCCAGCAGGGGGTCGTGGTGGTAAATGTTCAGCATGTAGACAGCTGCCCCTCGTGCCAATTGGAGATGAGAAATCACCTGGGCGGATCATGATTGATCGGGAGAGAATATTCAACTACGCTTGTAATTGAGTACGGGGTGAAAAAATTCCGATAGTAGGGGTGATTTCCCTCTTATAGTCTTCTTGGACTTTGTCCACCCAAGCACCTCATCTCTCCACATCAGCGGTAGAAGTCCACTGCACACTTTATTATTCGCATCCTTCCACTTGGCGATAAAAAGGAATCCGACCGAGCCGTGTCTGTCCCACCATTTCTGAAATGGGCAAGCATTGGCCGGGTACCAAAAATTAACTCATCGCCGCTTCGATCTCTCTACCGTACCTAGGAGGTCGGGACGGCCGTACCTGTTTGGCCCGGTTCACTATAGGTACGGTAGGAAGGTCATATTGGTTACGGTAGGATAATGTATGTGTCGTAACCGACGTTAAAATACAACTCTCTCTCTTCTCCCGTAGCATCTTTCCGATTGGGAGTGTCGTTACACGACATAACTAGTATTTCTCTTTCGTTCACTTATTACGATCCCCTTTCTTCCATGTATTCATCTGTATGATTCACATGCCCTTTTGTTCTCTTCTTTCCTTCTCATTTCTCTCACTCTTCTTCCTCACCATATTCGTACTAAGACCCTTCCCCATTTCTCCCTCTCTTCTTATTCGTTACTTGATCTCACATCGTTACTTATCGCGTTCTCTATCAGCTTATGATAAAGGTTTAATTACCCAAGTTTGAGGTGCCTAATTCTCTGGTCCATCACAACATGGCGACCATGGTTCGGTGAAGCTACATCTCACCACCTCATTGGCACGGGTACACCTACGGCAGTCAACTCCAGTCACGCGAGTTTGCCGTTTCCCCTTTCCCTTATCTTTCTCCTTCTTCTTCGTCATTTCCTTCGTCCAACTTCGTCTTCTCCGACTCCATCCACTCTACACAGTCCAGCCCACGACTGTCCCTCTTCCTCTCAACTGGAACTACCCTCAGGACTCAAGTCGACATCCCCATCAGACTACCCCTCTCTTCATCGCATCCTTCTCGACCAATCTCCACACGTTCGCACTCAAAATTGAGTAGCAAGGTGATGGACCGAAGCGCCTCAAGAGACACGATGTCTCACTACAGCTCGAGAATCGGATCAGGAGCGAGGACACTGATGCGCCGGTTACAATTCCTAGACTCCTTCCTACAGGATCTAGAAATCACAGTCGACCCCCCGAGAAATCCAGACAATGAGACCATCATCAGCGACATCTCTTGCATAATCATCGCCCGTCAAGAACTCGTTGAATACTACCGGAAATTCGAGAGCCTTCTCGATCACTGGAGATCCCTCGGAATAACGAATCCATTGGAGAAGAAAGCCCTCCGCGCCTACATTGACAAGAATGGAGACCATCAGGATCTCTTCTCAGACGTGCGGAAGAGCCTTACCCTTGCCGATGAGCAATTGACGTTGCTCGTTGAGGATGCGACCGCCAGGGGATTGGAGATACCCCAGCCCTCCTTCAACGACAAGTCTACTATCAGCAGTGTCCACTCTCGCTTGACTACTGCCACTCTCACAGCTCCTAACGCTGTCCCTCGTGCTACTACTTCAGCACCCTCATCTCTCACTCCAGCCCAATCAGCCCCTTCTAAGGTGGAGATGCCTTCCCTCCACTCTTCTCGCTCCTCAGTGACACATCACAGTCATGAGTCAGCTCGCCCCTTGCCGCTCTCTACCGTCCACGCGGCTTCCTTTCATCAAGGAGCTAATCCGATCACTGCTCCGGCCATTCAATCTACGCCCCAGCTTACACCATCTCTCTTCCTGCAATCAGCCCTCATCGGAAGAGCCAAGCTCCCTTCATTCGATGGAGATCTCATCAACTGGCCTCCATTCAAGGCCGAGTTCCTTGCTCTACTCGGAGATGCTCCACTGCCCGGCTGCCACAAGCTGGCCCTTCTCAAATCCTGTCTTCATGGAGAACCCCTCCAGATGATATCCGGATTGAGTCAGATCGATCAGGAATACTCTACTGCAATGGCGATTCTTCATTCGGAGTACGATCGTCCAGTACTCATTCGTCATTCCCTCATGACTCGTCTCCAATCCGTCCAAAACTGCGATCCAGAGGGAAAGCATCTTCGTCGAGTCTACACGGAATTTACTACTCTCATCCATCAACTGTGCCCGGAAGGAGAAATCAGCAGCCCCGATTTCCTGGTGAACCTCATGATCACGAAACTCCCCCTCTACCTGCAAACTTCGATCATGAAGGAATCCCAGAGGAGACCTGTCGGAGTCTACAAAGTACTCGACATCATGAGAGAAGCTGTCGATGATGATCGCATCGAACAACTTCTCACAGTGAACCGATCCACTCGGATTACTCACTCACTCCCTTCCCCTTCACCATCTCTTCTCCCTCAGCCGGAACCCATGATTCAACCATCAGAGCGACCCATCAGCTGTCCTCTCTGCTACGAAGCTCATCTCGTGAAGAACTGCTCATCATTCTCATCAGCTCACGACAAGAAGATGGCCGTCATCGATAGAGGCCTCTGCATCAACTGCCTCTCCGACTCCCATCTCATCGATTCCTGCTCCAGCCTCCATAACTGTTGGAAGTGCCAACAGCGCCATCACACGACAATCTGCACGGATCGCTCCGCTCCAACCCGACCCAAGGAGCCTCTCTCTCATCAACATTCTCGTCCCTCTCATACGATGAATGGATCTCGTTCTACTCCACATCGTCAGCCCGCAAATGACGTCTGCAACTTCGTCTACTCAGACGACCTTCATGGAAACGAGGCCACCACTCACGATCTCACACTGTGCATCAACTCGCCTTCACTTCCAGACGAGAATAAGTCTCTACTTCTCTGTCTCGACGTCGACGTCTCATCTCCTGATCGACCGGAAACGAAGACTTCCGTTACTCTCGTCCTCGACACCGCGAGCAATCATTCATATATATCCAAGGATCTCGCTACTCATCTCAACCTCCCATCCATCGACGAACGTCTAAGATCCCTCACCGTCTTCGACAACGAGAAGCCCCATTCTCGAGTCACTACCACCCATCCTCTTCTAATCCGTCTTCCTAATGGACAACACGAGAAGATTGAGCTTCAGTCTGCTCGCTCAGTCTGCCCTCTTATCGATTGGGCAGTGAAGAAGAAAGGAGTCATCACCCCTCTTCGAACTCGACCGAAAATTCTTCTCGGAATGGATCTCCTCAGAAGATTCTTCATCACTCCTACTCTTCGCATCGAATCGTTCTCCGATCACATTGTTCTACACACGGAACTTGGATCGATCATCTCTATTGAGAAGGAAGCCATCTCCAATTCGATCACTACTCTCACTGGGTCAAAGAAGGCGCCCGACAAGGATACCTCTGTCTCGGATGATTCACCGACCACTATTCATCCGCAGGCCTCTCGTGCTTCTCAACACATTCATCCTACGGTGCCTCCTCCTTCTCATCCACTCTCATCCGTCATCAACTCAGCCTCTCCCTCACACAATTCGGATCCACCTGAGTCGCTCCTGCCCTATTCGAATCTCGACGACTTCTCTTCAACGGATTTCACCACTCTAGCTGATCATCACCCTCATCAGTCCTCCCAGCCCCGCCTTGGAGTTCATCATGTTCTCGTTCCCGAGAACTCGCCCTGTGATCATGCCATCCCCTCTCCCACTGCTCACTTCATCGTCTCCGATAACCCGCATCAAGAAGTCTCCACTACTCCACAGATGACTCATCACTCGCTGGTCTCCCAGCCTCTCCTCTCTTCTTTTCAGGCTGCCACTCTCTTGCCATGCAGCCACCTCTCATCGAGCCTCTCTCATCTCATCGACTCGATCGCTCTCACTGATGGTGCCACGCTCTCGCCTTCCGTTTCGAGGAAGGACCGGGACAATCCGTCTACCATCGCCGCCGCTTTCACACCCTCATGAGCAGATGGCCATTCTCTCAGGCCCCCAGGGTGACTTCGTCACATTACTACTCGATACATTATTCTTCAATCGATATTCATTGCCCAATCTATTCAATCTCTCATTCTTTTTATTCTCAATTCACTAGATCGTTCGAATTCACTTTCTTGCTCTATCCGAAACCAACCACTCTTTTCATTCACTCCTCCACTTCATTCACAATCATTCAATCAATCCCCATTTCACCATCTTTTGAGTCCGGAGTGTCGTAACCGACGTTAAAATACAACTCTCTCTCTTCTCCCGTAGCATCTTTCCGATTGGGAGTGTCGTTACACGACATAACTAGTATTTCTCTTTCGTTCACTTATTACGATCCCCTTTCTTCCATGTATTCATCTGTATGATTCACATGCCCTTTTGTTCTCTTCTTTCCTTCTCATTTCTCTCACTCTTCTTCCTCACCATATTCGTACTAAGACCCTTCCCCATTTCTCCCTCTCTTCTTATTCGTTACTTGATCTCACATCGTTACTTATCGCGTTCTCTATCAGCTTATGATAAAGGTTTAATTACCCAAGTTTGAGGTGCCTAATTCTCTGGTCCTTCACAACAGTATGGCATTCAGCAGCAATCGGAAAGTGCTTCGAACAAGATTCAAATAAAGGTCAAATGTGTCTTGCGCGTACAGAGAGTAACATGTGAAGTGCGCTACCGTACTCTATCCTACCGTAATCTTTTGTGGTGATGGAAACTGACCAGATTCATCTTTCGCATGTACCAAATGTCGAACAAGCGCCGCGTAGCTGGGTCGAGGTCATCGCTGAAAAGCTTGGCACCGTTCCAAAAGATATTGACGTGTCGGGACCAGGCAAGATGCAAACGACCTACACCACGACCGGAGGAGGTCTGTCGACCATTCGAGAAGGGGAAGCGAGTAGAGAATGAGGGGTTGGAGGAGAGATGAAACGAAGAGGATAATTGGGTTACGAACCCATTTATTGATTTTAAATTAAATATTTTCGCAGTTACGAAGATCCTGTAATTTGAGAAAAAAAGGAGTGAAATCCGTCTCCTTTTCCTCTTCACTGGTTAGAGCAGAATCTTCTTTCTGAAAGAAACATACGATACTTGAGCACGGGTAGAAATCGTTCAAGTGGGCTGAATAACCCTCCTTGCTTTCACATGATCAGAAAATCACTCTATTTATCAGAAGATTATTTGTATCTTTTACCGCTCTTTGGTTCATGGAAATGTGCCAGATACCGTATCCTCATCCATGCCTCATTCCTACTTTTTCGTTCATCTAATTGTGCATAGTACCGTACCCGGATCGATATTTCTTTTACAGTACCCGTAACTGGATCGCTTGTACCGTACCCGGGTCCCTTAAATTCAGTTCTTTTGCTCATTTGAATATGCATGGTACCCGTATCCAGAGTCCTGGTACCGTAACCGTATCCAGACTCCTGTTACCGTATTCGTATACTGATTCCTGGTACTGCACTCTTATACATAATTCTGGTACCGTAACCATATCTAGAATTCTGGTACCGTACTCGGAACCACATCCTTGGTACCGTACTCGTATCCATATTCATGGTACCGCACCCGTATCCAGATTCCTGGTACCATTCCCAGATTCAGAAGGGAGGCCCCTTGATTCTTTGATCTGCGTGCGTGACTCACGAGAGGATGACTCTCTCCCTCCCCTCGCACTCTCTCACTTTCGTGTGCTCTCTCGCTTCCGCCCGTCTCGCGTCTCTCGTGCTGATCTACCAATCGATTGTGTCTCTTCCCTTCTCGTCCTGATTCAGTCTTACTTCCATCGTCCTTCTTGTTTGCGTGTCTTCCTCCCTGCTCTGCTTTGCGCACTTTTCGCGCGTGCAACGTGGTTGAAACTGACTCTGACCTTCTAGATTCTATAGAAGAGGCTGTGCATGGCGCACCCTAGTCCCTTAGGTGATGTTAAGTGCTTCTGCTGTCCTATTTTGGCCGCCACTGGCTTCAACTACTCTTGCGCGCGTCCCTGCTCCCATTACAATGTAATATTACAAGCAACGAATCGCGTGTTTTGACCACTTTACGCGCACGAGTTATTGTTAGTGGAGAGCTGCAATCAACAGTTTATCGATTGTGTTTTGCTTGCAGACGGTTGCGGTAGCCCCGTTTTGACTCCCCAGTGGTATTGCGTCACTCGGGTGAGCACTAGTAAACGAGCGTTCCTTGTTTTTCTATGTGTTCCTGCGGTTAGCGAGTGCGCTGCGGAAGTGGGGCGAAGCGAAACTGATCTTTGGCCCACGCTGTTTTGTCATCATGATTTCATTTTATGAATTTATTGCTGTCTATAATGATTCATCGTTCACGCTGCTTGTCTCTACCTACTGAACCGACCGTTGTTTTCCCCCTCACACGCTGTTCTTTGTTGAAAAACACTCGCCTTGCACCGAACAAAGTTCGTGAACGTTTGCATTGTGCTTGAAAAACCTAGTGTGGCCGATGATCTCGTGCTTCATCGCTCGTTGCGAACACTTGTGCTCGCGCAGCCGTCTCCTAACCGAACATTTGCAAACGCGTGCTTGAGAAACACATGAAATTCATGCCGCTCTATTTTCTGACTAGCCATTGTCATGTTTCGCTCATCGTTCCTTGCTTCTCGGTCAACTATAATTGCATTGAACCTTTCATCCCCTATTTTTCAGGTTCCCCACTCGCCCCTCTCATCGTTGAATGCCTCTGGTACCCAAGCAGTCGCTCGTCCTTCCAGCAGCGAAGCCGCCCCTTCGGCAGCAGAAGAGGTTGGTCATTTTGAATATTTCAGGAGCGTTTTTAATTTGAGCGGTCGGAGATTCTCTCCAATTCTTAAATTGTGTCTTGCACTATTGAAATCGTGTTTCATCCCCTATTGTTCAGGTTCCCTACTCGCCCCTCTCATCGTTGAATGCCTCTGGTAGCCAAGCAGTCGCTCGTCCTTCCAGCAGTGGAGCCGTCCCTTCGGCAGCAGAAGAGGTTGGTCATTTTGAATATTTTAGGAGCGTTTTTCATTTGAGCGGCCGGAGGTTCTCTCCAATTTTTAAATTATGTCTTACACTATTGCAATCATGTTTTTTTGCATCAATTATTGATTTATTTTAAATTTAAATTTTGTCTCTTCCAGCCTTCCCTCGATGCGTTTGGACACGAGCGACGTTCCACTTCCCTTCCCCGTCCTCCCTTCGATCCCTTCGATGAGGGACTCTAACTGAAGAGGAGCACACGGGACAAACGGATCATTCGGTAGGGATAGGAGATACTGGAAGTAGTTGTGGGGTTTTGATTATTGAATGAAAGTGAAGCAAAAAAGGTGCGCTGCGGATATATGATGAAAGTGACTGTGCGTGGGGAATAGATGGAAATATACTGTGGGAATTCCTGCTCCGTGGTTTATCTTTAAGCACTGAGAACTAGGGGCGGGTAGTGAGAAGGGACTCTGGAGCACGCACAATGCACAGCCGCCACGATCACGACCCCGCTCATCATAAACAATGGGGGCTCTCTTGTGAACATTTGTCAACTGCTGTTGTGATAGTTGGGATGCAAAGTAAGCGACCGTGCGTGGGCACGGAGAGGTCCGAGGCGATTCTGTTTGAATTCGCGCGCTCGACCGCACGCGACGCAGTGACGCGCCCCGTTTCCGCACTTTTTGGGTTTTGAATTTTAGATTTTTTTCTCTTGCACTATCCATCTCTTTTTTCTATTTATAAACAGTCTTCCCAAGTAGTGCATCTTATTCGTGAGACGTTTCTCTGCGATTCCAAACAAGAGAGTGACACTCGTCGAAGTGAACAAGGAGAGATGATTAAATTTTTATCGCAAACCACTCGGAGAAAGGGCAACAATAACAAAGATCATTGTAGGGTGATGTATGGACAGACTTAACGAGTGTAGATAACAAATTGCCACTGTGGACAGTGTGAAAACATGAGACAAAAAAAACAACGTGGTTAATCCTATAATTGCATTGACGATGT
>LS488304.1:7240-78453 GCA_900490705.1 Pristionchus arcanus | reverse complement strand
CCATTTCAATATTTGCCAAAATGGGCGAAAAGTGTCACTTTTCCAGCCATAACTGAATCAAATATGAATATTTTTTCTCAAAATTTTCAGTATTTACATAACTTTTCATGCTCTTTCGAATGAGCTATCACACGATATGTATATCTGAAATTTATTTTTCGAAAGGTCAAAGATCAAAGATCAAAATTTTTGGGATCAAAGTTCAAAAATCGTAATTGTCGTCCCTATGGATCATCTTGGTGAAGTTTGAGCCCCGGGCGATGTTTTTGAAATTTTTGTACACTTCACTATCCAAATCACTGCGTTCTTACAGAGAACGCGTTTTAATACGTGGCTCAGGCGGTAAGAGGGCGGTCTAGCAAGCAAGAGGTTGGGGGTTCGAGTCCTGGCCGGTGCGAACTTATTTGCCATGCTGTGGGGAGTGGTAGGAAGTGGTGGGGAAACATTGTAAAGTGTAATTCGTGGCTCAGGCGGTAGGAGGGCGGACTAGCGTGCAGGAGGTTGGGGGTTCGAGTCCCGGCCGGTGCGAACTCATTTGCCATGCTGTGGGGAGTGGTAGGAAGTGGTGGGAAACATTGTAAAGTGTAATTCGTGGCTCAGGCGGTAAGAGGGTGGTCTTGCAAGCAAGAGGTTGGGGGTTCGAGTCCCGGCCGGTGCGAACTCATTTGCCATGCAGGGGGTAGTTCTGATAAGTACTTGGGAACCATTTTAATGTGTAATTCGTGGCTCAGGCGGTAAGAGGGCGGTCTAGCGAGCTTGGGGGTTCGAGTCCCAGTCGGTGTCATCGTATTTGCTACTATTTTAGAAAATACGTTGACAGTCAAGAGATGCACCCGAGTACGGAAACCGTAAAACCCGGCGCATCTAGCACGCAAACTCAAAATAGGTCCAATCTCCGCTAGACAAGTTCAAATAAATCGGGAAAAGGCGTAATTAAACTAAAATCTTACGGTTTACCCCTAGCGAGCGCAGCTCGGCTAGTGTGCTTCCCATAACAATTGAGTTTGGATGTGTATTGCTGTTGGATGTGATAACGATCATTTACCTGCACGCAGCACGCTCTGAGGTGAACAATTATGGAAAAGTGAGAGAGGGAGAGGACGACTGAGGGGAAAACTGTGCTCGCACAGAAACGAAGAACAGCGAATTGCAGACAGTCCAAAGTGATCTCACAAACAATCGAGCAGTGGAAATCAGATTGTTCAAGCAGGTAAAGTACGGTCCCTCAAATCTACTAGAATATTGGCATTTCAGGCATTTAGCCAAAGTGTTCCGTTATTGGTTACATTCACTGTCTTCGCATTCGTAACTCCAACACTAACTGATCATTTTGGTTGTTAAGATCACTTTCCGTTATTGTATTTTGTTTCAGCGAGATTCCTCTCAACGACTTTCATGTGGCATCTCGCTCACGGAATTGATGGGTGCATTCATTGTTGAAAACACTCGTGATGAATCTATTTTGCAGGCTCATAATCGATCTCTTCCATACAAGTCGAAGCATCTTTCGGAAAGTGAAAGACGCGCCCAGCGCCTTCACTGTCTCCTACGGGCAAGGAACCACGATTTCATGATTCATTCTCGTTCTTCTTGCGTTTTGATATGAATTGTCCAATAAACAGACTGAAGTCGGCGTGATTTCGCGAGTGAAGTTTAGTGTTGCTGTGCATTTATCATTCGTTGATCAGTTTCATCTGTCACTAAAAAACGACGTATATTTCGCGTGCTCTCTCGTCTGTTAGAGCTGCAATAGAGTGTGTGAAATTGGAATAAGCAATATCCTTCGCTTCAACTACGCAACAACAACGTCGTCCTTATCGACCTTATCTTTTTACTTTTCAGTGATCAGAGCTACGAGAGATCTTCGTGTATGCCCTGGTGTCTGAATATGATATGATAGCACTTTCCTTGACTATTCTAAAGTTGCGCGCTAATCAGTTCAGTTGTTTGTGAAATCGTTACGAGCTATCTTCTTTATTCAGCATCGAAAATAGGAAGAATTCGAGTGAAATCATATTCAGACTGGGATTAGGCTGGGGTGACGTAACTCTCGATATCATTCTCTCCTCGCTCTCCGTTACCCTTCTCATTCTAGTGACATCTACATTCGATGATTACCTCAAAAATCCCTTCTTATTGAGAAGAAGAAGCAGATAAGAAGAATGAGTTCAATGACTTCATCTTCCACAAGTTCAGCCTCTCTTTCTCTTTCCCTTCCCCGCTATCTGCAAACCCTCTCTGTTATCAGAAAGGTCTGGAACCATCATCATGTTTGTTCGCCCTCCAATCTCAAAAATAAGCTATGGAAGGGAATTGAATGAAAATTCAAGTCTTTTTCGCACTCTTCTCAACAGAGAATAGATAACTTATCGTTCTGCACGCTCGATTGCTCGATTACGGGAACGATTCGATCTCGAAAGATATCAAAACACTCGGAAAGAGATACACTGAGACGGCCTTGAAGGTGCGAGTTCTCTTAGTTTATGGCCTGCTATGGCTGAGGAGTGCATTAAATGAGTGAATTGTGACGAATGAGATAAAATAAGGAGGAAGTGAAGATGAAGAGGTCAAAGAAAAGAAAACGAGACGGGGGGATGATGTGAACACTTTAGAAAATTTCGTCTTGAATACGCGTTCACTCTTGCTAAGAGAAAAGAAGGAGGAAGTGAAGATAAAGATTTGTTTTTACGCAACAAATTTATCCTAATTAGTCGAAACTTCACAAAAACTTGTATTTGGACATCCCTTTTGATGTTCTATCTACCGATCCAAAAGCCGACAAACTGCTTATCAGGTTTCATGGATTTTCTTCTTGTTAGTCCCAATGTGTCTTCAATGTAATCGAATCTGCGTGCTTGTGAATGTGATGAGCAAAATCCTCTCCAAATTGAACAATTGATACCCCCCCCCCCTCTTTCTCCCTCGAGTAGCTCCATTCTCGCACTCGCAAGATCATGTACGGGTGAACGTGAACCGAAAGGAGGAAGTGAGAAAGGGAGAGTGAGAGGGAGGGTCCAAAAGAGCAGAACAGGGTCCAAAAGTCAACGAAACAGGTTGATATTTTGGAGAGCAGAGCAATAGAGACAAAGGAGAGAGGGGAGAGAGGAGCAGCCTTTCTTCCCCTCTCTACCTCCCTCACCCAGAGTGTCTCATCGATTTGCACTCAATCGCTCTCAATTTTCCTTCGATTTTCCCTTATCGCACGCTAACCTCTCCCGTTCTTGCATCATTCTGAAGAGTGAGAAAACGAAGGAAGAGTGAAAAGAAGACTCTGCCGCTCTGTGCAACGAGAAATGAAAGGATGGGATGAAGGAAAGGGAGTGAGATCAACTCTTGCGCGTTTGAAACTCTTGACTGTCTAACGAAAAGATATTATCAGAACAGTATATAATACAGTATTCAACATCATCAATAAGAAAATGGAATTGTACCGTCACCAGAACCTGTGGGCGACGCTTACGTCTATCTCGGACGGGAGCTACGATCCGATAGCACGATGCAAACGGTACTGATGAAGAGGAAGAGAGCTGGAGTACGGTAGCATACGGGAGGTCACCAGACAACTCCAGGATACCAAACTCTGTTCATCATCTATCTTCACATCAATGTTAGACTCGTCTTTTGTTTCACTCTCTGATCAATACGGCGTGTGAATCAATGAGCTCACTCGCGTCATTGCTCGTCTTTTTCTGCAATGACGTGCCTTTCAGGCAAAATTTGCCAAGTCGAATATTATCATATGAAAAAATTGGTGGAATGAGGATAGGGGGAAAATATATTTATAGCTTTTTCCTATGTGTGAGACGTGCATATTGATAGAAGAGATAGCAATGGAAGAGGAGGAAGGGGGAGGGACGAAGAAACGAGAGAATGGTTCCCCCATTCCTCCTTCAATCCAATACTAATTGATATCGTCTTAATCTTGACACTTTTACCGCACTCTTTCAGGTTGATTCATTCTGTCAACCGTATACCATCGTGCGTCTACAGTACTCCTCTCTTCAGGTCGGGAATGTGTCCTACACCATCCATATCTCCATCCATTCGCCTCTTCTCACTCGATCAAGTCCTTCCTGTTGTCGTTCCCTTCTGCGATAAGGAAGTTTTCATCGATGAACAGGTGCGTTTCTCATATTGATCCAGTACACGATGCGCCGTGACGATTACGCATCAAACGATTACGCAGGGTTGTATATTTTATAGTTTATACTTGATGAGTATTGGTTCTTCCCTTTCGCAATAGCAGATAAAATAACGGTTAGAATATTCACAGCATGCGAAGTTGGCATCCTCTCTTGCGAAAGGCTCGTGAGGCCTCAAGCAATTCGACGAAAAAAATGTTTTGTGAGTGACAGACAAACAGAGAAACAGAAAGACAGACAGATGCAACGATGGGAAATTATGATGCAACTTATCCCTTGTTTCAGCCCCCTCGCAAGGATTCATCAGATTCCTTCTCTCCTTCTACGCCTGATTCGGGATTTTCCTCTGAAGAAGGCGGTCCTTCCCAATCCAGATCGTTAGTTTACCATTCTTATTTATTTGATAATCATCAACGATACGCCGAAAATGGGTGATATCGTGGGATCAGTGCTGATTATCGCCCGTTGTATTGAGCAGATTGGATTCTTTCCCTTCGCCCATAAAACCAACATATTAAGAGAAACTGCCACACTTTATCATCACAAACTATAACAATACACGTGTAAGGAAGAGTGCACGAATGGTTCACGTGCGAGTGTACGGTAAAGGCATGTGGAAAGCGTGTAAGCAATCGTCGACCTCACCATGCACACCTTATTGTTAGAGGAGGGAAAGGACAAATAGTGGTGTGATCACTATATCAGCTTCCCCAACCCAAGAGAGAAAAGTTCGACAATAGAAGGGGGCGGACAATCGTGTGAAATGGGAAACCGTAACGATGAAAAAATACTGACGAGAATGAAAATGACACACATAAGAGAAGCTGTGGTTGTGCAGTCATTGAAGATAAATAGATGACGTTGAATGATGATGGGGAATGGGTGACATGTGAAGTTAGCAATGGAATAGTAATGAGTGTCTATCTCTTGCAGAGATCGATCCCGTACTCTTTCATCGGCGCTTCGTAAGAAACGATCATCATCGAGGAAATCAGTTCGATTCGCAGATTCAATGGGACTCGATCTAGAGAAGACGGAGTATTTCACACGGGATCAACCGACTTTATTCGCACAGACTATGCCCAAGTAGGTTGTTCACTAAGGAGGAAGATTCTGACTCGTTATTAGAGTGTGTAATCCCTTCTCATTACAGTATCTCTTCGTGTTCTCAAGTCGCGTCGACTTCGGCAGTCTCCCATCGTCTCTTCCCTACTAATTTCATCTATCGATCGGAATCAGAATCGATCGCCAGAACTCGGTTGGCCCGAGTGAACATTTCATCGTTGAGGACGACTAATTCAGGACATCTCACGGGACAAATAAATGTACTCAATCTGGCTTATGATAAGAAGGTGAACAGTTAGACAGTTAGATATGAGTGATTTCAATTTTGTATCGAAAAATTGATAACAATCCAAATTGTTGTTACTTGCGTCGAAATTTTAGTTTCGTACGGATGAAGATAGGATTACGGTAGAACGATTATGCAGCGCGATATTCTGATTCCTATCCATTCCTCTTAAGATCACAATTCGATACACGATGGATGGATGGCTGACCTATTCTGAACTTCCCGCTTCATTCTCACACAAATTATTAGGGAATGAAGACATCGAAGCATTCTCATTCCTTCTCGTCATTCCACATCAGGTGAGGGAAGGCAGACCAATGGAATGAGTAGGTGCTATTCATTCCATTTTTTCGATGGATTGGGGTTTTCGATTCAGCTTCAGTCGAGATAATTGAGGAATAAATGAAGAGAGATGAAAAGAGCAAAAATGCAGATTGATGATGATATTCATTTCAGTCATCGACTCGTTGTGAGATGTGTGTCTCGTTCGAAGTCTCAGATGGAATCTTCTGGGATAATAATGAAGGCGCTAACTACCTCCTGGAATGGGCCGTCAGAGAAGAGAAACCGGTTAGTATTATCGATCTGTTCAGTTACAGTAACCTCTCTATACCGTATCCTAATCAGTGGCTGTTTCAGTTGCATGAGACATCTCACGTTCTCTCTCGACTTCCTCCTTCTTCTAATCTTCTTTCTCGATTCATTCGCAATGAATCAGATGATGATGATGATCTCCTATCTTCAATCGATAATCGACTTCCCTCTCGATCGAGATGGAAATGGCCCAGTGCTGACGCCAAATCTGAATCGTCGGCCTTTGACTGAATTATCGATCAGTTAAGCTACAGTAATCTCTCTCTACCGTAGATGTTTGTGAAAAATGACGAATATGCGTTCTTCTGGACGTATAGTCCGAGTTTGGAAATGAGAAACATTTCCCGCTCGTATTTCTCTCATTTTTTTAAAATAAATTTAATACATCTTATGACGCACAGACATGGGAATTATATAAGGGAAAGAAATCCGACGGATAACAATCTGAAGAGATGCAGTGAGCATCGGATATACTTTATGTTGTTATTCTAAACAATGTTACCATTCGGAGATCAGTCCCTTCGCACCTGTCACCTGGAGACTTCGTTCATTGATTGAACTAGACTCAACGTTGCATGCACCTGCATCGTGTTCCCGTTCTCTCCTCCAACTCTTTTCGAATCTCCTTATGTGGTGTAAATTCACCTTTCTCCTTTCTTATTACTTTACATAAAAAAATTATTTTATCCTGCATAATACTGTTGAGATTCCCTAGAAATGAACAATCATTTAAGTTTGCCATGGCCGGCTGGGGTGAGGTGGTTCCCGATATCATCCTTTCCTCACTCTACGTTGCCCTTCTCATACTACTGATATCTGCTTCGGATGACTACTTCAAAACTCCATTCTTTTTGTTCTTTATCACCACAGGTTCATCGTTTTAGTAAATTAATTGTCGTCAAAACAATAGAATTTCCAAAAAAAAGCTGAGATCCAAAATAAATTGGATTTGATGTGGTGCACCGGTGTGGCCGATTACGGGTGCCAATTATTTGTACTTTCCAAAGCCATGATTGGTATCGTTGATTACGTCAGGTGTCTGCAGTGTAACTACGGTGATCACATATCACATCGTGGCACAGTTCCCATACACTGAGCGATACTGGACAATATATTTCTTCAAGCCTGCCTATGTATGGATGCTTCTTTTTGGCCCATTAGGCTGACCTTTTGAGTCAGTGAAATATAAATTGTTTGTATATTCAGGCATTAAACGCTGTCGCGGCTTTCAGTGCCATATTTGGCAAAACAAATATCGTAATTCACCGGTATTTCGTCATGCGCAGGCAAGATTACGCAGAGAAAGTATGGTTATTACTCGTTGATAATGTACCATACTCTATTTCAGAAATGGACACGCAAATTCGTATTCACAATACTGGCAACGCAATTCACTATTGCCGTACTTTTGACAGCGTCAATCTGGCCTGCTTCATACGTGTATATGAACAAAGATAAAATGGATCAAATTATAGGGCTTTCCGCTATCGAATCCATGGCGAGTGTTCTAAGAAATTCTAAGGATGATTCCGAATAGGGAAAGAATCAACCCGCAAACATCTTCCGAAATGTGTTCATGTCATCGAAATACACACTTGCTTTGGTAGTTTACTATATTCTACCTTGAATATCTCAGATTCAAACCATAAGCGCTGTTGTGCTATACATTTTGTGCATTGTTTGCAACGGGATATTCACTGTACTCAGCAGCAGGGAGCTTATTCGACTCAGCGGCATGCTAGAGGTCATTTTCGGGAAAAGTATCCCGCGGAGGATTATATTTTATTTCAGAGCAACACTGAGGCTGCTGAGAAGATTGTGATGCATCAACGAAGCATGATTATTATTGTAACTGTTTGTTCGTTGAGTCATCTAGTGAAGATGATTCAGCAGGTTGGCGTATCAAAAGTGCAATTTTTGAGACTTTCTCTTCATTTCGTTCTTTTTTGTTCCATTTTTTTATTTTATATGAGGCCGTTTGCGATAGAGTCGAGCAGAACCGGAGAGAGTTGGCACAGCTCAAAAATATCGATTCTCTGAAAGTGTGTTATTTGGGGTTCTTAAGGGTGATGATGACGATGAGGATAGTGATTTTTCATATTTTGCCCCCGTTAGCTCCAGACGACGTCACGTCGAAATCGGTTTCAGTGGAATTTCTCGACTCTCGATTTCGCTAAAATTAAGTGAGCCTGGTTGCCGGGGTAGAATTTGACGCTGATTTCACTCGTATACTTTATTTTTCATCAATTTCAAAAATAAAGCCGGAAAATGGAACTTTTTACTGAGAGGGTTGTGGGCTTAGCAAACGACATAGATCGAACCGCCATGATGAAATTAGTCTGAATTTAAATTTTGAGCCAAATTGGTCATGCCGTTTCTAAGATTGAAAATAAATAGTGAGTCGAAAATGTCTCAAAACGAGAGGAACTTCCGTTGACTGGTTTACAACCCCCTTCCCAACTCCGCGCCGTCGACTCTGACCCTCTTCCCTGTCTGCGCTCTCTCCATTTCGCATGCTCTCTCGCTTCGTGTCTCTCTCGCTCGCTGAGGAACGAACGAAGAGGAGGAAGACCCTCTAATTTTGAGAGAATTTCGACTCACTATTTATTTTCAATCTTAGAAACGGCATGGCCAATTTGGCTCAAAATTTAAATTTAGACTAATCTCATCATGGCGGTTCGATCTATGTCGGTTGCTAAGCCCACAACCCTCTCAATAAAAAGTTCCATTTTCCGGCTTTATTTTAGAAATTGATAAAAAAATAAAGTATACGAGTGAAATCAGCGTCAAATTCTACCCCGGCAACCAGGCTCACTTAATTTTAGCGAAATCGAGAGTCGAGAAATTCCACTGAAACCGATTTCGACGTGACGTCGTCTGGAGCCAACAGGGGCAAAATATGAAAAATCACTATGCTCATCGTCATCAGCACCCTTAAGAACCCCAAATAACACACTTTCAGAGAATCGACATTTTTGAGCTGTGCCAACCCTTGCTCGACTCTATCGCAAACGGCCTCATATATTTCACAGTTCATCGTCGCGGTCGCGATATTCTTCCAACTGGACGATCTCTACGCGTTGGTTTGGCCTCTGGTGAATGTCATCCTATATTTTAGCTTGTTGGGAGTACTTATCAACCATTGAGATTTCTATAGAACAACTACAGAACAACATGATTACATTTCAGTACCCTTTGGGCAATGGCCTGGCATCGTATGCTGCTCCACTTTGTCTCGTGGCATTTTCACCAACTGTGAGAGCAAGGATACGCGCTTTGTTCTTCACACAGCGAATTCAAGTGGAAACGACTGCCGTTGAGACCATCTCGAGAGTCGCATGAGCCTGGAATACACAACATGCATCATTGAGAGTGAAAAGCAAAGACTATCTTCGACTACACAGAGAGAAAAGTATGTTAAATATAACACACATGCGTGTGTCGTAGGGGGGTCCTGAACTACAGCGTGTGTTATATTCTACACACTAGGCGTATGTTAAATAATGACAGACGCATGTGTGTTATTTGAGCAAGGGTGTGTGTTGTGTTCTCAGATGGTCGAGAGGATATCAATGAACTTTAGATGAAACTATTATTCATAAGGTACTTTCATACCGATGGCAACAATCACTCAGAGTGTCTTGTCACCACATCCAAAAATTGTAGTCGAGATACTCGACAGTCATGCAGGAGAGCAGACGAAACAGTAGAGAAATTTAAGGCATCATAGGCAGCGTGGTCTCTAGCCGCGACGGGTAAGTAAATGCGATCATGGAGAGGAGATCTTCGTCAGATAACATACACTGTGTGTAGTTTTTTCCAACATACATTTGTCTGTTACCACATAACAGTCATGCCTGTCAAAAACTACATACGCGTGTGTCATGGGGGCGCGTATGTTATTTGAAACTACATACATTTCTCTCTGTGTATCCGTGTCCATTGACGGATTGGAAATAGAGAAATTTCCTTTACGCATCTGCCACAGTTCCCTCGCCTCCCATGGCACTGGGGGTCAATGCCATCCACTAATACACAAACATTAATCGTCCATTTTCTATTGTCTAATATATTTTTCATATATTCGATTTTTTTCATATATCCATCTCTCTTTCTACACGAAGACACACATTAACCCATATCTTCCTTCTCATACCGATGGTGTATTTGTAAATTTTGTTGTTTTTCTCTAGAAATTCCCTCTATCTTCCCCCTTTTACTGATGTTATTGTTGCAAGAGATGCAAACTGTGTCTTCAACACTCGCTCTACTACTCTCTAAGACTCTCAAGAGATGATCGATAGAATGAAGGTAGGAGAAGCGAGAGAGAGAGAGAGAGAGAGAAGAGGCCATTAGGCATAAAACGGCTCTCTCGCCGTTCCCTTCTTATTATTCTTTCCACATTTTTTTCTCGATTGCCCCTCGTGTTCCTTTAATTTATAGTCAATGTTTATGGACGTCCGCGACTCCAATTAACGAACATTCGTACAATTAATAATCACTCAGAAGTCTATTCCTTCTCGAATCAACCGTATCAGACGAATGGCCGATTATACAATACCAATTGATTTCTGGTGATGTTACAATGACACGAGATAGGGTATTTATTCATTCTTTAATTTGAGAGAATCTGGTATACTCAAGTAATTTTTCCACTCTTAATTTGTTAACCTATTTTCGATACTATAACGCAATTGAAGTTTCAGTCGGATGAGAAAAACTCATAAGATGTCGATGAAGAGATGAGATTAATGACGCGGATGATGACAGATGTATTGTAATCCTCGTAACTAGGGTTGGCTAAACGATACTCTAAACGTGGCAGGTTTAGCCCTCCCTACGCTCCATGCCACTGAGATCGGAAGCACTCTCTTCATTCCACATGCTCTCTCGCTCGCAACTAGGGAAGCGCTAGGGGAGGGGGAGCTAAACCTGCCACGTTTAGAGTATCGTTTAGCCAACCCTACTCGTAACCCCGTTTTGCCGTGTTTGATAAATAAAGAACAACTAGAGCAATGTCTCGCACGATGTAAAAACAATTTTAAATCTGGCATATCACGCGTTTCAGCTAAGGATTCATTGAATTAGGATGGTCCAGGAGACACATTTGAGTTGACCCCCTAATTTCTCTACGGTTTTCGAAGGTCCTTGGGTAGGTCTCCCATGAGCCGGAGTTAGAGGGTCAGTAGATCAAAGATGACTCCAGGAGATGACGTCAAAGTTCGTCTTCGAGACACGGTTTTCTTCAAATATCTAAGTTCAGAAAAGAGCTATGAAAAAGTGTTTGAGAGATAAATGTAGCATTTCTCGAGCACTTTCAGGCTAAATCGTTAGTGGTTTGATTTTCATAATTCCTCCGCTCTGGTAATCTATCTAAGCCCACAGATACGGGAAAACTCTGCCGATAAGTCAGTGAGATCAGGATCGTCGAGAGCTTTCGAATGAGCTATTAAAAGTTGAAATCGAAGGGGATTTGGCTGAATTAGCCCCGAAACCGCGAAAAAACGGCGATTTTTGACTATGGGATCGGCGAGACAACGGTAGATCAAAAAGAGGTCACTGAAAGTCGATGGGAATCGGCTTGATCTACCTTCATTTCTCGGTTCTTTTTTGACCAATTATGCCAAAACATGCATAGTTGAAGTCAGGATGGCAAGACGAACCTGAAAGTGGTTTAAAAAATTTTCAATTGATCGGTTTTGAAAATTATCGATTTTTTTGCACCGTGACATTTCTTTGATCTACCGTTGCCTCGCCGATCCCATAGTCAAAAATTGCCGTTTTTTCGCTGTTTCGGGGCTAATTCAGCTAAATCCCCTTCTATTTCAACTTTTAATAGCTCATTCGAAAGCTCTCGACGATCCTGATCTCACTGACTTATCGGCAGAGTTTTCCCGTATCTGTGGGCTTAGATAGCTTACCAGCGCGGAGGAATTATGAAAATCAAACCACTAACGATTTAGCCTGAAAGTGCTCGAGAAATGCTACATTTATCTCCCAAATACTTTTTCATAGCTCTTTTCTGAACTTAGATATTTGAAGAAAACCGTGTCTCGAAGACGAACTTTGACGTCATCTCCTGGAGTCATCTTTGATCTACTGACCCTCTAACTCCGGCTCATGGGAGACCTACCCAAGGACCTTCGAAAACCGTAGAGAAATTAGGGGGTCAACTCAAATGTGTCTCCTGGAATCAGTCAATTCTTGGGTGAAGTGCGTGATATTTGTTTTTCTATATTCCATATATTTCTGTAACTCGAAACATTTAAATCTGGGCATAGATACATGAATTTCGAACAACAGACATTCGAACATCTTTATCGAGAATAGGTAAAGTTGAAATCCATGCATATCGAGTAAGCGGAGAAGGAATGTTCATACACTCTCTTCGTTATACACACTCTATCACGCGCTGTCGACATATAATGGGAAATGGGGAGAGCAGCGAGGTGGTGAAAGGGACCGTGGCACAAATACTCGTGATGTCTCTCCCTCTCCTATTCTTCTTACTTCCATCTATATACGTATTGTTATTAAATCGCCTCGATTTTTCCCCTTATTCGCACTGATAATCGAACCTTTTACCTTTTTATTGTTGCTCTCTTTTTTGTTTGCATCTTCCTTTCTGTTTTCGTGAATCACTTGTATTTCTTTATTGCTTTTCCAGAAGTCTACTCCTTCTCTGCCCCGGAGTGAAATAAATAAATTCTTGCCGCCAAGCATCAAGATATTCACGATTCAGACATCAAGATGTATGTTAAGAATGGCTAATTGTAAAAGAGAATGACCTGCGAACAGATCATTCACTGCCGAGAACATGTGAGTCCTATGATTGTGAATAAGGTATTGATTTTGAAGTTGGTATTTTACCCACCCCTCACCGTTTTCCTTCTCTCTCCTAATTTGTTCTCGTTCCCTGACTTTTCTATAATCCTTCCAAACAAAATCACTCAGGAGTTGTGTAAAGAGATTCAAATATTCGTTCAGACTGTTCAAGCTGAGAGAAGAGGAAGCGTGCTAAAGACACATTCTTCGACCAACTCTTTATTATTATTGGAGTTTATTGTGACTGATTGATAAAGATCATATAAAGTTCAATCGCTAAAAAACATAAAGAGATTTGCTCAAACGTGCAACGCAAATACGCATTCACACGATTTTCTCTTGTTCAACCTTCTCTATATTTCGAATTTGTTCATGTTCATTGATCCTTCTACACAAAGGCATACATTACTAGTGTATCTGTCCCCCCTTTCCTTTCCCCACTCTCTTCTCGTGCACACTATCGAGCTGCACGCAAGGAGAAGAGAAAAAGAAGAAACAGAGAAAGAGAGGATTGTCAAAGGAGCACAACAACCCTCTTTTATCACTCGGCTCTTTTCACATAACCCACTTCTTTCTTTTTTACGCTAATTTACATTTCGTGCGTCCTGCCGACGTTCTCGATTTCTGTATCCTCATTCACTAATTCCAGAAGTTTACGTCTTCTCTTCCAACCACCTTCGTGATAAAAAAAGTAAAGCATTGAGCCCGTTACGTACGATCGTTCATAGGGTGAGCGATAATATCATGAAATACAGATATCTGTAGATATCTGCTATCTAAGACACGGATAATATTAGCATAAATTGGATGTATTGCAGGTTACGACAATGACTTATCTACCCGCATTCGTTTCGCACCCTTCGCTCTATCTGATCCGGACGATCCCGATTATGTGAAAGGAGAGTTTACCGCCCTCTCATAATTCATAAATTGTTGAATAAATAGTATTTATGAAACGCAAGAAGCTCTGAAAGCTCTGAAAAAAACCTTGAACGCTATTACACAACACATCAATACGAATAATAAGAGACAGAGGGAATGGAAAAAAAAGAGATTTTTGAATGATGGCGAAGCTCACAACAAATATTCAGACTTTTCAGCCTTTATTTCACCTCCGTTCCCTTTTCACCCCAACTACTCCGTGACGCATATTCGTTTCACATTTGGTTCCTCTTCTCGCTGGGCAATATCAATTGAAAAATGATCGATCGAAGTTGGGGAAGGCAATTTAATATCCACGTGGCACAATGGTACCGTTTGCTCTCACCATTCATAGTCCCCTCCTAGATTCATGTCCTCCTCTTTCGTTTATTCGCCGCTCAGTTCCATGTTTTTTCCTATTCGCTATTCCGCTTTATATTTTAGCTGATAAGTAAATCTGCAGAAGCCTACTTCTTCTCGACACTTATCTGAAAGATCCAAAAAGGATGTTGACGAATCAAGAATCAAAGAAAAAGCGATGGAACGGACGTAAAAATGTTTGTTAAAAATGGCGACGATGGATGGTACTGGATGTGCAGCACGAAACAGTGTGGAGGTGAGGAACATTTCATACTCGTATTCATCTTTTTTGAACACAATAATCAATGCATTTATATTATCCATCATGCAATGATGGGCAATTATCTTCTTATGGCGTACACAAATGGGACTGTTTATCAGGTGATGTCGAAGTAATGGCAAGGCGGATTTTGTCGAATCGTCGTCAATGCACGAATGATTGCATTATGATTGCATTGAAAAATTGTATATCGCCAATAAACCGTGTTAACATGTGACAGATTGTTGTCTTGTGTGGATCGGCATATTTTTTGGTCGAAGCGGGAGATTTCAAAAGTGAAGTCAAACTTAGAAAATATATACGGCTGAAATGAGGGAAATGAAAATTCACATTTTATATCTGCTTTCGATTTACAATATTAAAATGTACAATTCGTGAATGCATGGCGATTCAAAAGTGTAGCGTATCATTTAGTTGTACACGCACTGCTATCAATAGATACGACTGATAAGAGGGGATTGGAGTGTTGCGAGGAGAAGGAGCCTAGCATAAAGATGCGGAGGGGATTACTCGAATTCGAAGCTCAGCCCGGTGCCCTCGAACTTGCTCTTGTACAACTCGTCGAAAGCCTCGTTCTGGGCGACAGTGAAGTAGTTCTTCCAGTCTCCAACGATGCCCTGAAAATACATTTGGTTATAAATTCTGTCAAAGAGATCTTATCTAATTTTACGGCATCCAACTCTTTCTAATGAAAAAAGATAAATAGTCTACCTTTCGCATGAACTTGGTTTCTCCGTGGTCGAATACCGTCAGGCCTTCTCTGTTGGTCATCTTGTTGTCCTGAACATATGTTACCAATAAATATAGCCCTTCGGTCTCGTTATTATCTTGTAACGATTCAGAGAAGAAGAAGGAACATGTATCATAAAGAACGTGGATGATTACCCTCATGGAGTCGAAGGAGCAGTGCTTGACAACATCCAATCGCTGTTCGGGAGTGAGAGGAATGCCCACGAATTCCTCGAGATTTTTCATCTCGCCCATCAGGTCCTTCTTCAGGTCCTCGTACACGACGAATTTGGCCTAAACTCATCATTATTATTCACTCTGCTGTATAAAGCAGTCATCAATATCAAATCAGTGCGTTACAACTCTAATCAAGGATTCAAAGTACTGCTCACATTGGGGTTGTTGCGGGTGAACTTCCAGTAGTCGAGCGTGTGCTTGAACCAGTTGCCCACACAGATGTATCCAGAGCAGAACAGAGGGAAATAGTCGTTCCATTTCATGTCTGAACAGAATAATTTAATTCAAGTTTTCATGAAGCTCATCTAGATAAAATTGAAGACATTCAAAATTGGCCGGCATCTTCCTCACCCTTCTGCAGCCCCATAAAGGTGGTGAGTCTGTGGAAGTGGAAGTAGGAAACGGCGTTGTCCTTGGGGTTGCGAGCGACGTAGACAACCTATCACATGGCAAATTTATTTTATTAGTCTAGTTTGGTTAAATATAATGATTGGGTTCTTCTTCTGGCAGTTGTAATATTTCGAATGACACCCACCTTGCACTTGCCAGCTCTGGCGGTGGGTGGGAGGTAGTCGAGATGGAGATGGGAGAACCAGATCTGCTTCTTTCCATCACGGACCGGGCCCTTGGCCGATGCCTGGACGGGTGAGTTCGGGTCCCAGCATCTGAAATGATGGTTTTAGCGTCGAATTTTATAATATTTCGTGATTTTGACGCTCAAAGGAAAATAGATGAATTGAAAAGTGAGTGATTACCTGTGGTCCATCTCGATCCATGGCACGCGCTCGTCCATTCTGACCTGCTTCAGTTTCTCCGTGTTGCCCTCGTATGCGATGGCCGACAGCACCTCGGACACCCAAGTAGTACCTGGAAGAGCAATGCTATTGGGTGAACTGAGATATCTAGATCGCAGATCCATTTCCGAAAAAAAAGTGAATTATGAGCAGAATATACAGCAGCCTTGTCTCTCACCTGACTTGGGGTAGCTGACGATGATGACGTCATTCTCATCGAAGACCATATCCTGCATGGCCATCATCTTATCGGGGGTGGTCACACCACCGGGCAGAATCTGTCCCTCCCATACGGTGGCATGGGGAATCGACTCGAGGTACCTGCGCGGTTTGCTTAGATTTCTTCACATTTGCCAAGTGATGTCTCAGAAAGGGCAATCTCTTCACATATCGGTTTTCTACTTACATTAATGCTGAAGGTTTGAATAGAAAAATCGGTAATTACAAAGACAGTGGACACAGTGCAATAGCGCAATAGTGTTCGACTTACTGCTTCTTGAGCTCTTCCGATGCTTCAACCAGTGACATCCTTCGGTTTGGTTCAGTAAACGTGGACGAGTGTCGCTATCACTGATAACAACCCCGTGATTGCCGAGTATTATATAGGATGGTGCCGCCTCTTCCCTCCTCTGATCAGCTCTTCTCTGACGAGTGGGCATGAAAGAGAAGACGTCGGCACGCGGAGTGTATCGGCGCCAAACATCAGACCGAAAACCAGTGCAAATCTGCGGATTTGAGGACTGAAAGAGGATTGCGCTTTTGATGGAGACTAACACAGAAGAGTTACACACCTATCATTCATTCTTGTATTCAAGGATCCCATCTCCCTATTGCTTCTTTTGCCAATTGATAATAATGATTGTTTCAATCGGGGTTGATGGACTACCCTGATGTTGGCATTCACGTAGAGCTTCTCATCTCAATAAATAACGTAATGGATCTCCGAAATTTGATTATTTTGAACGTCCATTGCCGGAATATCAAAGGTTTTTTCATGTTTATCCTTGATGCAATAACGCATAAAACGCAATATGTAGATGCCTCTGTAATTTGTTTTCTCAACAACGAATACGATGTATTGTATCAAGTTTTTCTTTGAGCGATACGTTGATAAGGCGCCTCGTGAGCCGAAGAACAAGCCATTTCCTGCCTGCAAAACAGACTGATAAGCAGCTTAGTGCTTTCATGGTCGACGCAGTGGAGATTAGCAGTTTCGAGTTGGAGATAAAGTCGTCACTTATGACGATAGCGAGGCAAGCAAAGAGGGAGAATTATTAGTTTCGGTTGTGCTGGTTTTGGTCTTGTGGACCATTTTGTGATGGAAAATTTATGTCAAATTGCGAAGAATCTATCTAGTTTGAGAATGATGTTCAGTATTGTGACATCCGTCTCAATAAAATGGCACGGAAAGGAAAGGAAGACGCTTTTGGTTTCGAGGACAGCCAATTGTCAAGCATTAATTGAAACAATGGTGTCGAGCTTCAGAATTCACGTTTTTTCCCAATCATAAGCTATTCGAGAAAAGGTTAATGTTGTTGACATTGCGCTGATATGAAAGTTGGAATTTTGTGATTGATGATGATATTTTATTCTATTACTATATGACCGTGATTGCGTAAGAATCAAACACAACCGTGTTGGCGGTGGAACACCAAATTTTCAAAAAGTTGTCCACAGACGTTTTCGATAGTGCTGATGATTATGGCGTATTTCATTTTGCTCCATTTCTATCGGTGCAGCCGGGCTGCAAGTGAGCTGCAAATCACTTTTTTTATGCAGCTAACTTTAGAGATTATGAAACTTTATGAAAACTTAGCACCTGACGTAATTTTTTATGGGGAATACGGTGGAAAGATTTAGAACATTCAAAATCGTTGTTTTCGCTAGATAAATTTTCTCTCTCGAAAGCCAGGGATTTGTGGAAACCAATTTTTACACAAGAGGATGCGCATCGTCGAGGGGATTATTTTTCATACCCAGGTTGCAAGGTTTGATCCTGTCGTTTCTGTGATATCCCGTTTTTTGTTATCCGTATTTTACTCTTTTATCAAATCATTCCACTTTTTGATTGCTCTTTCGCCGCGCACCCAGTGCAGCACGCGAGAAATGAAATGAGTTTCTCTTCATTTCGGATGAAATTAGGAAATATGAGTTACAAAAGCCAAGATATCACAAAAACGACAGGATCAAACCTTGCAACCTGGGTATGAAAAATGATCCCCTCGACGATGCGCATCCTCTTGTGTAAAAATTGGTTTCCACAAATCCCTGGCTTTCGAGAGAGAAATTTTATCTAGCGAAAACAACGATTTTGAATGTTCTAAATCTTTCCATCGTATTCCCCATACAAAATTACGTCTGGTGCTAGGTTTTCATAAAGTTTCATAATCTCTAAAGTAGGCTGCATAAAAAACGTGGTTTGCAGCTCACTTGCAGCCCGGCTGCACCGATTGAAATGGAGCAAAATGAAATACGCCATAATCATCAGCACTATCGAAAACGTCTGTGGACAACTTTTTGAAAATTTTGTGTGCCAGCCCTTGATCGATTCTTACGCAACCACGGTCATATTCGATTCTGATTTGCGATATTTTGGAAAAACTTATGGTTGCAATTATTTTCCTTTGCGTGGCACTGATAAGAAAATTGTCACGAGGGACGCAAATCAAGCGGGTCTTTTCGGTTTGGAAGATTTGGGAAGAAAAGTTTCGATACTGCTCGTATTTATCACGTGTCTTCGATGGCATTTCAAAATTATGAGGAGTATCGAATCAGCCTTTTCGAAACAATGTGTATGGTGTCACGCAGGAGGAAGTTTTTTCTCAAGAATTCTCTTCAAAATTCGATCAATGACGATGTGGTGTTCGTATTTGCTTCCGCACTTTTTTATTTGCTGAAAGGAAAGAAAGTCATTCTAAAAAAAATTTAATGTATTCGTTTATTCTCAAGTAAGAAATACAAGTTTATTTGTGCACGTAACTTCGACCAGCTTTTTAAAAAAATTTCAAGATGTTATTCTTACTCCAAAATTAATCGGTTATATCCCGGAATAATTGGTAGTATATCGTCTCTTCATTTATTTTGAGAAACTTCTCATGGACGAAGGTATAATATCATCGGGATCATCTCATCACATGGGGAATCGCGTACAGACGAAGAATCAGCTCTGAACGATGCGGAATTACAGACTGTCAGTCTTTATTTTTTTATGATTGGAAAAAACTTACATTAAAAAATTAAAGTGTCATGCAGTTAGAAATCTAACCAGTAGAGGCTCCGAGTGTAGGCCGGAGACAACTAAAAAGCATATTAAATCTATAGCATGCAACAATCTCGCGAATAAAGATGCACAAATCAAATTGAATTGCCGTTACATAACTGAAAATGAAGCCACACAATCTATGGAAAGGAACGATCAATGGAAATGAGAAGGGGGCAATAATACGCTTGACGAGACAGATGGGGTCATTGAGAGAGAACACAGAGAGAAGCAGCTGGTCGATATTGAGAAGGAGGAGATGACCTAGCAATGGGGAGTGTTCCCTCTCATTCGCCTCCAAGGTCTATCATTATAGATACGAGTAAGGCAGCATTCTCGCTCTATGACTGTCTCTGTCTATTATCTTACTGGGATGTGTGGATGTGAGAACTGAGTCTAACCTCATTTTCCTTTCTTCGTTTCAAACCTCATCGTTTTGAAATCACTCAAGCAATGTGAATATGAAAAACATGTGCAGAACGTCGTTTATTCTTTTCGCTTATACTCCGTCGAGTTTTACAACTGAGCTCGTTCAAATGGTGTTCACAGAGGAAACTTTCTTCTTTTTACCAAAGTCATGAACATAGCAGCTAGAAAGACCAGATCTTTGATTTGTTGATAACTCTTCGCTGTACTGAATGAAATATTGAATAAGTGAAGCACATGAAGAACTCATGTTGAAAGACTCACTTCAGGTTGAGTTAAATAATCGAGATTGATTAGACGAATACATCGAGTAATTTTCCATAAAAAAGCCAACTCGAGTTGGTGTAGGCAACTGAAATGTCGTTTGATAAATCAATAAGAAAGAATCGTGAGAATTGGAGAAGGAACTGATAGAACACGTTTCACGTAAGCAAAATCTGAAAGAGTTCCATAAAGTGCAGGAAAAATATTTCAGGAGCAGACGATATCGAAACATTCAAGAAAAGGAATATTTGGTGAAGAACATTTTTAATTTTAACATTAAAATGATTATCGTACAAGGGAATGCGCGCAGTGTTGGCTATAGATCGAACGTAAGGAGAGTGTTGACTCACTTCATTCTCTCTTCTGTCCAACTTTCTTTCTCTCTTTCTCTCCATCACTTCACTATCTCTCTTTCTTTTTTACTACTCGTCTATCTGCACTACAAAGGACGTAAAAAGAGGGAAAGTGGAACCTACACCTACTTCTTGCCTTCAATCACACCATTTATAGTGTATAGTTAGATTATGTAGCGTAAGACACAACTGAACTTCATACAATAACTTTTGGTGGATATGTCGGCGCGATCTGCACGGCGCCAATGGACTTGCCTACTCATGGAATACAGGTAAGATTTGACTATCCGTATTTCGAGCTTAATGACCGATGTTGTCAAACTTACAAGATTGTGACATGCGAATGGAACTAAGTTCGCCTTGAGTCCCTCTTTTCCTCGCAAAATTTTTGCTGTTCGAATTGCAGAAGGGAGCTACGATGACGTCGTATCCTCGAAACAAGGAGAAGATTGAAGATTATGGTAAGGATTACGGTAGTCGAGGTTTTCGGTATGGGATATGGTAGTCGAAAGATTATAGGGTACGGTAGTTGACACGACTTGTAGATACGGTAGTCGATGGCTGGTTAGTTTGGTTAGTTACGACAAAGGGGTACGGTAGTCATATTGTACGATCAATGGTGAGACACAAAAAAATCCGGTCTCTTTCAGGCTACACGTGGTCGGATCAGCGTGTTGTCATCGACGGAAAGGTTATTCATTTATTTGTTCAGACTCTCTTCCATCCACGCAATGTGTGATCGACCAGAGTGTAAATTGAAGATAAAACATAAGCGTCGATGAACCATAGGATCTAACCAGTTCCATTATAGTCGATCACCTCGCAAGGTCCCGGTACCACCTTCGATTTCGCTTTCAAACTCGTGGAAATACTGAAGAGAGCTGAGGAAGCGAAGAAACTCAGCGACTTTCTGCTACTCTAGAGCTACTCTAAGCATGCCAACAACGTTCCCCTCGAATAAGCAATTCACCGAATATTATTACGACATTAGAATTCTCTAAGATCCGGTAGGACAAGACTGCATAAACTAATGTAAAATAAAAATTCCAAGTCCAATCCTCGTTGGAATTGTCAATATGGTTGTCCTGCCACTTTTCACCGCCATTAAACCTTCGAGAAAATTTAACAACAGAGAACAGAAAACAACAAGAAAAGAGCAACAAGGAACGAGATCAAAAGATTAAAGATTGAACGAGAAAGAGATCAAAGATCAAATAACTCGTCGACGAACGTATGTACAAAGACGAAGGAAATGGGAAAGCATTGTAAGTGGATTGAAAGTTTAACGATAACCGTAATTGGTACTTCAGAATTAAATCGATCTTCTAATTGGGATTAGATTGAATTATTGAATTATGTATATTTGAGACTACATTTTACGTCTACTTGGAATCAACTATAACCGCTACGAGTATCTTCTATCGTATTCTAAACAAAAGTGCTAGTTAGTGTGTGAATAATAATTGTGTCTCTTCGGTTAGACAGAGCGAGATAGTGAGTGAAATGAGGAGAGGGGGTGGATAGGGTCTCAGTCAGTGAACGGCGTCTTCCTCACGAGACGATGAGAGAAGTTGTCAGAGGCCGCGAAGATTCCCTGCCAATTATATTTGTAATCATATTATCTGATTTACCCTTTATTCCATCTTAGATATTGCACTGAATATCAGCAAAACAGGAGCGATTAAAATGAGTAAACTAACATAATCCATTCTTCCATCGCTTCCCGTCTCATGCATTCTCACGAGTCCATCGTTGCGCATCTCACGAAGAAATTCGAACCACGTGACCTCGCGCTGCAATCACAATTTTTTTCATGACAATTCTACGCTCCTCTCGTTGCTTTCCACTTTGATTAGCGAAAGCACGTAAAACAAGAATCAGGCAACTCAGATTAAACCAGAATAGTACTATTGCAGAACTTCTATTCGTTGGCCAGCAATGCTGGTCCAGCATAGTAAAAGAGAATAAGAGGAAGGGAATATTCCGTGAACTATAGTTATACAAAAATAAGTAGAGATAATTGCTTACATAGCATCCGAATAGATGGCCGATGGGGGCATCGTAATGGCTGCCTCTGGCCACATCACGGCAACTGTCCGATGCGTAGAGAATTCTCGAGAGACGTTCGATCTGCAAAATAATCACTAGTAACCACGAAACAAGAAACGAAAAGTTTTCCTACTATTCAGTTTCCGCCAAATCAATGTCAATCACACAAGTTCTTGTTATTTTGGTTTTCATTTTTATTATTACTAATATATTGCTAACATACTCTTATATCGTTAATCTGTAAATAATACACAGGTGACACGATTTCACGAAGCACTCACATTGTTTTACGGATTCCCCCACCCCTTTCGATCCCACCATAGCTGTCTTACCGTGAGGATGGAGTTGTTGTTCCGCTCGATGGGGTCCTTCATCCAGTGCGATTTGATCTGCGTCAGGATCTGGATGCGCAGCCTGCATTTGCCAATTATAAAATAGTAAACTCATGAAATTCTTGAAGCACAAATCAACCAACAATTGTAATAAATATTAACAAAAATATATTAATAATTAAATAATTAACGGCTCACCATTCATCACTATCCCTGTCGAACTCGTCAACGATTCCCCAGTAATCCGGCGCGTGCGAGCGGGTGCGAGAAACCACCGTCTCATCCTGTGAAAAAACATTAATAAATACAATATTTATTATGCGAGAGCAATAGCCAAAAGTTGTGTTGTAGCACAATAGTTGCCTCATTAGATCCTATTTTATGGGCATCATATGGAAAAGCTTACTGTACTGCCCGTGAAATCGTATTGTCTCTGTGTTCTGTGTGTCGTGGGGAGGGGAGGGAGAGGCCTCTCCTCCTTCTCCTCCTTTCCAGTATATTCCACCGTCATCGATGAGGCGGGTGATGAGAGGCCAGAGACGTCCTCATGCTGAACAAAAATCGTGTGGTTTTTCCTTTAAGGATCTTTTACGACGCCGTAGTCTACTCTTTCCAGACATAGCATTGCCTAGCTACAGTGATTTCGATCGCGAACTAACCTCGAAGTCGTACTGTCTCCCGAATGTCGGACGGGGAGAAAGCCTGCGCTCCTTCGACTTCGGATCGTCGTCATTCTGAAATAAATTATGCCAAGTTCATAGATAACAACCATTCAAACTACGGATAGCATCTCTGGGTCCTATGTCAAAAGGAGTATCGTTTAGTTGTGTACTACTCGTAATCCATTTTTTTTAGAGAAACGCTAATCACTACTCTGATGGCAATCTCACCTTGCAATGGCGTCGAATGGGCGAGCGTCCCTTTGACGGACGACGATTCTTCTTCTCTTTCCTATCGCCGAAGCCGATCAGAGAATGAGCGGGCGAGCACGAGTCTCCGCACTGAATAAATCGCGTTGAAAAATAGTCCATTACTCGAGGCACAGATCACTGTAATCAATGTGAATTCAGTCCAGAGGGCTTAAACAAAGTTGTTGCGAGTTTTCTGAAACTCTGTCATTTCGAATACGTAAAAGATATAGATAAAAGATAAAATATTCAATGTAATTGAGGAAATATCAGAGAATAAAATCAATTGAACGAACCTGATCCTCACTCGCCGATTCGCAGTTGATCAGTGGATTGAATATCATTGGAGTGGGGTAACCATTCTCGTCATACTGAACACCATATTTATGCATTTGTTTAAATTGTAATAGTTTTGAAACCAAAATAGTGTACGAAATATAAGTAGCAGACCGAAAAAACCTACTTGCTGACAATGAGCAATATATCCGATAAGTCCGTATTCAAAATGTTTGCGGACTGGTCAGACAAGCGAAAGGACAAGTGAAATAAAGTGACCAAATGTTCACCCTTACAGCCCTAGATAATAGCTAAATAATCTGAACGAACCGTATAATCCTCTACCTCGCCGAAGTCGATCATCGATTCTGTGGGCGTGGACGAGGGAGAGATCAAACCATTCTGAATTATCCATTTCCATTATGTAAATATGAAATTTCGACAAAAGGATTTGCGTTTCAGACTCTCTCACTTCAATTTCGTCTTATCTCCTATTTCGAACAATCTTCAGAACAAGCTCTCTCATTTCGTTGAGTTCTCTTTCGCTTCTCTGGCTAGCGATAATGCGAAATGTAAAAATCGGAAGATTGGCTTCCTACCTTTCTCCTCTGCTCCAAAACCTGTATCTCTAGTCGTTCATTCTTCGTCAACCAGTTGCGCTCCGGCTTGGGGGCATTCTGGAAAATCGGCGGCTCCACTGAGGGCTCGTCCTTCTGAAATAATATTTTTCCTTAACGCAAATATAACAGGCATAATAGTAAACAATTGTAACCCGGGAAACGGATCACTAGGAAGTATGACTGCTCTATCCCCGCAATTTCCCTGTTCCTACCTTGATCTCAGGCTGTTTGTTCAAGTTGTTCTTAATCTGTTTGGGCTTCTTCTGTTTCCGACGACGATGAGGTTGTTCATCCGGAATGAATTGTTCGTTCAAGGGCGGGCACGAGGGAGCAGCGTCAACGCCCTCAAATACAGTTGTTAACGTGACATTCAAGACAATACAAAATTATTAGTTTGTTTTGTATCTAAATAAAAAGGGCTATACAAGTTCGAAATACAATCGTCTCGTCATTTTACGCCCTCTCTTTCTCTTTCTCTCTAATCAGTGATAGATCAGGCGGAAAGGGGAGTCGCTTATATATCTTGCAACGAACCTCATCGTCGATAGGATCGATGGGGGTCCAATCATCATTGTATATCACTTTTGGTTGGTTTACGACGAAGCGCTTGTTCTGCAATGTTCATCTCACACGATTCAGTTAATTTCTTGCCCCAGTCACAGTTGCCGTACACATACACCATGTCCTTGTAACGGATTCTCATTCAGAAATTATCAAATCTAATGGCTCTGTGACAAACGAATGCATATTGGGGGGCCGCGAACAATTAATTACTCAAGCTGCCACAACATTCTGCAAACCAACCTTTACCAATGATTTTTTTACTAGCATTCTCTTATTACAATAAATTTAGAATAGAAAAAAATTATTATTCTTAATAAAACGAACATGCTCCTCCCTTCGTTTCTCTTCTTTTCTTATCCACATCTCCTTCGTTTTCTGCGCAGAACGAATGTATTCGGGAGAGGGACAATCGGGCTGATAAAAATATTATAAAAATCGATTCAAGAACATGGCATTGCTGAATAGAGTTCGCCTATTGGAATTGATAGCTACTAGTAAGTGTTTATGTCTTACTGAAATTCGTACAACTATTGGAAATCCGGAATAGATTCCAATAAGAGAACTCTAGTGCTGAACGTATCGAGAAAAAATTATAAAGAAAAAGGCTAACCAGTCTAATGATTAGGTGCTCGTACTGTCTCGTCTCCCCTCCTAATAACATAGGAGATTGATTGCAAGTAGAATTGGGACAGACTTTCTGCGTCTGGAAATGGACAAATTGCAACTTGTGGCATTCGTGCATCACGGAAGTTACAAAGACATCTTGGCATCAAAAAACAAACCGGTTTTTCGGGTTTCTTCTCGTCCTTTCCTTCTTTCACTGCAGGACGATTAATCGCATCGCGCTGCTTCTGCAATATAATCACAGATGGGGGGGGGGGGGGGGCTGAGCATATGAGGCCGTTCATGAGAGAGTCGAGCAAGAGCTGGCACAGCTGAAAAATTTCATTTCTCCGAAACTCCCGGATTCTAGGTTCTTGAGGGTGCTGATGACGATGGGCATATTCATTTTCCATGTTGAGCCTTCGTTGGCTCCAGAAGACGTCACGTCGATATCGCATTTTTCAAATTTTCTCAGTCCCCGAAAATGCTAAAATTAAGCCAATATGGCCCCTGGGGTAGATTTTCATGCTGATCACGCCTGTCTACTTCATTTTTTGTCAATCTCAAATGTAAGGCCGAAAAATGGAACTTTTCACTGAGGCGATTGCGGGCTTAGCAACCGGCATAGATCGATTGGGCTTGACGAGAGGATTCCAAATCTATATTTTGAGCGAAATCGAATATGGGAACTCCGAGATTGAAACCAAAGAGCAGTCGAAGTTGTCGATGAAATCGCTCATTTCCCCTCCATTCCCCTCTCCCCTCTCTTCCCAAGTCGCGCATCCGATCTTTCGTGTCTGCGCTCTCCTCTATTCCCATGCTCTCTCGCCGCGTGTCTCTCTCTCGGGTCAAGGAAGATGTAAACAAGAGGGAAGATGACCGATTTCATCTACAACTTCGACTACTCTTTGGTTTCAATCTCGGAGTTCCCATATTCGATTTCGCTCAAAATATAGATTTGGAATCCTCTCGTCAAGCCCAATCGATCTATGCCGGTTGCTAAGCCCGCAATCGCCTCAGTGAAAAGTTCCATTTTTCGGCCTTACATTTGAGATTGACAAAAAATGAAGTAGACAGGCGTGATCAGCATGAAAATCTACCCCAGGGGCCATATTGGCTTAATTTTAGCATTTTCGGGGACTGAGAAAATTTGAAAAATGCGATATCGACGTGACGTCTTCTGGAGCCAACGAAGGCTCAACATGGAAAATGAATATGCCCATCGTCATCAGCACCCTCAAGAACCTAGAATCCGGGAGTTTCGGAGAACTGATATTTTTGAGCTGTGCCAGCTCTTGCTCGACTTTCTCATGAACGGCCTCATATGAGTTCCATACCATTAAAAAAAATGCACCCATCTCTACTGTGAATACAATACACATCATCTGTGCTGTTTTATAACTCTACAGTTTGTTATACTTAAACACTGCGATGGTGCTGTTAAAACACCTATAAAAATAAGGGTTAGTGTTATTTGAGATACCCGAACTTTTAAAAAAATATCAAAACTCATTGAACAAGCGATATCGAACAAACGTCATATTTAGGTTTCTAAGTACTAAGGATTGCAAACCAACCTGATCAAGAGGTTTGTTATCGTACTGTCTCTTATTTTCTCCTCCGTGATTCACCGGGAATGGATGAACCGAGAGAATGAGACCTCTGCTCTGGATTTCAGATTTCAGAAGCACCGAGTCTTTTTGCTTCATTTTCAATTAAAAAATGTCTATTACTTCATGGTAACCAACCTCGTTCTCTTCCTTATTTTCGATCTGTATCTTCTCGCTCCTTCTTTTCACCGGAAGCAGAGCCGGCTCTTGGACGGTGTTCTCGACGTCCGTCTTCGGATGAGGCACCGACGACGGCGCTTCGAGATTACTCTGTAATTGCGACAATCTTACGTTTTATCATTTCCTGATTCTGAGCCAAATCTCGGCAGTTTCAGGTTCAGCAAAATTCGCCTAGAAAGAACTACAGCAACATTTTACATTTGCACAAAATATAAAAATAAAATTACAGGTTTAGCGCTTCGGCGTTGCTATGTTATGATGTGAATATTCAAAGCACAACTCACATCTTCATCGTCCGACATCGTGCGGTTTCCTCTTCTCACTGCGGGACGAACGGGAGAAACGGAAGCATCCCGATGGATCTACAACATTTCAATTATTCTCTTCATTTCGCACTCTCTAGCAGCTCCTGCTAGTGAGATTCTCTCTGTGAGTCAGTACCTATTTCAAATTCGGATTTTAATGAATGAATAAAGTGTCTTTCAACTGATATTGGATGTTGATTTCCCATTACAATCAACTCTCAAATTCTGATCAATCCAGACATTTTTGAAGGGTAGCCGATTAATATTTCGCACTTTAAACCTGTACCAACCTGCTCATTCCTTCCGTAGTCGCTACTTCTCTGGTCGTTCCTCTCCCTTCCTCTCGTCTGTTCCTCCCTTCTCGTCGTTCTAACAGATGAAGGGGGCGAATGATCACGGCGGTCCACGTAATCATCGCGGATCGATCGATCGAGCAGCGACAGGCTGCAAAAGCCAATTTAATATTAAATATATCAAATTTTAAAAATCAGTTATCACAACAGGCAGAACGGGGTTTCAAAGCAAATCCAATTCCAAATCGCTCACCGGAACAACAGCTCCTCTTCATTCGCAGTGAACGACGAATTCCTTCTAAAACAATATTTTATTGCAACATCCAATCGTCTTTCATGCTTCTGTTTCACTAAAAAACAGGTTACATCTGGCATGCAATATTCTTTTGTAACCCCCAAATCTGAGGGATATTATTGGCAGATCGCCCTTTACAGCCTGCCTAAAAATTACAGGTGATATTCAGTTTCATCCTTCCATCTTCCCGCTCACCTCGCTTCATTCGATCTGTTTTCTGCCCTGTAGATGTCCGAATGGCTTAGGTATCGATTGGTCCGAATCTGATCGCTCAGCCCGAATCCCGAACTTCTCTGTAAAAATTAACAATAAAAAAACAAAAAAAGAAGTTGAAGCATAGAACGTACAAGTTACAAGAAAAGAATATGTGATCTTGATCATATGTCAGTGATCTTCTTAATATCGGTCCGTACATATTGATATATTGATAGCAGTTTACCAACCGGTGCAGCATAGATCCTTTCCTCTTGAATGGACTGAGATCGTCTGGTAGAATTCTGCTCCCGTCTCTCAGATACCATCGAGCGACTTCTGTCCCTCACACCTCCTCTCGTGTCACGCTAGAAATAGTAATTCCAAAGAATAAAGTTATGAATCCAATTATTTCCCTAATCGGGACTGCTTTACTTTAGTGCACAAAAATAAAGAACTATGTTCTCCCTCGCTCATTCCATCACTCGTTATCTCATTTCTCACTACCCACAAGTTAGAGCGCGGCGTTTGGGCACCAAAGTAGAGAAGTGCCCCCTAATCAATAGGCCTTACAGGCTTGGCAGATTACAGTAAATACTAACCGAAGTCGCATATATCTCTCCCCCTTGAATAGACTGAGCTCGTCTGGTAGAATGCTGTTCCCTTCTCTCAGATAGTCGTTCTCGACTCTCGTCCCTCGTCCCTCCTCTCGAACATCTCTGAAATTATAGTATGCTATACATTTAACGGGTTTCGAAAGTAACAAACCGGTAAGGCATAGATCTCTTCCTCTCGAATGGTCTCTATTGGTCTGATCGACCTCCTCTGCGATGATCCATCCCTCTGAAATAAGGGGTTTTATTTGACAACGCATGCTGAATCAGGCTTAAAACTCACGGATCTTTCCCTTCGACTAGGCTGCCACTGATCGCGTATAGTCACATTCATATCATACTCATCCGATTCATTGTAGGATCTGTAGTATGATAATATTAATGAGTCGGTGTCACTCCCATCTTGAATACTCCGTTTGAAATTTCCAGAGAGTATTCGAAACGAGGATAGTCTTGGCACACATTTTCGTAACTACCGGGCCGGTATTCAGACCACCGTATCTTTGATGAAACTTGACGTCAGACCACAATATATCCACATTAAAGTCGGTTTTTAAGCCGTTATATCCCTGCTATTAGAGTCAGACCACTTTATATTTTTTGTCCCCGGATAGCAATGAAAATGTATGAGCCTTGGCATTCCTAACCTGCAGTCCTCACGGGGCACCACATCGTATACTCTCTCCTGGCAAACACGATTGACGGACGGCGTCTGAAATATTTTTTTTCAAGTCTACCGGACGTTTTATAATATTGCGATCAACTAAGACCAATACATTAGGTGCGTTTGAAAACGATAACTTACCGTAACAATTCTAGAGAATTATTCAAAACATTGTTGCTGCCAACATCACTCCTGGCTAGCTCACCATCTGGAAGTGGGTCTCGAGCGGTCGCTGATACACCGGCTGGGCGTGGTGGTAACTGCGCGGATCGGGCGGAGTCGGCGTCCTTCTGTCCTCCCTGTAGCCAGATATCGGCTGGTTCGTCTTGTACTGCAGCGGGTGTTGCATCGGCTGCAATTCAAGGAATCAGTGATATCATACATCTATGTTATCAAAACTTCTGATAAGCAGCGGCACATTTAAAAACCAATATTAGTGGGGTCGCTCAACACTGATGCCACATGATGAGATCGACATAGAAACAAGGGGCACCCAGCTGGCAATAACTATACAGTGACAATTATTCGAAGTCATTTGCTTGAGAATATCCTTGCCTGCGCAGAACTATAGGGAGGCGGCGCTTCTGTCTGGTATTGCACATTCTGCTGCTGGTGCTGCATCTGCTGTAAAGATATCGATTTTTACATTATTGCTACTAGAAAAGTCATCATCCACACCTGTTATAACGAACCTGCTGATAATAGGCAGACTGTCCGGCTGACCTCTGGTACTGTTGCAACTGCGGCGGCTGCAAAGCAAGCAGTCCACCCCGATATTAGTTCAAGATTGTACCTGTTGGAAATGGCCAAAATATTCGGCTGAAGTGTGGTACTGCTGCTGCTGTTGTGGCTGCAACACAAATTGTAAAGTTCAGTAATTGAGTTTAATAAAACAATTGCAACTATTATTTTGCGTTTCCCCACAAAAATAGATATGAAGAGCCCATCTTACCCCGATACGTTAGCAATTCCAATCAACAATGCCATACCTGCATGATTATAATCTGAGAGTACTGTTGACAGGAAGGATCCGGCTGGTAGGATACTGGAGGGTAGTCGGGGGGCGGGGCATAGTATCCATTGCCCGTTGACTGGTAATAGTGTGGGGGACCACAGTTGATATGGTGGCCGCCTCGCCCGTCCATTCTCAAAGCTTCTAGATGACAAAAGTTTAAGCGAGCAAAGAAAAAGTATCAAGCAGTTAATCAGCAAACATAGAACAGCTAAATATTTCACTATTTCAATCATCTAATCACAGTGGAAACAGGGACGGGAGCAGAAAGTTTTGAAAATATCCGAATGCAGCCGCAACGCTTTCTCAGGCTTGATGAGTGGTCTTGCTTTCATTGTCGCAAATAGACTCAAGAAGCCCGTGAGAGCATCCACAGCATTAATTCAGGCTGTCATTTGCAACCGGTAAGCTCCAAAGGAAATTTAAAGACTCAATAAGCCATACGAATCGAAAAAGCACCAGATATTGCACAGTACTGTATTTTCTATCTTCCTCTCTGGTGTCCTCACATAAGTTGGAATCAAACATTTTTTGGCTTCCTCAGGTTGTATCCAAGCTTGATGGAAACTTGTGGGAGCCCATACTCTCTCACTCTCTCTCTCTCTCTGTTCCTCATACTATCTCGATTTCTCTCTTTCCTAATGCGTGCTTAATTCCAACTTGAGCTCATGAGGAGCGACACCAGAGCACTACATAAAAAGGTGATAAAGGCAGCTAAGAGAGAATGCTGCACCCCAAGTAAGCAGAATGAGCGTATAACAGATATAACTGATCGAGAATATGAAAGCAAAAGGGAAAAATACAGAAATACTAATCTCAGCGACACCCTTTTTTGAATGCGGTGCACAAATATGGTGCAAGACGACTATGAGTCCCCGGAACTAGTTAAATAGAAAAAAAAATACATTACAAAGGTATTTCGATAAAAACAAAGGAAAATAGGACAGATCACACAGTGAAACTGGAAATGAAAACGACCGATTTTTGAACGATGGTCTCACCACGATAAAAGTACGGTAGGTCTCTCTCACTACTCGCTCACGCGAGCGTGACTATTCCGCGCCTTCGGCTGGGGTTTCTTCCGATTTCCCGCGTTTTGCAGCCCGATTTTTGCATTTGAGAACGAAGTCAAGTGACCAGGGTCGCCAATGAAACACTCAGGAACTGTACAATAGATCATTATAGGGTCTAAACTGACCGTTCCACAAATGTCATCTTGTTTGTCTTTCACTTTTCGATTGTATTTGACTTCGGTTTCGTTTTGTTGATCAGTTTATTACTTTGTCGATAAACGAATCGGATATGTATTCACTGCTACTCACTATATTCCATTTCAGGAGCTGTATATACTGTTACTGTTGGAATCCTCGCGCCTCAAGCATTTCTTCAGTTTTTTTATGAGTGACGGTTCATTTCTCCCAACTTCTTAATACACACACATCACAATGAAGATAGATCTAGCTAATCTTCGACCGTCGACACTCGAGATCGTGAGTATTTCCTTGCGTTATCGTTATTTTTTCTCGAAAGTACTGCTGATTTCGAAATGACTACAAGCGTTGCTTTATTGCTTACAAAATGATTCCTTTTCAGCCCGAGCAGGTTGCCTCCCTTCTCGACCGGCTCAAGCGAGCGGAGACACTGGAGAGTCTTGTAGATGAGATGAAGAATCTCAAGGAATGGCCCACTCTGCACGGAAAGGTGCAACTTATTTTCATCATCTTACGCAATGTTTATGTCGTTGGCTCGTTACTCTACTTCAAATATATACAATTGTTTCTTGGTCACATTTGGACGGAATCAGCGCCAATATCACTGACACGAAAGCAGGAAATACACCCTGCACCTACATTTTGTATTGGGTGGCAACAATCAATGATTAAGAGTAAAAGTATCCAAAGAAAAGCAATTGATTTGTGGCGAAAATGTCTGATTTATACTGAAGTTTTTGAATTCATTCCTCATTCCAGTCTGAACTCGTTCGATGGGCTCCTGTCCTCAACCGATTGGACGAGATACTCGAGATGGGCGCAAAGCAGGCCGATTTCCGTCTCGCCGTCGACACTGACACCAACGCCAAGTTCGTAATTACCTTCAATATGCACTTGACCACATTTTCAATACATCAACGTCATCTGTTGATTTTACTTCCCTCAAAAGTCTTATTTTCTCGATGCTGCTTCTAGGCACTAAATCTCTTTCCGATGATTGCAACCTTTCGCGTTTGGAGTGCCTTCGCGCTTGCCCATATAATAAAACTGAATCTATACCCGGAATTTAGTGTACGACCTAGTGTTTGTCAACAGGGAATTGCGATGCCTGGAAAAGAATGTAAAATATCGATATTACAGGAAGATGGTGGAGGTGGCGCTCAAATTCTCGGCGCAAGTGTTCGAGAACACAACTTCCAGAAGCGCATACGCGAGTGTCGATGTGAGTTTGCTGATTTATTTAAAAAGTATTTGATAAAAGTTTACTAAATACCGCTCAATTCAGCGTCTGCTGGCGCTCATGGAGAGTACTGATCCGCATATCATCATCGAAGTCTTGCTCGTTTTCCAAGTGAGTCGAATTATTCTACTGTAGAAACCCGAAGCCATGCTCCTGTTTCTAAAATTTATTAATCAATTATTTTTGGTCTGGTTATAAATACTTATTTATTTAAGGTGATGGGAAAGCGATCACGTTTTCTGTCCAATCGACTCTCGCCCGATCTCCAGAAGCGTCTGGTTGAGAAGCTTGCTGCCCTCACTGAGGTCATTTATTCCTCAATTAATGTTGTCATCCTTTCGTACAGAGGATAGTTCAGTCGAAAACCAAACCAAGTATTTATTTCAAAATACACTTTCGTAATTGAAATGGTTTGCAGTCATGGGGCGGTCGATTGCGTGAGGTGAAGCTGCCCGACTGCATCAAGCCGCAGCTGCTGCTCCCACAACCTCTCTTCCCACTGTCGTTCACAAACTCTTCCGGCCAGTCGGTTCACATCCCCAAGCCCGATGTGAGTACAAGTTTCATTATAAAAGCCACATCCTCTGAATTTCACATTATGACGGCCAGGATAGGTTAGCATGAAGTAAGATATTCTCGTCCAGAAACATGGAATCTCCTTGTGATGTAGCGCTTTAAAACAGTCAGTAGTGCGGGGTTATCACCGATGACGTCATCGAAGGATCCCGGCTGATGGCGCACTTGTATTCACACTGAGTCATGGCGGCCTTTTTGAGCGTTTTTTAGCTTGCGAATTTTTCCTTTGAGTAAGCGAAAGGTATGGGAAGATGACTTGAAGTGACATCTAAAGTTTTAATATGAAATAATAAATATAAATAATAATAATTCTCAGGATTCGATGCCGCTTCTTCAAGTGGTCGAGGAGACGCTCAAGAAGTTTGACGGAGACGAGGCAGATCGGGCCAGTCTCGTGGCACGACTTCGTTTATTACGCAAATTCGAGGATCAGACGCATCGAGTGGATTGGCTTATCGCACGTCTTCTCGCAATGAGCACACTCCGTAAGAATTTTAATTTAGTTTTTATTCACATTTATTATAAATAAATTGAATATTTGTCTACCGGTGATAATTCAATGCGTAACTGGCTAAGCACGGTTTTGTGTTCTGGAAATTATTCTGTACACTGTGCTACAAACATGATGGGAATCCGAGCTACCTAGTGGAAATTACTCTGTTCTGCACATGAAACTCAATTCGTAAGGGGGAATGTTTTCACATATATGCTGATGGATGGGGTATATTTATTCCGGGAAACCACAAGAAAGGCAAAATATGGCTGCCATGATAACAAGGTGGATTGACCAATTTTGGAAATCTATAGACTTTGCGCATTTGTATTTAACGCTATCGTGATCTTTAGTTGCAATGAGGGCTAATTAGATGAATATGCTAGCGGGATACAAATCTATTCCCTCATCATGCCCCCCTCTCGTATCAAATATCCCGCTGTGTATCCGCTTCATTAAATATAAATGTAAAAGAGGACTATGCGTGTTTGCGTTTCACATGACGCTTTAGGAAGTATCATCCTTTATTTTCAACACATCCTTCACATTAATCGCCATTTACTTGATGGCCAAAGTATAAGAGCGGAACATGAAACATATCCTTGACATAGTATGGTTTCACGGGTACTTGATCTTCCCTCATCGAGCCTCTTCCTCAGTTGCAGTGTACTCGCGATGCGGATCGGAGGAGCTGGCAGCGATGGTTCCTCAACTGCCGCCTCCCGGATTCATCGAGCAGACGTGCAGTCTGTTGCACGTTGAGGAGGGAGTACACGATAGGGTCAGCTTTTTTTTAATGGTTTCAATTTGATAAATTGACAATTTCGGTAGACAATTTCGGCTTCTACATGGTACACCTGAAACGCAAATGTTTTTGCTGATTTGTGGCTATTTCTTGAAAAGGAGTGTGTATTGGTAGCCTTACTGAAACGGGAACATTGCAGGTGGACATGATCAAGTCAGAGGCGCTCCGCACGCTGACCGCTATATGCTCGAACGAAACGAAGCCGCACCGACTCGACAGGTGGGAAACTCTTGTCTTGGAGTGCTATCTACTGACCTCGAAACCCAGATTATCCTGCTAATGAATGAGAAAGCGTGGTGAGATGCTGTTGCGTGAATCTATGTTCTGAGAACAGTAGTCCTGGTTTCGGACACTAATCGTCTCTGTCTTCTCCCTATGTAGACAGTGGCCGCTCTTCGCAAACAAAGATGAGGGGTAATTTAAACTGGGGGTGTTTGGCTATAAGTTTGAGCAACGAACCAAAATGGTTGAGATTGAATAAAACGGAAAGTTAATAGTAACAATAACACAATCTGCGATTTTGCAATGAGTCATACTGAATGCATTCTGCATATCAAAATCTGGTTACATAACTCTGTTTTATTAACACACACCGTCTAACCTCTTCACACACCAACGTTATTTAATCTGCACCGTTTCCCCATTTCCTAACTCTAACTTGCAGTGCTTCCAGCACGGCCATTCGTCGTCGTCTTCTGACGATAATGGAGCAGCTCGGCGCCACTTCCTATCACGGATTCCTCGCCACTTACGTCAGAAAATGCGTCGAAGATCTGAAGGTACGGTAGCTAGATTAGGCGATCGAGAATTGACTGGATAGGTTGTTCCACAACGCGGACATTTTCGGTTTTATAAAACTTTCAAATAAATCGTTCCTTCACAGGCGGGCCTGATCGGCAAGCCCGGGCATCCCTCGATCGGTCTCTGCACGGCCCTCTTCTCTCTCCTCTACCACATGGCCAGTCTCGACCATCCTCGACGTGAGTTACTGTAGTCCCTGCTAATCGATCGCGGACTGAATTTTCTTTTTGGTCAGTCGATAACTGATTATCGTATGCTTGGCAGGCGCACCGGGAGCCTCGCAGGAGACGCTCATTTCGTCGGGAATCACGCAGACGATGCTGTCTGTTATCTCCTATCACGATCTACCACCCGAGTACACGTCGTTTGTCACTCGTTGCGTGAGGTACGGTAGCCATGGTTATTGATTATGCATGCTTTTTATTGGACGAAGCAGACTGTTATTTTTACGCGGATATTCTGTAATGTTGGTTCATCGAATGTATGACGAAAAAATCGACCAAACTGATATTCTATCTGTGATATATCACATTTGAAACGCGAAAGTGACGTGTCTAAAAAACATAAAAATATTTGTTGCAGAGTGATCGACGTGGTGTCCGCTCTGGACGTGCAAGGCTTCACATCACATAAGGGATTGGAGACGTGCGTCAACAGGCTCTGTGTGAGTGGATTAACGTCTTCTCTCCTCTTTGGTCCTCTTGCTCGTAATTGGATGAAATGAAAAGAGCAGCGCTATATACTGCTCAAAGTACACCATTGGAAGCCCTTTTTTGCGATGTCTTGCCGTAATTGGATTAAATATCCTGGTGAAAACCTAGATAGGGAGATTTCGGATGCTAAATGGATTTTTTAAAACAAATTTAATGATATAAATAATTTCAAATGGAATTTGCAGTACGAGGTGGAGCAGTGCAGGAAAGAGCATCCGTTCCTGATCGATGTGAGCGAGGACGAAGAAGGAAAGGAAGTGCCACCCACGTACATCCGCACTCCCAAACAGACGGTGAGCAGTGGGGTGAAGGGAGGGCGAAACGGAAACGAAACGAAACGAAACGGAATTCGCGTCGATGAAAGGGATAGATATTGGATGACTCAATATTTATGGGATCGTAATGAATCGAGACAGGCGTGTAAACTTTTTTTTCGTGTACAGGCCTTACAACAGGGCAAATTAGTCATTCAAGCTTGAGCACAATTAAGCAGTAGAGTAATTAATTCCCCTATATTGCAGTCCTTCTGCCATCATCAGCGGGGAGCGTTGATCAAGTCACTGCTCAACTTCATCAAGCGAATCATCAACGAGCGAGACTTCGTCGAGCAAGTCCGACATCGTGAGTTTATTCCCCCATTTAGCCATTCGATATTTCCTCTGCTACCGTATCGTTCCGTATTGTCCTTTCCCATCCACCGTAATCCCCAATCGATATTTCTAGTGATGGAGTACGGTCTTCCGGATGCGCTTCGACATATCTTCTCAAACGTGGAGTACTACTCGTCCGCGCTCTTCCACTACTCGATGCAGCTGCTCCAGAACTTTATCTACCAGGTGGGAATCGGTTTCAACAATCTCTTTCGATGATACATGCTCAATTTGCTAATTAATAATTGCAGGAGCCGGCCCAGCTGACGATGCTACAGAATCACCACGTGCCGTACACGCTGTTGATGGCCATGCTGAGGAAGGAAGTGAGTTGTTTGCTGCTACTGTTGTCGCTCTTGAGAATATGATGCGTGCTACAATAGATGCACCGGAATGGAAAGTGTAAGAGGGAGAAAGAGTTTCCTTACATAGCTATTGCCGAATAATCTAGCTAATAATAAATAAATCTATTTGTCAGGTGGAGCCGACACGCGACGTGATCACGACGATGTCGCAGGTCTTCGCAGCCCTCTGCATCAACGATCGCGGCCTGCAAATGTTCAAGAAGTAGGCTGTAGTTATATTGATTTATCGATTTTTCGTAGTTCTATTAATTCAATTCCCCTGATTCAGGTTCAATCCGTTCAACGAGATGCTTCGTATCGTGCTCACCGCCAAGTACATCAACACGATGAAGCGCAGAAGGGGCGGCGATCTCAGTACGTTTTCCACACCTTTTTTTTTGTTTTTATTGGAGTTTTTTTTGCAAACAATTAATGCGATTTTGTACCCGTGACTTTGCGGATTCAAGAGTGCAATAATAAGAATTCGTTTTCATAACTGATGTTCACCTCTTTTCAAATGAAATTTTTTGTGATGCGAAACTTAGCAGTTTCACAACTTGTGAATCACAAGTCTAATCAATATTAAAAGGTATGGTTGCAGTGGAGGACTGCTCGTACAACGTGGGTTCGACGCTCGAGGATCTACTGCGACAGCACGTGCAGCTGCGTGAGCTGTGCCTCGACAGCTTCATTGAGGTAAAGACGACGGGGAATTGTGAAGGGGGGGGGGATGAATCGCGATCGTGCCTGGTTGAACCATTTTTTTATTTGTTTGTTGATTTTAAAAAAGGCTGGGTTGATATTGTTAGAGTTCCACGCCATTTGGCGCAATCAATAAGCATTAGAAACATCCACCTGACTGTACTGAACATTGGCTCATAATCATCCGTTCCTTTTGCAGACACTGAAGAGGCTGATGGCCCTTGGTACCGACCCCGCTCCTGCTGGCATCAAGATCGTTATGACACTGCAGAAGGCCCCTCGCGGTTTCGCCATGTACAACAATGAGTGAGTTGTGCAACACCGAATCTCCATGTCCCATTTGGCATCGTGTATTATACCCCTCGTGAGACTTATAATTAGTTCAATGCTGCTGATTTTTTTCCAAAAATACAAATAAATAATTAGGGGTTGGCGTTTTCAATTTTTTTTGACTAATTCGCCTCCGTTCACAGTCCATACGGCATGCGCGAGGCAGCGGCCCGAGTGATGGGCGATCGAGAGGATTCGGAGGGTGTGATGTCGCCCCAGGAGATGGAAGGAGCCAGTGATGAGGAAGAGATCGATCCTGCTAGCATGGAGGTATGGGAGGCGATGAAACGTGCTTCCACCTGGAATGTTTTTTTTAAAATGCTTTTATGCTTTTATGAAATGTTTTTTTTGCATTTCGTTAGATATGAGAGTGGGATGAGACATGGATTCATTGGATTGGACATTTTTGATAAATTCAAATTACTAAACACAATAGCGTCTGGCTTCTGTGCTGTAAAAGATAGTAGGGTGAAGTAATTATTATTTGCAGTCTGGCGAGAGCATGGATGCGTCAACGTCGTCTCCTGCCGCAGCCGAATCAGTGGTGATGAGTGTGGAGGAGAAGAGGTCGAGAGACACCCTGGAGATGACTACTCTCGACTCGACCGGACAGAGAGTTCTCCCACTCGGAGACTACCTCTGCATTCTGACACGAATTGTTGAGGTACGGCAGCTTGATTTATCGATTGATGAGAGTTACGGTAGCATCAGCCATCAACTTCTCCATTTGCAGCAGCTGCTGCAGCAAGGCACTCCGGTGCACGAGATGGTGGAGGGATTGGTGACACGAGGCGGCGTCCCTCTACTCCTCCAATCGATGGCCCTTCCCGCCCTCCATCAGGAACTGGCTGCATCGGCCTATCCGAGTGTAGTCGCCACGATCGTCAGAATGGCAGTGGTGAGTGGTTGTATCAGCTCGCTACGAATTACTTCCTGGTGTTTTAATGTTTCCATAGCTCTAATATGTTTTCGGCAAAATAAAGCGCCTTCATGCCACATAAAATTTGCAATATAATGTGTTGACAGTGTAACCCGAATATTCTATTTGCAGGGTGGTCAGCCGAACGTGGCCGCACGCCATCCTGCACCCGGTCCCGTTCCAGTCCGTGAGGAGGTCATGTCGCAGATGATCGCATGGGCCACCGAAGCACTCACGCCCATCGCCCAGCTGGCCAAACGAGAGGATGGTGACGTCGGAGGCTCGTTGCTGGCCAAGACGGTGAGTAGATGAAACATGAATGGGATGGGCTATTTGCTCTTTATAGTTAGTACTTTATTTTTATTTTGCCCCTCATCAACAGACTGTTCACTGTTCATTTCGAACATTGACAAATTTGAGTTGGGTCTGAAACGAGAAATAAACTCGATAGATAGGTATTTTTTTTGCAGTCGAAGGGCGACGCGGCGGAGGACTTCAAACGGCACGCGAAGATGACGGCAACGGTGCTGAACGTGACTGCGATGCTCGTCGGCGTGACCAAGTGCGCCGCCCATCTCTCATCGAACAGAGATAACGACCTCCGATCAAAGGTATTGATTGGTTACGGTAGGCAAACGACTGAATATTCGATCGATTGCAGGTGATAACGATGTGGACGGAGGAGGGCGCGGAGCTGCACTCCATGCTGCACAGAGTACGTTTTCCATGCAGAGTTTACAAATAATTATAAGAAAGCTACTTAATATACGGTCTGAAAACTTGCATTTCCTGGAATGAATATCTTTCCTGCTAATGATTTGTATATTTTGGTACGGTAGGGGCTTTGGGGTTTTGTTTGCACCATCTTATCATATGAATCTTTCTTTTTTTTTAGATCTACTGCGTGTTCACGTGGGAGAACAGTGTGATGCACGCACTGAAGATGGCACAGAAAAAGGCCAAGATCGGAGCACCCAAGGAGTCTGTTGAGGAGAGCAGTGTGAGATATTTATATTTTGATTAGTTAATTTACCTAATTTTGTAATTAAAATGTGCGAATTCGCACATTTTTTGGCTGTAATTCACTAGTTTATTTGTGTTTCGAGAGTATTCTTTTAGCGCGCCTCGTCCATCTCGATGGATCGCTCGGGCGCTCCAGCCACGGACGCGGATTCGATGAGGGCGCTCGACGGTGACGCCGCCGATCCGGACACGTCCGATTCGAGCATCGAAAGTGTCGACGTCGAGATGATGCCGTCCACGAGCAACAGTGGCGATGATGGAGTGAGTGAGACTGGAGGGGAGGGGGTACGGTAGTAGGGGTCGGTGATGAAGTTAGCCCTAAAAGAAACTGAATTGTTTTTGTTCCTCATATCAGAGGTTCTATGAATCATAGACTGTGACATTTGCAAAAGCATATGTCAAAGTCTCTTGTACTTCGGTTTAAATGCTAATCACTACCTTTGATAAAAAGGCGTTGAATGGACGAGTGTGTTTTTGAGTGGACCCATTTTTATCTTGATTTAATGTCCACGGCTCATATCTCGCTCGTTCGCAGGTGCTGAAGGCGGATCGCGAGTTGAAGGCAGCAGCGGCCGCGTCAATCGGACTGACCAAGGAGGAGAATGACTACTACATGGGCATGTTCCGATCTGGTGACTGCTCTAAGCCCAATGGAAAGACGATCAGGTGAGAAAATCAATTCCGACATGTTTGCGTTTCAAGGGAAGTTGAAACGATGCTGAAATTTTGATTTTTTGTTAACGTTGGCAAATCGAGTGATACCTAGGAGATGCGGGATAAATGTGGATAAAAGGGATAAAAGTTGATGGATTGTGCTCTTGCCGATAAATTCTCGCTACTACTTCTCTTCCTGACACATTCGAGACGATTGATTTAGATGACTGACGCTAATACAAAAATAGCTATATTATTTTGTCCAGAGCACTGGCCGATCTGCTCGGACTCTTCTCGCGAGTGTGCATTGGCAACACGACGAGGGCGAGAAGGGGCGGAGCCTACGACGCTGCACTTCCCTACAACCTCACCAAGGTACTGTAGACGAATGCTATCACGAACTGAAATGGTAGCATAGATTACGGTAATATAATTGACCTTACAGAACGCTCAGAAATTGGTGCAAGTGATCTTCCGTGAGATCAAAACCGATCTGGAGTTCGCGCCTCTCATGGACAAGCAGGGATCGCCCATTATGTAAGTGCTAAAGACACGAACCAACCGGATTGACGGAGAATTGGTTGTAGTCGTAGTCAGGGAGAGATCCCCGTGTGATGAGTGATTCGATGATAACGAATGTGTGAAACGTGGGGCTAGAGGGCTAAGAATTCTGACAGTTAGTTACTGTGTTGAGATTTACCTTATTTCATCTTATCATTGAAGATGCAATTGCTAACATTGATAATAATTTAGCGTTATTTTGGGAACAGGTGGAATTGAGTAGTATCAAAATTGGTATTTTTTTAGTAATCACTTTTTGGTATTTTGCTATTACAACATGGATTCAACCTCTCACTCTTTCATTTATGCTTTTTAGAGGACCAATGAAACGTGATATAGCCTTGAATTCTCTAGACCTCACTTTGAGATCGCGGATTTGTGCTCCATTTTTAAGCCATATTTATTTTGGTTCCATTTCAGTGCGATGTACATGACTGATCAGCTGACGACGTTGCACCCTCTTCTCATGGACGAGAAGAAGGCCCAGTACCACCATCTCGTCGCCAAGTGAGTATACTGTGGCCTATCGTATCCCTGGCAGATCAGTTGTCGATCGATTACTGCCATGACCACACTGACACTTTCAGATTCTACTCAACGGGCTGCTACTCGGCCGTAATGGGCATGCTCACCGATTTCCTTGTGCCCGCGCTGCTGGATAAGAAGATGTCGAGTGAGTTTTATTAATTACATTAAATTTGCAATGTAACCAGGTTGCAATGAAATTCAACGCAGTCAATTGCTCTACATGACGTGTTTGATACAATCCCATGCACACTTGAAACTCAGTTCACACTGACTACACCATTGTCAATATTTGCAGTCGGTTACGAGATGCTCTTCCACGAGTGGTGTCGCACGGTGACGGCGCTGTCCACGCGACCCGGCCTCGTCGGCTCCCGCTACAAGATGGTCGAGGCGCAAGCGAAGCTCTTCCCTATCGACAAGTACTACCTGCTGCTGCAGACGGTGAGGATGGGATATTACGGTAGAGGGAGACAGTAGTGTAGGAGTTTTAGAGAAGATGGGGAGGGCTATGTACTCACTACTCACAATCAGTAGGGGTTAGATAGTGTCTCTCTGAACATGTTGTTTTTCTATGCAGGTCCGATTCTCTAAGATTATTTTGGTTTGTTCATACTTTGGGGTACGTTATAGGACACATGAAACATGTGTGATCCTGTATCCGCAAAGTCGAGCTCTTGTTCGTAATAGATGTTTTTTCCAAAACAATCAGTTATTGTAATCGTTTTTCTTTAGTGATGACTGTATTATGATGTGGTCGAAGCACTAATGTTCCGAGTAAAAATTACGAAATTATTCCTCGTTGCAGGACATCTTCAATGCGCTTCACTCGTTGGTTCCCGTGCTACAGGAGGGAACGTCGTCGTTCGCCGGCAAGCAGTCCCTCACGGAGGTGCTCTTCCGACTACTGTCTGATGTGAGTCGATGAGGGGTTGCTATCGTTTTGATTATTATTATTTGCATAATAATAATGTGAGATGAAAGGCAAGCATTGCAGGTCACGAAGAACCTGACGGAGCTGCGCGAGGAGGAGGTCGAGCTGAATGGTGAGCATTTGTTTAATTTTATTTTGAAATTAATTATTTTTTTAAATAAATAAAATTCTGATTACAGGAGCAGCAGCGGGGGAGCGTGCGCTATCGACCGCAGAACAGAACGCGGTGAAATCGCTGATGGAGATGGGCTTCGATCGAGCGGCCTGTCTGCAGGTAAAGAGGCTTCCTTCAGTCACCCACCATATTCTTGGTCCTCAGTTAGTCAGTACAATGCATGATATTGTTGCAGGCTCTGGCCGAGACGACGAGTGTCAGCGAGGCAATGGAGGTGCTGCTTGCTGAGGTGAGTAGAGGGGGATTACGGTAATGGGATATTGTAGGACAACAGCACGATACGATGGGGTTACTGTAGGATGTAGTTCTTCGATATTTCATTGTCGTGAATATTTTGAGAAAAAGAAACTGCGCTGCTTGCACTTGTTTTCGTGTGGGATTCATATAGCGTGATATTTCCGAAGAGGTTCTTGATGTGAGTTGTGGTTGAAAAAAATTGTTTTTTTCAGCGAGATCTAGCCGGCCGTGAGGAGCGCGGAAATCGATTCGCTGTGCTCGCTGATGCCGAGGAAGGAGGTGAGGAAATGAATTTAAATTTATTCAACTAAAACCCCATCTTTCAGGCGACGCATGGATGGACGTGATGCTGGGCATGCAGGGCATCGCTGGATTGGAACGAGACGACGGTGATGAGGCTGCGGAGGCGCTGATCGCACGCGCACTCGGCCGAGCGGGTCGTCGACCCATCCCCGAGGGAGCCGGCGCCCTTCTGGCCGCAGCTGTCGCCCAGCCCCAGCCACCGCCCGCCGAAGAGAACGCCGAGGCGGCAGCAAACGCCCTCGAGGATGCGGAGGCAGCCGCGCAAGCTGCGGTAGCTGCAGCGGTCGCCGCACAACAGGTTGCCCTTCCGCCCCTTCCGCCTGCAGCACCTGCAGACGATCCGTCCACATCCGGAGCCACACCGCCCAACACGCCCGCACCCGAGGAACTGGCCGCCAAGGAGGTCAAGCTGGAGGTAAGGAGTGTGAAAATTATGAATTCTTGTGATCTAAAAAGAGCAGCTGTGATAGGATGAAGTGGTTCTGTGTTGGTCAGTACATCCTTGTTACAATTAATATTCGAATAAACAAAGAATTACAGTGGGACTCTGTTGTGGAGCGAACAACCAAGGAGTGGATACCGCTCATGCTGCAGGTGAATTTGCATTCATATTTAATTAATTCGTTTTCATAATTTAATTTGTAGTTATCGATAAAGAAGAAGAAGCTTCCGACGGAGAATCGAATCGTGTACCACGTGGCCGATCTCACGAATGCAGTGTGGAAGTTTGCGAGTGAAGAGTGGAAGAGAGACACACTGCTCAAGGGAACGCTCAGAGAGGAGGTAAGAGAAAGGGGGCTTTGAAAACGAGAAAAAGTTAACTATTTTAGATGTAGAGTGCTAGGAGGATTCTTGGCTATTAAAATGCTTAGAATCGTGCTTTTGTAGACATTCAGAACAAAATTCTCACATTTTTTACTCCTAAATTTTACTTGGTGAATCTAGGCATCACTGATTTCATAACATGCGCGATCGTGGTCCCAGATCAATATCATACTGCCTCATCGTATCTACAATTAGTAACACTTTCCTCATCACAGATCATCTCTCTCATCGCTGCACTCCGTCTGAATCCGACGGAGGATACGTCGTTCGCCATCGGCACCCGTCTGCACTACGCCTGTCTCATCTTTGAGAGCATGGCCGCCGATTACGTCAAGGTACAGTGCTCTACGGATTGCAAACTGATTTAATTTCTTTAAAAAAATAAATTTGCCTGCTCTTTGTAGGATTAGTAATGATAATTGTGCCAGGGGGATTACGGTACTTACGGACAGTATGGATATATCAGGTGCTGTCCGAGGACGGAAAGGGTATCGTGACGACTCTGCTCGATCTAATAGAGTTCGCGTCGAACCACATGGATCTCAACGAGTACACCGTCTCCACCGTGATCAATCCTACTCTGCTATGGCTGGAGATGTACGATAAGGTGAGGGTGGTATCGATTGATTGATCAGCAGTGATTAGGGTATCTGAATGTGCAAAAAATATCCGAGAACACGTATTTCCTTTATTTCCTTTTCGCGGAATAAAGTCAATCGGTCATTCATCATTCAATCATTCATCAACGGGCACACTTACAGTACACTCACTACGTTCGCCGTCTGGAGATCTACGCCAAGTGCGAGTCTCCGCTCTCCTTCTCCTACTTCTCGTACGAGGACCGCTACAATGCGGCGCGCGGCAAGTGGCAGACGTACACGGCCGGAGCCTGCAAGAAGCTCACCAAGGTACGGTAGATAAAATCAATTTTTTTTTCATGGCTATTCCTGGTTCCAGCTATACTTTGCTATTTATTAAGTTCTAGATCGTAGAGCTCATCTAACTAGCTCTGGCATTCGATTTGGACCGGGCACAGGGTACAGGATAATTGATGAGACTTGAAACTTGCAGGCATTCCTGGCGGGCGAGCAGTCGATTCCAGTGAAGAACGGACGTCGGGACTTTGTTGTTGACCTCGTCGACCTGATCCAGACGCAGGTAGTGGAGCACGCGCGGGTTTGTGTTTTCCCACTTTGAAACTCAACATTCACCGGTCGTTTTTTTCATGCAAAATCGACCCCGTGACTTTTGGGTTTCTTGTACGGTAGGAAAGCTTTTTTTTAAGTTTCGTGATTATTGAACTATTTATATTTTCAGGAGGGCTCAGCGGAGCGAGTGAACGTGATGGTGATGATGGCAGAGAGCGACGCGGCCAAGATGGACGTCGATGAGTTCATTGCGATGGTGAGTGAACGGTTACACTTGATGAAAGTATGCGAACTAGAAGCGCCGGGTTAGAAAGCATGGGGAAAATATTTTTTTAATTGTAGGAGAAGCGACCGATCTACTCGGAGGTGGAGATGGCGCGCATGGTGAATGTGCTCGTCGCCTTCCTGTCCAAGTGGTGAGTGGGTGAAACGGGAATATACCAGGTGCATCAAGCAATCGATATTACCGTATCTCAATTCATTCAATCTTCTTCAGCCACATTGCCTCGTACGGCGCGCACTCGGCACTCGAGCTGCTCGTGCGCATTACGAGAGACGAAGCAGTTGCCGCCCACTTTGTCAACAACAAGGGTCTCGATGCGATGATGAAGGTACGGTAGCATTGAGCGGGATTACGGTAGGAATTGAGGTAACGGTATCGATTGCAGGTTCGTGGTCAGTCGGTGCGCTACTCGGAGGCGCTGTTCACTCAGCTGGTTCGTCAGTGCGTCGAGGATGAACAATTGATGACGAAGGTGTTCGACCAGGTGAGAATGGGTTTCGCATGTCGATTCTTTATTTGGGAAACACAACTAGGAGCGTTTTCTTTCAGATGATTCGCCAGGCTTGCACAGTGGGCATCAAACCTACAGTAACCGGCCGCTGGCAATCGTCGCCCTACACGAAGGATGCGCTCCAGATTCTCTCCTACGTCGCACACTCGGCGACCAGGTACGATACCTATCTTATGATGGATAATAATATGCCTCGATACTGAAAACTGGTTTCCCGAATTACCTGAACTTGTATAATTCAGATCCCCGCTGCACTACTACAACGCACTGCTCAAGTTTGTGAAGATGGACAAGAACGGACAGATGGTATCTGAGCAGCCGGCAACTGTTGCTGTGCCCGTGGCCAAACCGGGCGAACCCGTACTCAAGATTGCCGTCGCTCCCATCTCCAAACCAACTGAGGAGGTATGTTTACCGAACCTCTGTTGTTACTAGGCAGCTGTAACAACAGAACACAAACTTATGTAGTTTATTTAGTGTTTCATGCATTTGGTGTTTTCTCCTCGGTTTTGACGGATTTTTCATTTTTCAGGTGCCCAGCACGCCGACGGCTAAGACACCAACTGGAGCAGTGCCTGCGACGCCGACGACTGCCGATGATGAGAAGAGCGAGAAGAAGGAGAGCTGTCTGTACAACGGACCAGGACTGGCGGTCAGTTATATTGACATAGTGAAACGGGGCTTCACCGGGTGATTTTGGTGTGGACAAGAATTTTTGATATAAATATTGCGCTGCAGATCGTGGAGATGCTACTGCACGAGGCAGCCCATGGAGACTGGTCCGTCGCTGAGTCGGCTACGGAGCTCACCAAGAAGGTGAAGCATTGATTACACTGTTTTGTTTTTAAAGGTTACCGATGACTTCTACATCGTAATGTACATTGTTCTGAACAAGTAACAACTATGGTTTTGCAGGCCGGTGGCGTCGTCTTCAGACTCTTCTCAAAGAGCACTCTGCTTTACACGCTCGCCGAGCTGGTCAGGAGCTACCCGGTCAGTTTGACGTTTCATGTTTTGTTGAAACATGAATGAGGGAGTAATAAACGAGACAACGTTGCAGTTCGTGGCCACAACACTCACTGAGCTGAAGGACGATGGCAGCAGTGCCTCAATGCTTTCGCTGTTGATGGATAAGTACTCGGATCCCACCATCGAGAAGGTACGGTAGTGAGGAAATTCAGTTGGAGATTGGGGTACTGTAACTGTGTCAGTTTGCGATAGATTAATGAGATAGTTACCGTTTCCTTTCTCAGGATACGTCGAACGCGCTGCACGTGCTTCTTGCGACGCTGTCGGTGACGCCGAATCCGAAAGCGCACGACAACATCCTCAACGACATGAAGAGCTGCCTCGTTGGCTTTGCCACTTCACCCGAAGCACACACCAACGTCCACCTCAAGGTGAGCATCAAAAATTGTTTAAAATAATTGAATTATGACCAGGCGATTTTGCGATTCTTACATGCATCATTTACGTGCTTAATGTTCTTATTTGTAATTCATGTCATTATTCGCAGATCAATGAGATGGCGCTCGTGCTGTCGTCGATGATGACATCGTGTCCGACGCAGCCGGCCAAGAAGGAGACGGGTGCTGCAGGAGCAGCTGCAGCCACCGCTCCCGGTACGAACAGCATCGTCAAACTGGCAGTGAAGAAGCGCATACTCAATGAGCTGATCAGGTATGCCAATTGAAAAATATTTTATCTGGTTTACTCTTTTTTTACTCTTTTTTTAAACTCTTTTTTCATGAAAATTACCTACATTATGTTGGCTAAATGATTTATGTTGCATTCAAGTTGCGGTACATTCATTCATGTTATCTCTGGGTTTCATAGAGCACATGAAATTTTCTTAAAATTGTATATTTTTATCCAGTTAAATTCGTGTTTCGCTCATCCTTTGCTATTCCTGCAGATGCGTCACTCGTCTGGTGCTGTCGAAGCGGGAATCGATCGAGACGGTGAACACTGTGATCCGAGCTATCGACGAGATGCCCAAGGCGTGCAATATGGTCAGTTAGCGATCGACCAGGGGGTTACTGTATCCAAAAGATTGATCATGCTTACCTTTTTTTGCAGGCAAATCCGCTCGCAGGGATGGTGCCCGCTCTGGCGGGTGGCGCACGCGTTACCGAAGGCAGCCGCTTCGCGCACGCACTCAGCGACATGCTCGGCAACTACACGATCGAGTCGGCCACCGGAGCGCCGCAAGCGACCCTCCGACGAGTAGATGTAGGACCCAATGGAGACATGACTGAGGCTGTCGTTCAAATCGATGTGAGACAGATGTGATGTGATGTGAGATGTGATGTGAGAGATGTGAAATAGATGTGACATCACACCTACTTCTAACAAGCGAGCTCCTAACAAGCTCCTTGTAAGTCCCCTAGCACACTGTCTTCTGTTACATGCACAGATGTCCACGTCGCCGGCGGCCAGGGGGGTGTGCGGTGGGGGTGGGCAGCCCACCCCCGCGCACCCATGTATAGGGGATCATGGTAAAATAGGTGTCGGGTGTCACCTCATAACCACCCCTGGTACCGTACCCAATCGTGTCTACAGGTCGACGGATTGTATTTGTCGGCTACCGTAACCTACAATAACACGGTTCCGCGGGTCAACCATTTTACAAGGGAATGGTAACTGGTCAGGTTGGAGATATGGAATGAGACCTACTGGACCCTAACATGGACCACAAGAGCCTTTGAAATCAGTTTTCAAAAAGTGCCCATTTTGATCTTTGGTCGAGAAAAATCGATAATAAGTTTTGACGATTTTCTACATGCCCGAATTTCGTAGCTCTTATTCGGTTCTCGGCGCACTACGAACATGGCCGCGTAGCGCAGTCGGGAAGTTTCCCCGCTATCATTAATTTTGGGCTGAGTTCGATACCGACCATGATCATCTTTCTTTTGCCGCTTTTTGGCAACTTTTTCGAGGTACAGCTTTGCTCGGTAAAGTTGAAAAACGATTCGAAAATAGTTTTTGCATGAACAAAAGTCGCTTTTATCAGTTCCACAAAATATTCGGAACACCCTGTCACACCCTTCGCTAATGATCCACGGTGTGGTGGAAGGTCCCCGGAAAGCTGACATAGAGCACTCAGAAACGTCGACAGAGGAATAAAATGTTTACTGCTAAATGTTTCGAGGCCGTGCCTAACCGACGTGGAACAGCATCGAAGGGTATGACACAGTTACGAATATTTTGTGGAACTGATAAATGCGACTTTTGTTCATGCAAAAACTATTTTCGAATCGATTTTCAACTTTATCGAGCAAAGCTGTACCTCGAAAAAGTTGCCAAAAAGCGGCAAAAGAAAGATGATCATGGTCGGTATCGAACTCAGCCCAAAATTAATGATAGCGGGGACCCTTCCCGACTGCGCTACGCGGCCATGTTCATAGTACGCCGAGAACTGAATAAGAGCCACGAAATCTGGGCATGTAGAAAATCGTGAAAACTTATTATCAATTTTTCTCGACCAAAGATCAAAATGGGCACTTTTTGAAAACTGATTTCTAAAGCCCTTGTGGTTCATAAGAGGGTAAAGTAGGACTCATTCCACATCTCCAACCTGACCAGTTACCATTCCCTTGTTAGCCTTGTGTCATATGTTTGCCAAATTGTCTGAAATCGACCAGAAAAATAATCTACAGTAATCTACAATAACCCACCGTACCCCGGTTCGGCGGGTCAACTATTTTAGTCCTGGGGCACACTTTTGCCAAATTGTCTGAATTCGATGTGACAATTATTCTACCGTAATCTACAGTATCCCTGACTACGGTAATCGCAGTTGGGTATCGCGAAATGACTTTCTTCAAAGTGTGTTTTAAAAAATAGGTTCTTTGCATATTTATGGGTGCATACCTCGGTCAATTTTTTTTATAAAATATTTTAAACCCAAAATCATTGCCTAGTGGCTAATAATACGAAGGTTGGGGGGTTCGATAAATATGCAAAGAACCTATTTTTTTAAACACACTTTGAAGAAAGTCATTTCGCGATACCCAACTGCGATTACCGTAGTCAGGGATACTGTAGATTACGGTAGAATAATTGTCACATCGAATTCAGACAATTTGGCAAAAGTGTGCCCCAGGACTAAAATAGTTGACCCGCCGAACCGGGGTACGGTGGGTTATTGTAGATTACTGTAGATTATTTTTCTGGTCGATTTCAGACAATTTGGCAAAGCACACCCCCCTGGCCCACCCCCACCGCACACTCCCCTGGCGCCGTCACAGCTGGACACCAATGGTTACAGGTGAATGGACTGGACGCTGCTGGTCTCGAGTCGGTGATGGCACGAGTGAATGCCGCCGTGGACATGGCGACGAGAGAGGTGGAGAGACGCGCGCGAGAGGGAGATCCCGCCAGTGGAGCAGTCGTTCAGATGCAGGTGTCACACATGATGGCGGTGAGTCGAGGGGACTGATTACGGTAGCAGAATGTGATAGGAGTCTATGGTAGCAAATTGAATGTGGGTGGTGTAAGCACTTTTGATATTTTCGAGATTTTCACAGCAAAATAAAAATTGAAATTTTGGAATAGTGATTTTCCTTGAAAATTAATTTGGCGTTGCAGGATCCGATTATGGCGCCCGCTGACGGGGCTGCTGAGGAAGCTGCGCATGATGATGCCGGTCCTGCTGATGGAGAGGTACGGTAGTGGTGATTATTGATTTAGTAGCCAATCGACGACTACTGTTATCTAAAACTTTTGTTTTGTGGGATACTGTATCCTTATTATCGACTAACTTTCATACTTTTTCAGCTGGATGAGATGCGCTCAGCTTCGTCGGAAGACGAGGAAGCCGCTGATCATCGCGATGCCGAGATGATGGACCACGATGATGAGGAGGAGAGAAGAGAAGGAGCCATGGAAGAGGATGATGATGGTGATGATGAGGAAGAGGAAATGGAAGATGAACACTATGAGGACGGATATGAGGAGGAGGTCAGAAACAATTTCCACCTTGGCTATTTGGGGTATTTGCTTTTGTATGTCATGCTGAAATGGCTCTAAAAAATTGTAAAGCCAATTTTTTTCAATTGATCCGTTTGCAGCATCACGACCACGACGTGGACATCATTGGTGAGGATGAGGATGGAGATGATGATGATGATGACGACGACGATGATGATGAGGATGAAGAAGGAGATGAGGAAGAGGATGAGGAGGAAGCTGCGAGAGGTGAGCAGATGGGGCTCATAGGAGGATTGTGGTTGCATTGGAAGAGCGCTTTTTTTACTCACATTCATTACATAGTTGATCAGTGTCTCATTATGAGACTCTCATACTTTCGCCGAATATTTTGTTTTTCCTCTGCAAAAAAACTCGGTGATGTGTTGATACTGATGCAACATAAGGAAAATAATATTTCGAATAACAGTGCGTTCGCGTGATAATCCAGATTCAAATTTCGCGCAATGGTCCCGACGCGAAATCAAGCCCCGCCCCCTCCCCGCCTCCTCCGCCGCTCATTCCCCCCGTTCATTCACTAGCCGCTGTGGCCACCGGGGAAGGCAGTGGTCGAAAAGTCATGTCAAATGAGGTTTGCTTTCGGGCACCAGGACCTATTTTTAGGCTCATTTTCGGGCACCTAGACCTAAAAATAGCAAAAAAAATAGACTTTTTGGGCACCTTTCTTCAAAATTTGCCCGACTCCGTCGGGCACCTCATGTAGTTGTTGACATACTTTTCGACCGCTGGGGGAAGTTTTGGCAAAAACGTGCCCCAAGGCAAAAATGGTTGACCCACATAACCGGGTTACGGTAGGTTACGGTAGCCGACAAATACAATCCGGCGACCTGTAGACACGATTGGGTACGGTACCAGGGGTGGTTATGGGGTGACCCTCGACACCTATTTTACCATGACCCCTTATACATGGGTAGGGGGGACGCCGTCCCCCCGGAGAGTGTCGTGGGCACCTATGAGGTGGGACATTTCAACTAGTTGAAATGTAATATTTTTTTGAAAAAAAATTTTTTTAAGAATTGAAAAGTGAAAAATCTCGTAAGTTTCTTTTTTTCTCCTTCGAGAAATTAATTCCCGAAATTAGGATGAAAAATTTAGAATTCGAATTTGCAAAAACGACCGGCATAGGCGGATAGAGCACATCAAGTTTACTTTAGAAAAAAATTTCATGAATTTTTTATTGATTTTCCACTGAACAACACTTGATTTTGTTAGAAAGGCGTCATCTTTGAATTCATGTAATTATGCAAAAAAAATTTTGAAACATCGAAACAACAGGAATCGATGTAGGCCACCTAGAGCTATCAGATAATGTGAAAATCTCAAAGTTCTATTTTTTGCTGTGCGGAAATGGGGTTGAATTGTGCGATTCTTACAATTAGGCGAACGCACTGATAATGTGATGGTGCCATTACGTGGAATTGAATAATAAATAATAAAGGATCTATTGCAGAAGACGAGCGTGAGCGCGCGCAGCATGCCCTCGCATCCGCGTCTGCAGGTGGTGAGGAGGGAGAAGGAGAACGGACCGGAGAGGTAAGGAGGAGGGCGTGAAACACTGGCCCGCTGGGACAATAAAATTTAACGATATCTTCATGTATTTTTCACTGTTTCTGGCCGGGTACTGATACTGGTGAAAGGTGCACTTTCTAAATGAGTTAAATGGCAGGACGAAGGCGAAAGTGAAGTGGAGGGCGACGACGATGACGATCCGTTCGGAGGCTTCGAGCAGATCGGAATGGGCCTTGAGAGAGATGCGGCGGTGAGTGGTGGTGTAGGGCGTAGATGCAGAATTACGGAGGTGTATTTGCTAACTCTTGAGATCTGATACGATACACCTCTATTCAAGTTTAGAATGGTGATGCAACAGAATCTGTATTGCCACTGCTGGGCTATATCCCCTCTTGATCATCTGGGCGCCTCCATATATAACATTTTTCGAAAAATTGCCATCTATCGGAACTTAGCCCATCAGTGAGTATTGCGAGTCTCTCATCTTCTGTCGAAAATTCTCACGAAATCAAAACCCGAACCCGAGATGAGAGCGTAGGGCAATAGAAAGAAGAATATCGTTGAAGACTGCTCTGACAAGACATTTTGTGAGTGTGGTCTCTCTCCCTCTAGATGGCGGATATCGCTCCTCCTCGTCCGGCCTCGCAAGCAATCGTTCAGCGAATCTTCATGGACATGGATACGTTGCGTGGTCCCCCTCCCCCTGGTCTCCTTGAGATGATCGGAGGAGGAGGAGGAGGAATGGGAAGAGGATTTGGAGACAGACACGATACGTGGGGAAGAGAACTACAGGAGATGCTGTATGGACCGGGTGGAGGACCATTCGGAGCAGATCCATTCGGAGGAGCAGGAAGACATGTAAGTGGACTTCGTTTTGGAGGAATTCAACGTGGATTGGGGTTGATGGCAAGATTTGGATGGGAATTTCACGTGATTTGGTGCAAGAATGTCGATTGCCAATTGGACCGGAAATATTGGAACAGCTCAATGTAGATTGCTGAAGAAATATTGATTCACAAATGTAAACTATTTGGTGATGATTGTTCAAGGTGGTTTGGTGCAACAATGTTGATTTGCAATTAGAATGTGAATATTAGTTGATGCAATGCTCATGGTGGTTTGATGTTATAGAGAGGAAATTTGTAGCATCAGTGGTGGGATAGAAAACCTTTAGAACACTTAGGATGGTTTCACAAGATCTTATATTACGAATTCAATATGAAATAGTCTAACAAGTGAATGAGACTAAACCGTTCATTTTGACGCCTTCCTTACTCAACTCCTTGCGTGTCTGTCGATCTACCGCTGCCCTTCTTGCAGATCGCCCGCTGGGATCAGTCACCGGAGCGCACGGCACGCTCCACTGGCGCCGTCCATCCACTTCTGCAGCGACCGGGCACCTACGATGGCCTTCCCGCTGACTGGGCTGCCACTGCCCCGCAGAGCATTGTGAGTAGACTAAAAAAGACGGATTTTGGCATACCTCCCGGCTCTGTATTTATTGATTTTTTATCATCTCCTGTGCTACGCCACTAATTGCGAGATATTGGTGTCGACCTTTACCTCCTATTTTGCCTTTCCAAATCAATGAATGCCCCTCGCCTCTTATTCTTCTTTTGCCGTGCCGATTAGTTTTCGTGTAGTGCACCGAAGATTACTTGCATACACACACCCGGTGTGCCTTGCCCCTCTGCTTTTCCTTTCATTATCATAAAATAATCAAGCGTAGCATTTGCCGTAATTAGCTACATCAACATCAAGCAAAGCACGGTGCAGCCAGCTCAGCTCAGCTCTCGTTTCAGCGTCAGCGCATGGCCGAACGGGGCATCGGAGGCGGATTCGCCGCTATTCGTGGCGCTGGCGGACCTCTCGATACGCATCGCAATCGACTGCACCTCATCCGTCAGAATGCCGTGAGAAGAAACCGCGACACGGTAATGCAACCTTCATAATTGATCAAGGAATACAGCAATGGATCGATTCCCTTCTGTAAGGTGTTCAGTAATGTATGAAGGAAGTCGAATCATTGTTGCTTCACCCTTCTCAAACTGCATTCCGATTGGTCGTCTTGCTCCTCCCGATAGTTGAAATTTCGAGTCCTCCCTCGTCCAAAGCCGTAGCCAGATCTCTTTCGCACACTTACTCACTAACAGTTTGGGTCGAGATTTTTTGTAACTGAAGCCCCCTTTATTTATTATCTTTGCGAGATTCTACTTCTGTCCGCATCCCGCAAGCTTAGGGTGGGATTGCTTTCTTCTTCCCGTACATCAATGACTTGTTTCCTTTTGGGGAGGTTTGTGTTTCACAGACAAATGATGTGTGGCCTCTACAGCACGCACGGACCGAGGCTGACTTCCGTCGACTGCTCGATCTCCACGCGCGCATCGGAGGAGGTGGCGCTGACCACGCGGTAATTACTTTATTTGTTAATTTTTATTGTTATTAGTTGCTATATTGTAACGGCAGGTCGTATGCGTACTTTGTTTTATCTGGAAAAGGAAACACTGGAAAATTTTTGTTGATTTTTTTTTGACAATTTTGGTTGACATATTTTGAATAAATATCGATTTTATAGATGATGGGCGGTCTGCACGCGAGCTGGCGTCCGCTCGAGTCGGCGTACGAGGGACTGTTCGGAGGATACGGCTCCGGTGGCACGTATGCGGGCGGAAACGAGCGAGGACTCGCTGCCGAGGACCATCACGCGAGAATGACCAGCAGACTGCTGGTGAGTATGAACCAGAAATCTACTAGAAGTATGATATAGAAGTACGCTTAACCCACGCATATCATGAGTATGATGTGCGTGGGTTAAGCGAATCTAGTAGATTTCCCGTTTCTGAGATATTCTGTGAAACCTGTTGACTTTCCACTGTGGCGAAAATCGGATGAAATTGACTTAATTGAGATTCATGAGATTTTTGAAACGTGAAAGTGAGAAGAGTAAATGATGAATATTGATTCTCACCAGACGGAGAGCTGCCCATCGACGATGGATCGATACCGTGAATCGGGTCGAGTGCTGGATGACGTCCATGGACACATCATGGCCGCACTCGCCAATTCGATCGTGTACTACAAACTGAAGAAGGAGGTGAGTATGGTAGGCATGGAAGTTACGGTAGAGACCAGTAATAATATTGAATATGAGCTGGTTCGAATATTTCACATACTCTGGATTAGACCCATTCAAGTTGCACACTTGCTTTTTGATATATCCGCACATGGATTGCTGAAAATAGAATTTTTTGTCTAAAAAGAGGAAACATTTTTGAAACATACAATCCGCTAGTTCGCCCGTTATGATATTGATTTGGCAGGAGGCTGAAGCGCGTCAGAAGGCGGAGGAAGAGGTGAAGGCGAAGAGGGAAGAGGCCGAGAAGAAAGCAAAGGAGGAAGAGGCGAAGGCGAGAGCGGAAAGAGTGGCACGAGGAGAGATCGAGACTGTGAACATTGATGATGATGATGTCGTGACTGCAAGAGATGATGGAGAAGGAGAGGAACTGATGGAACAGGCCGATGCGGCTGCTGTAGCTGCTGGAGGAGGAGGAGGAGAGGAGGCAATGGATGGTGAGTACGGTATTGAGGGGGTACGGTAGCAAAGAGATGATTAGAGAAGATTACGGTAGCTGAGCGTATCGATTGCAGTGATGGTCGTGCCGCCACCTCCACCGGCTGAAGAGCCCGAGGTACTGACGTCTCCCGATGAGGAAGAACCGAGGGCAGCAGGAGCTGCGGATACAGATGGAGCTGATGCCGATGAGGAGGATAACAAGTAAGCGGCGAGTTTGAATATATGACCAGAGGGAAACACAACAAATACTGGTGTGTTTATTGCATTGCAATTTACTTCTTTTTCTTGCAGCATGGACACGACGTCGCCTCCGGCCACCCAACCCCCGACTATAGTACCGATGGTGGGAGAAGAGACGGGAGAGAACTCGAATGGAGGAAGCAGCACTGGTGCCACCATTGGAGATGAGACCAGCCAGAGTGGAGGAGAGGTGGCTGCAGCTGCTGCAACCACTCAGCCGCCCGTCCTCGAGCAGCAAGCTCCCTCCGCCGACCAGGCTGCAGCTGCTGCACCGCCCGAGGCCGATGTGCAGGAGGTGCCGGAGGAGTACCGAGGCATCCTTGGTTGCGACGTCTTGCCGGCTGGAGTGGACGCCGCTTTCCTCGCTGCACTCCCTGACGACATGCGGGCAGAAGTGCTGCGAGACCACGAGAGACAGATGCGACAGCAGGCTGTCGCTGCCGCACGCGCTGTTCTGACTCCCGCAGCCCCCGCTGCAGCTGCTACAAATGCAGATGAGGCTCAGGCTGCTGTTCCTGCAGCACCTGCTGCAGCTGATGCGGCTGAACCCGCAGCCCATGTAGACGGAGCGGCTGCTGCAGCCGCTGCTGCCCCGGCGCCTACTACCAGCGGTCCGCTGGCCAGTGCACCCGGCATCGAACCGCTCGACCCTGACTTCCTGTCGGCACTGCCGCCCGAGCTGCAGGCCGAGATCATCGAGCAGCACGAGCGCGCCGTTCGTGCAGCTCTCGCGTCTGCAGCTGCTGCAGCCGCTCCGGCCGCGCCACCACCAGCGGACGACGGAGCGGAAGTGATCCGATCATTGCCACCCAGCCTGAGAGCACAAGTGCTCGCGGACGCGGACGACTCGGTGCTCGCGGTGAGTGGGGGGAGTACGGTAGATGGCGAGGTATTACGGTAATCGGGATGACCAAATGTCTGGTTGTAGGCGCTGCCACAAGACATGCAGGACGAGGCAAGACGACTGAGGACGGAGAGAGGAGTGCACGTTGCGAGAGTATGCAATTACACATATATTTCAGTGATATTTTTATGCACTTTTTGTGTTCTTTTGAGTGCGTGAAACGTAGTTCAACCACCTTGATGCGAGAATCTATGGAAACACTTTAGTTCCAGATGCAGATGGATCGAGACTACCATCGTCAGCGGCCCATGGTCATGCGCCATGCGCCGGGCGGAGTCCGCGGTACGCTCAATGCCGGACGGGCTGCAGCTGCCGCACAGGCGCAATCTGGCGTTGGCCAGATGGCCGGCTCGACGCTGACGGCATCCACGAAGGGAGTTCAGGTACGATATAATGCGTCGAGATTACGGTATATATCGTTGGATTCAGATGCTCGATAGGGACGCACTGTCCGCACTGATAATCATGTTCTTTGCGGACGCGAGACTCAGCCAGCCCAGATTGCAGAAGGTTGGTTTTAATGCGATTTTGTTGTCACTTAAAAACTGCAATAATTGACTTTCGTTTGATTTTGTCTATTTTGCATTGTGATTCGTGAAAACTTTGAACTTGTGGTTTCAATAAGAATTTAATCTTCAGACGCTGCGCGACCTGTGCACGCACAAGGGCACGTGCGACTATCTGATCTACGCGCTGCTCGCCATCCTCAAACAGATCTCGGAGAACAAGCACACGGAGGAGGAAGGTACGGTAGGGGGAGAATTTGATCGACAACTGTCTTTATGCATTTTTGGCTGTTAGATTACGGTAACTGGTTAGTGATTTATCGATTGATTGGCGCAGGAGAGAAGCCGTCGGAGAGCAAGTCGTGGACGGACACGATCACAGTCTCGGGTGTCGGCCACAACGAACGAGTCGTCAAGATCGACAAGGACGGAGGAGGTGAGAGATTCAGTCTGAAACAAAAATCATCCGGGCTTAAAAGCGGCTTTTCAGTTTATCTCGAATAGAAGGGCGAATATATAAATTTTCTCACGGTTGAAACTAGCTTCATGAGGAGGTTACTTTCAGAAAGAAATGAGGGAGCCCAGTGAATTCGGAATTCCTTGAAAAATAGTATTACTCCCGGGTGGCTTCAGTTTCGCCCAGTTTATAATTTCTGAAATTGGCAATGGCTAGCAATTTTTCCACTCCATTTAGATCACAGCTATTTTACTGTTATTATTTCAACTTGAATGGCAGGAATAATATTTTGTATTCTTCGCAGTATCGATCCATCCGCTGCACGCGCCAACGGTTGCGAAGAACGTGGTCGATCTGCTGGTGACCATCGCCCGCCACTACCCAGGACACTTCATACCCCATGCACTCAGAAAGGTGAGCAAAGAAGAAAATGGTGGTCAACAACTTTATCTGGCTAATCTGCATATTCGTAGGAGGGCAACTCTACGAAGGGCGTGGAGCCATCTCCATCGGCCGTTCCCATGCCGCCCTTCGAGCACTTCTGGCAGACCGTCTACGCCTACACGACCAGCAAACCTGGAACGGGAGCCAAGGTACGGTAGATATTATTGTTATATTCGAAGCAGTTGTAAACTATCAGCGATAGCGTGACAAATCGCTCTTGAAAGAAAAGTGAGAGCTAGAAGTACCGGGTTAGAAGGAGTAGGGCTACCGATACTGATCTTGAGAAAAGAACGCGAGTTAGAAGTACCGTGATGTTATTATAAGATGAGTGAAGCGCGAATCGTTCGGGTCATTGATAATTCCATTTTCAATTACAGGAGGCTCTGCTCGAGCACCGTTGTGACACGCTCGAGGTGTCTCCGCTGTCGTGCTGCATGGCACTGCTGCAGACGCCCGTGATGAAGACGACGGCTGGATTGAATGAGAAACTCCTTCGTCTGGTGTACACGGTGAGTGGGGGTTTCAAGAGGGAGTAAAATACAGGAGATCCTGTTCATGTCTAAAAATTCATTAGCTTTTTTCGTAGAATGGTAGGAGGTTAGGGGTTTTACAAGATCAGTTTTCATGTGTTCGACGTTTACTTGAAGAGAAGAATTTCGAGGACTGAAATGCGGGTGATTATTTGTGTGTTGAAATTCACAACGGTGTGACAAGGTCCTTGTCACAAGGAACTTCGGGATTGCGAGGGGAGATATGGTTGTGCCATCGAGCAAAATTTACAAACAACTCAATTGTAAATTGTGCTCAGATCGTACAAACGCTGCCGGACGACACGCTGGTTCGCATGAGCAGTAACAACAGAGAGGCATCGACGGCCATGGTCACGGCGACCGGAGAAGAGACTCCGTTGTGCGAACAGATGAAACTAATCTGTGATCTGCTCACTAGTGGTGAGACAATTATGGGATTCTAGATCTAAAGATCTGGGACGAGAATATGTAGCGAGCAAGAATGGGCTGTAGATGGGCTGAAACACGAGAATGATATTGCCGTAATAATAAATGGATAATTTGCTCACAGGTACTCTCTCGACGGAGGCCCTTCACGACGGTCGTCTGCTGCTCGTGGAGGCAATGCGAGCCATGAACTTCCGCACCACAGCCAGTATATACGAGATGCTCGTCAAGAGGATCGAGGTACGGTAGAGAGGATTGGTTGATCGAAAATTGAAAAGTTCCGGTACCGTATCACTTATTTTGAACTTTGTTTCTTTGATTTGAAGCTGTTTTTCTTACACATGTAATGTTTTCAGTCGCTGGGCTCGCAGCTGGAGCCGCAGATTAGCCTGCTGATGAGCGAGTTGTCGGCCGTGCCAGAGGGAAGTGGACCATCGACGAGCAAGGCCGGATCGAGCAAGTATGATGCTGATCTGAGTAGAGAACAGAGGAGAAGAACCGAGATGGAGAGGGAGAAGTGAGTGATCACACTTATTCAGGGATTAAATTCCTAGTGGGGTTGCGGTTGCAAAATCAGATCGCTAGATATACCAGGTGAAACGGTGACGGAGTATTAATTCAAATGTTTCAGCATGTTCCAAGCACTGCACCAGATCCGCAACGACCAGCGTCCCACCGGAGTGATGTCGTCATGTCCTGAGCTGCAGGTGAGATTGGGGTTTCATGATGGGGATGAAGCTGGGAACTTCCTGCCAGATATAATTTTCTGCGGATTATGTTGAACTAGTTAACTAAGTTTAAAGTTTGAAGTTTAAAGTTTTAAAATTTAATTGAAAAGTGGGTTCCAAGCAAAGTTGAAAAATGCAATTATTTATAAAGTAATTTCAGAGTTACCGTGTGTAATATAAAGAAATAAAGAAGAATGATCCAGATACAATGCTCGTTGTAAACTATTATTCTGCGTGTACCGTAATTTCCGTAATCCTTCCCTGTAGTGTCATTTGTCTAAGTTTTCAAGCCTATCGAGTTTAATGATAATCGTTTCTTGGGACATTTTAACCTTCAGTCAGCTAATTATTTTGACGGGATCCTGTCCATTCTAAGTATTTTTTTTTGTTTTCATGCTACACATTTGATATACATGCTGAGCAAACCAGAAGCTATCTTACTGACTTTGCCAAATATCCCGGATACTCTTTTTTTGGTTTTTGGAAATTTCAAAAATGACCTTTCCCCCCTTCGAACTAAGCCCTGGATGTAAAGTTTCTATTTTTTCGACTGCAACACACAGACTCTCCGGGTTCCATATCGTCTGAACTGTTGTTAGTTGCTGGAAATTACCAAATGACCCCTTCGAACTAAGCCCTGGATGTAAAGTTTCTATTTTTTCGACTGCAACACACAGACTCTCGGGGGTTCCATATGGTCTGAACTGTTGTTAGTTGCTGGAAATTTCCAAATGACCCCTTCCCCTTCGAACTAAGCCCTGGATGTAAAGTTTCTATTTTTTCGACTGCAACACACAGACTCTCGGGGGTTCCATATGGTCTGAACTGTTGTTAGTTGCTGGAAATTACCAAATGACCCCTTCGAACTAAGCCCTGGATGTAAAGTTTCTATTTTTTCGACTGCAACACACAGACTCTCGGGGGTTCCATATGGTCTGAACTGTTGTTAGTTGCTGGAAATTTCCAAATGACCCCTTCAAACTAAGCCCTGGACGTAAAGATTCTAATTTGTCGACTGCAAATATACAGACTCTCCGGGTTCCATATGGTCTGAACTCTTATTAGTTTCTGGAAATTTCCAAATGACCCTTCCCCCTTCGAACTAAGCCCTGGATGCAAAGTTTCTATTTTTTCGACTGCAACACAGACTCTCCGGGTTCCATATGGTCTGCACTATTCCATTTTCCTTCAAATAAGCACACTATCATATTGAATTCGCGAAGCATCTTAGAAACCCTTATAAATTGAAACAGAACCAGAAAAATAACTGATGTGCAACCGGGAACTTCCTTTGTCGTGTATCCAGCTCAAACAATTTTTCTGAAGTATTTATTAACCGGTATATATACAGTATAATAATAATGAACCCGGGCAAACCGGTCATTCAGAAGAATCAACCCGGAGAATCATATATAGAGTCGACGAATTCTTGACAATTTCTTGATTTATAGTCGACGAATTCAAAACAGAATTGGCAGCAGCCCAAACTAACCAGTACTACCTGAAAATGACGGCATTAGAAAACGAAAAGACATTGGAAACTCACCATTCTATGTATCAACCCGGATTCATACAAACTGTATAAACAGTAGTAATGAACCCGGACAGAACCGGTCAATTAGAAAGATCAACCCGGAGACTCATATTGATAACACATTCTCATATTGCAATCGACGATTTTTTTTGTCTGCATCTCCTCCAGGTAGCATCCGCTCGCTCTCCTCCTACCATATTCGAGTAATAATTGAACCCGACCTGGAAAAAAAATTTATAAATAAGGGGAAAATGGGAAAGAAACGAAAGAAACAGAGAGAGAAAACTGATCGTTTCGACATTTTCCATGAATCCTGACAGTTGCCAACACGCGACGCGCGACCGCACGCGCTTGGTTGACCGGGGCACTCATTTATCGGCCGGTCAGATTTTCAAAATAACATTTTATTTTCGATGTCGATGAGCCAATGACTAAACCTACTCGTATTTCACGCTTTCGTGTCGTCAGTATGGAGGTGTGACTGATTCGAGACCATTCACACCTCCCTCCGTGACGAAATTCCCATCGAAATCGTCACCACTCACTTTTTTGATCGAAAGGAATAGGAAAGGGAGCATAAAAGTATAGGAACGAATGAACCCGGTGAATGGCACTGATATCCGTGACGAAATTAGCATAGAAATGGCACAACCCGGGCACTTTCCAAGCATCAGCCGGTGGAAAACGAAAATTTGCCGACACTCGACTTTCGGCTCACCTTTTCGGTTCTAATTCGAGCAATGCGATGTTGTCTTGCCAGAAATCCTCTCCAAAAACAGCAACGAATCAGCAAACCAGAGCTAAAATTGTAGAAAATGACGAAATACCAGAAAATCGGAACATCACTTACTGGTCGGCGGTATTAGTCCTCGTCGATGACGTCCACTTCACCGTCGTGCTTCCCGAATTTCACCCGGACCCGCTCACCTTTTCACCTCGGTTCCTCCTCGAAAATAATAATAAGAAGAATCCCGGCACAATACTCCACTTGCTTTCCCTTTTAAACTCGACGATACATTATATGAACCCGATCTGAAATGAACAAAAAAATAATAAAAAAAATTAAATCGAAACAACAAAAACGAACAGGCAAAAATGAGAGAAATAAATAATAGGAAAATCGAAAATTCGAAACTTCTTGAATTTTCTATACAGTACACCGAACCGCAACGCGTCAGGTGCGGCGGCGCGCGCGTTTTTCGGGGTGTCAGATTTTCGATTTTTGTTTTTTAAAATATTATTTTTAATGAAAATACTTTATTTATAAATATATATTTTTATTTATTTTATTTATAATAAGACCCTTACCACCTGCAAAAGCCTCTTGGTACGTTCGGAACTGACATTTGCACTAATTGGGGTACAAAATTATCGAAATTCGCAACTTCACATTTCCCCTCGCTTCTTTTGCATTCTTTCACCTCGCAACACACTTTCCCACGACGAACCCGCTGACCGTTGCCGTTGGAATGCAATGTCAACTTGATTTATAGTCAAAATTAGCAAGCATTATTGCCAGCGAAGAGACCCACTTTCACCCAGACTTGTGCGTCATCGGCCGCAAAAGTGGCCTCTGACCATCGAAAACCGAAATTTGCCAAAAGAATACATCTTCAACGATAACGTGCCCCCTCTGACCCTTCCCCTGCACCCTCGCTCCCCTCTCCCTGCGCTCACTCTCCCCTCTGGCCATAGCGCGCCTCTCATTCGCTCTTGCAAACGTACCCCGTGGCCTACTGGATAGCGCGCTTGCCCCGCAAACGTGAGATCGCTGGTTCGGTTCCCGTGGCTTGCATTAGACTTTTGTCGACTTTCTGCACCTTGCTGTGACGTGTGACGTGTGACGTGTGACGCGTTACTGGACAGAATTATATACCCCTTTGAATTAGAAAAGAAAAAGAAATAATACGTTTATATATTTCTGTAAGGTGCAGATCAGAGTTTCATAGTAAAGAAGGAAATTGCTAGAACCTAGTTGAATGATTGTATACTGTAATCTCGTCATAATATAATTTCCCACAGGTGCCGAGTGTGAAGGCGCTTCAGGAGAAGGGAGGCATTCAGGCGGCCCTGCTCGTCGCACTGCAGACCATGTGCAAGGTGAGAGATGGAACGGGCAGACGGGTAGAGTAGGCAGACGATAGATGGTATATATCTGAAACTAGGATGGTGCAGGTAGATAGTTTTTAGATGAATCAAAAATGACCTGGTTGTTGAAAATGGAAATGACTGTGGTTATTCGCTATGGAGCGAAAACGAGTAGATGCGAAACGCGAATCTTACGCAGACTCGTGACACGCTGGGACTGCTGATGGCTGATAGGAAGAGGGCGAGGACGGATGTGGCCCAGAAGAAGTTTGACAAGGCGAAGAAGGAGTACGATGAGAGGAAGAAGAAAGCTGAGGCTGAGTTTGCAGCTGCTTTTGCTGCTGCTCCGGCTGCTTTTCCGGCTGCAGAAACGCCTGCTGCTGCTGATGCTGCATCTGCTCCGACTACTGGTGAGTATTTTTATATGAAAGATTCAGAAATGCACCAACGACCGGTGCTTTAGTGTCTCACGGTAGCCTTGAGAAGAGGAAGCAATTATGATTTCAGAAGCTCCCGTAGCGACTGAGACTCCGGCCGCCCCTGCAGCTCCTGCTGCCGACGCTGCCCAGCCGACGACTACCACCCCGGCTGCAGCTGCCGCAACGGAGGCACCTGCTGCAGATGCTGCTGCAGCTTCCGCATTAGCTGCGCATGTTACGTTCATCTACGCCGAGACACAGCCCAGGCTGGAAGACTTCCTCGAACCGGAGACTGCCGATCCCATACCGGAACTCAAGCTGAGCGCCCAGCTCACGTCACTCGAAGGTGAGCAGGATTACGGTACTTGAGGAATACGGTAGATCGTAGGCAGTATCTATTTATTGTTTTTCAGGCCTATGGTCAGTGCTGTCCGACTGTCTGCTTCGTTTGGGTCGTGCATCAGACCCGCACGCCATTCTCGTGCTACAGCCGGCTGCTGAGGTGAGTAAGGATGGGTACAGTAGCTTGAAGACTGAGTTGTTCGAGGAATCGAAAATTGGATTTATTTTCGACTTTAGTATGGGCAAAAATAGGCGCATGCCATCAAATGAGCTATTGATAGCAGTGACCACAAGTGGGCGTGAAACAGAAACACTGAACCAGCTTGAAAGCCCTTTGTCGCTTGTAGGCATTCTTCCTGGTGCACGCAGTGACTGCGGAGAAGGCACGCGAGGCGGCCCTCAGTCGTGAGCAGGCTGCTGCAGCTGCAGCTCCGGCTGCCGGCGGTGCATCTCCCGGCCCCGCTCCTATCGCAGCTTCGACCTCGACCGACGCAGCCGCCATTGCCGCGGGCGATGAGGACACGACCAAGCTGCTCCAGTTCGCAGGTGAGAGTTGACTGAGGGGGGATAGCAAGATTGGGCAATCAATCACTGATTTTATTGCTTGCAGAGAAACATCGCTCGGTGCTCAACCAGGTGCTGCGACAGAACCAGGCATCGCTCCAGGATGTAAGTGATTTCTGCATTTTTTTGGTACTTAGAGCTGCTTTTTTCGTTGTTTTGGGAGAACTTTCGATTTGGGAGTGGTTTTCTTGGCACTGCTTTACAAGACGGGGCCAGCCCAAAAGGGGGCGCTGCATAGGGCCCTTCAACTGACTCATTCCCTTTATGTTGTGACCCACAAGTAAGGGATCACCAAGAGACGACTGAAGCGAAAATTCAATTCAACCTCTTCTCTATGAAAATGTCATAAGCGAAAGCTTCGGTAACGCAAAAATATCCCCACTACCGCTCCCACTAGGTTGTACATTCATGAATTATCGATTTCTCAGACGTCTTGCAATGTATAAAATCAATCCCAATGGACCAAAACGACTAATAATTTAGTAAGTCCACTAAAATATTAAGACTTTCAGAATAAGTGAATAGCCTCAACTTGTGCAGGGTCCCTTCGCCATTCTCGCGGCCTGTCCGAAGCTGCTCGACTTTGACGTGAAGAGAACGCACTTCCGCAAGCAGCTCGGCCGAATGGACGATCGACAGAGATATCGGTGAGTGGAACGGAAGGATACAGTGGTAGGGAAATTACGAATTGATTTAATTCTCTGCAATTTTTTTTGTGGGCTTCAGAGTGGAACAGATCATATTTGCGAATTTTTGGATGTGGAAATAGAACCCGTGGCACTTAAATATTACAAGATTCACATACAAGCTAACGTTTGATTGTGATTGAAGAAGCGTGATTCACTAAACGCCTCATATTACAGTCGTGACGACGTGCCCCTTCGCATCCGCCGTGCCCACATATTCTCCGACTCGTTCCGTGAGCTGTTCCGACTGCGTGGCAACGAGTGGAAGAGCCGCTTCTACATCATGTTCGAGGGTGAGTACAGAAGGGATAATGAAACAAGAAAACAACAGTCAATATAATGCTCATGCTTTTTGAGTTGAGGTTTCCCTGAATCTTCTAAGAGACTAGATCGAGAGTAATGAGTGGACCAGAAATGAATCTTTCCTGCTCAGGCGAGGAGGGTCAGGACGCGGGTGGTCTGCTTCGTGAGTGGTTCTCCGTGATCACTCGTGAGATCTTCAATCCGAACTACGCCCTGTTCAACACGGCACCCGGAGATCGATCGACTTACATGATCAACAAGGCGTCGTACATCAACCCCGAGCATCTCGACTACTTCAAGTGAGTATACGGTAGCATTTCGGTGCTAGGATGCGCTAGATGATGCTTGGATATGTTAACAATCTATCCTTATGCAGATTCGTCGGTCGTATAATCGCGAAGGCGATTCACGACAATAAGCTGCTCGATTGCTACTTCACCCGCGCCTTCTACAAGCACATCCTCAATCTGCCCGTCAAGTACCAGGTGAGTACAAGTTGCAGAGATGAAACGAGAAATTGTCTGGATGCACAAAAAAAACCTGGAAGCACAAAAAACCTTGAATCCCGGAACAAGTAGGCTATGCAATGGTAGTCCTCTGTTGTTACGAGGTATTCAGTTAGAAATAATAGCGAGTGTATTTGAAAACCGGAATGAGTGGGCGATATCCGAATTCGTTATAGGACCTCGAGAGCGAGGACCCGGAGTTCTACAAGTCGTTCGACTACCTTCTCAACAACCCTGTCGAGACGATGGGTATCGACCTCACCTTCACGCTTGAGGTATGGTGTACACTTGTTTTTCGTTGGTTTTCATCTCGAATTTTGTTGATATGTTTGTTCAGATGTTGAATCGTTTGTGAACGTATTCCAGCGATGTATTCGTACAAGATTTATTTGAAACACAATCCTTACAGGTGGAGGAGTTCGGTGTGGTGTCCACTCGTCCGCTGAAGGAGGGCGGTGCCGATATTATCGTCACCGACGAGAACAAGGAGGAGTACGTGCGACTCGTGTGCCAGATGAAGATGACCAGTGAGTGAAACTATAGTGATGATGGTTTTAGAATTTTATAATTTTTTCGCTGACATGTTCAGTCCTCTCGAGCTAGTGCATTTCGGTTGTAATTTGGCAAAATCATCCCCTAGAATCCCGACTGAAACCCGAATAATTCAGGCTCGATTCGTCGCCAGCTCGACGCGTTCCTCGACGGATTCTATGATGTAATTATTTACTTATTTCTTTCTTTTTCTAAAATATATTAGTTTAATAAATATCTCTGATAAATGGTATGCTCTGCAGGTGATTCCGAAGACGCTGATCGCAATGTTCAACGAGCAGGAGCTGGAACTGCTCATTTCGGGACTGCCCGATGTCGATATCGACGATCTCGCAGCGAACACGGAGTACCGCTCGTACACGAAGAACTCGAAGGAGGTACGATAGCCCCCAGAGATCGCTAACTGATTTTTAAAGTGATTACGTGAGCTTAAAATCGATTGCAGATTCAATGGTTCTGGCGCGCGCTCCGCTCGTTCGAGCCCGAGGACCGCGCCAAGTTCCTGCAGTTCGTGACGGGAACCTCCAAGGTACGGTAGTGGGCAATTATTTATATTTGAGTACAAGATTAGAATTACGGTATCTAAATATCGATTGCAGGTGCCGCTGAATGGATTTGCCGCGCTGGAAGGAATGAACGGTGCGCAGAAGTTCTCGATCCACCAGGACTCGCGGACGGGCAATCGACTGCCGGCCGCCCACACTTGGTACGGTTTAGATTACGGTAGCTTTTAGAAGAGGAATACTGTCAAAATGATTTTATTGATTGTACTAGTGTAGTTGTGTCAGGATGTATGTATTTTGTCCTCGAGAAACGGTTAACTTTATCGATTACGTTGCAGCTTCAACCAATTGGATCTGCCCGTGTATGACTCGTACGAGAAGTTGAGAGAGGCACTCCTTCTCGCCATTCGAGAGTGCACGGAGGGATTCGGATTCGCGTAAGAAGCGCGCACATGCGACCGCAAGCTCCGCCCCCTTTCACTAGCTATTGTTTCCCATCATCGTTATTCGAAGTTTCCCGCATAGTATGGACCTATTTGTACAATTTCCCCCAATAATCTATGACCACGATATTTCTCTTGTTTCACCAATGGGTTCTCTCCCCCTTTACCGTTGCTTCTCCAAACTTTTCTTTCTTTTTTTCAAAAATATTGTTCCCCGATTCATAATTTGGATGTTGCCTGTGTGTAAGTGTGTCCCCGACACGGTCAGATCGCAGCGGGTTATCGATTATTGCCCCCCTTCTTTTCCATCCCAATTTTATCGAAGCAGGATCCCCCACTTCTCATGTTTCCATCTATACATACACGAAAACTTTTCTATGAAGTATCTGGCTCCTCATCTTCTCTATCGCATCATATCCCTCATTCACCGATACTTTTTATCCTATCCTAAACCCGATTTCCGAGGCCTTTTTGTGTGGTGAACAAACCTCTCGCTAACCTTCTGGTTTATCCGACGTGGCACATTCTCTTGAAGGCTCTTATTCTGTACCTGCTATCTCATCATCGCTTAGTTATGACTCTTTCCTCTTTTTAACGGATTATTAGTATGTAGCAACACTATCGTATGTACAATACTCGTGCCTATAAAGTTATTATGTATAAATATCAACTTGTCGAAGTACTGTTGGAACTAGCCGTTGCCGATGCGGGATTCAGTATATCGATTGAAGAAGGAAGGATTACGACATTGTCAGTCCCTTGTATTCATCAGTTAACGATCAATAGTCATACCGTATTCCCTCCTAGATGCTACTGTCTACAGCAGTAGCGCTTGCGCGTCAAATGGCGCGCCGTCAGCCCAGTCAGCTGCTGGTGAGGGCGATGGCCACGCCCGCCAAGCAACCCGCGCCCAAGCAGCAGGACAACCAACTGAGCAGGTCCGTGCTCGAGGAGGTACGGTAGGGGACTGGGGTGACGGACCGATTGAGAACTGATTTTATTTGCCCAATTTTTCAAGAGCGAAAACGCGAAATGAACACAAAAGTAGTTACCGACTAGGGCTGCAAGTTCTGGATCGGCAATCCAGAAAGTCGTGATTACCGACCATCTTCCCTAGCTGTCTCTCTCACTTTCGCACGCTATTTCTCATCTTTAACCGCCTGGCGCGAGAGAGTGTCGGTATTACCGATACCGAACCTGCAACCCTATTACCGACTTGAAACGCCAGATCACCAATCCAATTTCTTGCACAGGTGATGCTCCCCGAGAAGCCCAGGCCGACGACGTTCACCGGCAAGGTACGACTGAATCGTTCCAACCCGCCTTTATATGTTCTAAGGCCTATCAGTGCCTTGAAGATCGATTGATTACTCACAAAATTTTTTGTTGTTTTTTTGCCAAGGCCAGCTTTGAAATAGAAGGAAGTTAGTAACATAGGACATGAATCCATAAAAGTGGCATCTCAGGTGGCAGAGAAGGCGGAGAACACGTTCATGTACGTGGCTGCTGCAGCCTCGATCGCCGCTCTCGGCGCATTCGTCTATGTCCTCGGAGACACATTCTTCGCCAGCGACAGCCCCAATAAGATCTACACGAGGTATGGAATGACGTGAAACAAGAATGTCAGTGGTTTCTGAAAGGTCTATTCGAGACTGCTTTAGTTGAATGAGTGTTTGTTTAGTTATGACTTGGTTGCTCATCATAATCAACATTAGATGTCTCGAATATAATTTATTAAGCTGTAGGAAGGAAATGTTATGGTGAAGCAGAAACCCATGCTAGTCTATTTTTTTGGCAAAATTTGAAGAAGGAATAAATATTTAGTGAAACGTGAAACCTCCTAGGTTTTGTTTCGAAGGAAGGGGGCCAGTGATTACTTGGGGACTCATCAGTCAGGGGTTACTCCCATATCTCCCTTCTCTCATCCCGAACCACCCCCCCCCCCCCCCCC